>JAIEZT010000054.1:25216591-25399091 GCA_019594935.1 Periophthalmus modestus | reverse complement strand
TGGTTTGTCTGGGAGAGGAGGCTGCTGTGTGTGTGTGTGTGTGTGTGTGTGTGTGTGTGTGTGTGTGTGTGTGTGTGTGTGTGTGTGTGTGTGTGTGTGTGTGTGTGTA
Source organism: Periophthalmus modestus (assembly GCA_019594935.1). Lineage (NCBI taxonomy): Eukaryota > Metazoa > Chordata > Actinopteri > Gobiiformes > Gobiidae > Periophthalmus > Periophthalmus modestus. The sequence continues at coordinate 25,398,982 of JAIEZT010000054.1, read as the reverse complement.
TACTCTGATGTATAAACCACAGTGAATTTGGGTTATGTGCAAAACTCTGTGTCTGTGGATCGGATCTGATAAAGGGTGAACAGAGTGGGATTGATATTTTGTCAGGTAAATCAATAATCAGTTGGTTTATAATTTTAAGACTTTTTCTTCAATATTACATGAAATTGTATAGAAGTAGTAACATTAGTAGTTGGAATAGCCATATGATTCTTATAGATGCAGCTGTATCTGGGCAGACTCCATGGAAACTTTATTTTTTTAGCAATAGCACATTCTGCCAGTGGGATTATGCTGTTTAAAGCTAAAATACAACGTGTCCTCGTCTGCAGGTGGGGGCTGTGCCGGGAAAGCAAGTTTATTCATTATCACCATATTCAAACAGGTAAAGTTTCTCACAGTTCAACATGATTACAGTTCATATAAATCACACAGGTGACAGCGAGCAGTGTAACAATAACCCAAACCTGAAAATACATGAGCCTATTGTAAATGTTGAGAAAACTATGTGTAAAATATGCATCTATTCCTTTCGTTCTCTATTTTTCTCCTCGGATGATAAATAGCTGGCTTGCCGGACCCTCACAGTGCCCTCGGAGTTCTTAAAGGAACAAAGCTATGATGAATGGATCAATGCCAGCGGTCCAGGAAAACAGCTCTCACAGCCGATAGGAAGAGATTCGGCAATGACAAGTGTGGGACAGCCGTGACCTGGGGAGTGGGTCTATGGGGTACGCCCCCCTAGAGGACCCCCGTGATGGAGCGAGGATCGCCATTAGGGGGAAGATTAAGTGTCTCCGGCTTCCTTTTGGTACTTAATTATACATGCAAGGCCCCTTCGGTTCAACCCACTGCAGCACCTCAGAAAGAACCAAGAGCCCTCCTTTGTCTCAGCCACTGGCCCACGTCTTTGATTGCTTATTGGCTGTCTCTTCTGACAACGGCCGGGCACTAGAACAACTCCCATTGGCCAAGGTGTCAAGGAAGCACAGTGGATGAAAAAAAGAGGAGAAAATAGAGAGTTGGATAAGAGACAGACAGCAGCAGTGGAAGACGAGTGTATTTAGTTTTCATTACAGCGGGGGTTTGAAGAGGATGGGGGGAAGAGGAGGAAGAAGAAAAAATGTCGTTGTCAGAGCGGGAGTCTCTGGAGGTGCGGAGAGGCGGGCAAGTGCCATCCACTGACACTCAGCTGACAAATATGGAAGCCCTCAAAATAGAGCAGCCCGTGCTTGAAAACAATGGCTTATGAATAAACAAGAGGAGCTAATAAACAAAATGATACCACGAGGGGATGAGAGGAGGGAGGGGAGCAGGATGAATTGGGGAGGGATGGGTTTATGCCAGGAACATGCAGCCGTCATCACTGTCTCTATCCACAGTGGAGCAGACTGGACTCCAGCACAATAAAGCAAGTCAAATAATACAGTTGTGTGATGTAAGCTCATGTCAAAGCTATCATTTTCATCTGTGTGTGGTATTTTCTTACCCTACTTTGTGTAACCTGCATACAATTTATTATATAATTGTACTTCTAAATCTGTATTTGTACCTTACTAAACATTACTATTGATTTATTTAATTAGCATTTATTTGCTCTTTCTTATTAAGAACAAATCTTATATGTTTGACTGTGCCGTGTATAATGCCTTAAATAAGTAAAATATATATATAAAGTTAAATATCAGTTAAAATGAAAAGAAAGTTAAACAATTGAAAATCAAATATATACAGTATGTTTTATGCCAGATGCCCTTCCTCTGCAGACCTTTGTCCTGGTTTAGGCGTGTCACAACAAACTCATTTCTCAACACTTTTTTCATTTCAACTGCAGTATCTCTTTGGATTTGGTTCACCAGCTTGTGTTTGTGCTTGCATTCGAAACTCCCAGTATATTTTTATATTAAGGTGCTATTAAGCAGCTCAAAAATCAGGTTGTGAAAAGGACAGTGTCAATAATTAATCCTGGAGGCATCTAGGCTCCAGTGTACTCACCATGTTTTAAGACATAACCAGAGATGCTGTTAATATGTAATGAGCTGCAGAGATGCTCACAGTCAAAGTGGGGGGATCAACATGTATATCCCCAGGCAACCCCAAATGCCATTACCCAAAGCACTTCTAAAGCTGGTCATGTTTATGAGGTAACAGCTATATATATTACAATGTTATACAAAGCAATGCACCTAATGATATTCTCAAAGTTTTAACCATTTAGCTAACACTACTTCACAACCACAATAAAAACTGATTTAATTCCAGCTAGGCGGAATATGTTGGTTTTACAGTTTTTTTTTGCTTTTGTTTTATACATTTGTTTTTTGTTGACTTTTTATGTGAAACTTTGTGCTATATAAATACAATTGAATTGAATTGATTTACTGACTATGTCTCTGGCCCGGGAATGTCTTGGGGTCCCAAGGAGAAGCTGAAGGAAGTGCCTGGGGTGAGGGAAGTCTGCGAGTCCCTGCTTAAACTGCTGCCCCTGTGACCTCGTCCCAAATAAGCAGAAGAAGATTTATGAATGGAGGGATGAATTGATATAGAGTGCAAACATACTACTACTTTCAGAAGTAAAAAATAACTGAAGTAATTGAGTTTATACAATTGTATTTTTGGGTTTAAAAGGAAAGTTTGTTTGAAACTTGTCATGCACTTACTGATATTTCACTAATATTTTGGACATCTTGAGTGAAGTGAAGTAGGAGGTTAACTAAGGCACACCATTTTCAGAACATAAAATCCTATGCAATTCAGCATTAACATTTATGCCCAAAAGCTATCTATTATTTAAGATAATTTGAGAATGATGAGCTCAAAGTGACATTAATGGCAGTAACAAGATTGATATACTTAGACTTGGAGAGGAGGAAGACGGCACACGTACACACCGTGCACATGCTAGCACGCCAATGCCTACATGCAAAAGTTCAGAGATTCAAATTTATATTCGACATATTCATAATTTTCTTTATATTTAAAATACCATGAAAGAAAAGCAATGTTGTACTGTAATTTAGTTTAAGGCACTGTACCTGATTTTTACCATCTTAAAAACATGTAGTGGTCCAAAGTTATTCCTCACTTACTTTATGCATTCTGAATTATTCACCATGATGAGTTTATAAGTGCTTTTCGCAACTTTCAGAGGCCAGAGCTAAGTTTACCATGACTGTAAAGCTAACAAACCTTAGCATGCCTTATTTTGATCTCAAGAGATGCTTATACAATATATTTGTATTGCGGTAAGGCAAATTTTGCTTAAATACATTGACATAAAATCTGGTACAAGGCCTTTTAATAGAGATTTTAAAATACGTTTAGCTATATGTCTGTTTCTAAATGAAATATTAGGATGACAAATGCTATCGTATGGGACAAATACAAATACATGTTCCTCAAATACATCCGCAGTGGCTCATGTGCGATCAATGGGAGAAAATCAATTAGAATGTGTTTGCATGTATGGATTGACACCTTGAATCATCAGCTCCATCGATCCCCCCGGCTGTGATCTTCATAAAACCCATTTGGTCCAGCTAAAGTTTGTCCATACCGCCAATACGTTGTTCTTTCTTCTCCCCCTCCGCTCTGAAACCTGCCGTAAAAGACTCGTAAAGGATATAGTGCAGCATATATTCTTTCCATTGTGCGCAGGAAAATAAAAATGACAAAAACACAGTTGACAGAATGGTGCAATTTCAGGCGATGCGAGAACATTTAGACAAATTGAATGATGGCCCGGCTCTAAAGCGCTAACTACCCCACCGTAAAACAAAAAGCTCTGATGAACATCCTTGTGACTGAACTGATTGGAGTTAATTATAAATTATGCAGTCATTGTGGGCCCACAAAAGAAGACATCCCCACTCAGCAGTCAGATGTAATTACCAAAGTCAGGCACGCTCCGCTGTGTGAGATCCAGCCATGACAGCCCGCACTGACTGATGACCTTCTCAGCTACTAACACACCACGCAAACCCCGCCCATCGCCAAATCGGTCCCATCAACTCTATAAAGTCCCAAACAACTGTGCCGATGTCAGGTGCAAAACTACTGACAAAACACCTTGGCTACTGTCCCTGATCATTCACAATCAAGCACTCGCTGCGCTATGTAGGGCACAATATATGACTCCCCATCAGCGTGTGGCAGAAAGGGGCGGGGTCACGTGGCGAGGAGGATAGGGAGGAGAGAGCTAATTTGACACAGCTCGCTTGGTTCGCCATAATTGCTCCGTCACTGTCAGTCCTTGAGAGGCCTTCGCGCCGTACAATTTGGACACAATTACCGGCCGTTTACCGTTTGGCCGTTACACCCGATGCCCCCCCCCCCCCCAACCCCCCCCACTCCCTAAAAGGCTGTTCTTCCTCGTTCGGCCAGTGGCGAGGATGTGCCATGGCTCATCAAACGCGGATGCGGCCCATTAATGAACACTGTTAGCATTTCTCTTAAACTTCTCCTGCCGCTAATAAACATGCAGTGTTCCATGAAGGAGCATTGCCATCGCGGTGACATGATATTTATTGTGTGTGGGTGTGGGAGGGGCACAGAGGGGGGCAGAGGTGAGCGAGGGTTAGGAGTGCTGCAGACAGATATATCAGCAGAGAACAGAGGAGGAGGGAGGAGACGGACTACTACATCTCTCTGCTTTTTAACTGTTGGCCACCACTCCTGATTCAAATCCCATTCTGAAGATAAAGTAGATTTGGAGATAATCAGTGAACAGTTATGTAATGCTATGCGCAAAGTTAGCTAATAATAAAACTGTCATATTCTAGTATGCCTCAGCTATAGTAACAAAACAGCCCAATCTAGAAAAGAAAATGAGTATTCCATTGCTTGATAACAAAATGCATGTTCAGAAGATCTGTGGTCTTCAGACAGAGCAGACCCTGCTCTCATGCCACTGCCCTGTGACACCTGTTGTGAAGCTGTGGTTCTGCTCCACGTCGAGTCTGGCAAACAAACCCCGTGAGCAAAGACAGGGCTCTGTAAGTATGAGACAGAGGCCGGGTGAACAGAAGTATGGACTTTGTAAGTGTGCGGCAGAGGCCAGGTGAGCAGAAACAGGAACCCTGTAGGTGTGAGGCAGGGACCAGGTGAACAGAAACAGGGACCATGTAGGAGTGAGGCAGGGACCAGGTGAACAGAAACAGGGACCATGTAGGAGTGAGGCAGGGACCAGGTGAACAGAAACAGGGACCATGTAGGAGTGAGGCAGGGACCAGGTGAACAGAAACAGGGACCATGTAGGAGTGAGGCAGGGACCAGGTGAACAGAAACGGGGACCCTGTAGGAGTGAGGCAGGGGCCAGGTGAACAGAAACAGGGACCATGTAGGAGTGAGGCAGGGACCAGGTGAACAGAAACAGGGACCCTGTAGGAGTGAGGCAGGGACCAGGTGAACAGAAACGGGGACCCTGTAGGAGTGAGGCAGGGGCCAGGTGAACAGAAACGGGGACCCTGTAGGAGTGAGGCAGGGGCCAGGTGAACAGAAACAGGGACCCTGCTGGAGTGAGGCAGGGACCATGTGAACAGAAACAGGGATCCTATAAGTGAGAGGCAGCGGCCTCGTGAGCAGAAACAGGAACCCTGTAGGTGTAAGGCAGGGGCCAGGTGAACAGAAACAGGGACCATGCCGGAGTGAGAAGGGCCAGGTGAGCAGAAACAGGGACCCTGTAAGTGCGAGCCAGGGGTCTTGTGAGCAGAAACAGGGACCATATAAGTGTGAAGCAGGGGCCAGGTGAGCAGAAACAGTTACCCTGTAAGTGTGCATCAGGGGCCAGGTGAGCAGAGCAGACACCTGTAGAGATCTACAGCTGTGTGTGTTCTCCACACAGAGCCTCATTTCCTCTGTGACCCAGGGGTGGCCTGTGTGCCACTGTTATTACCAAGTGTGAGAGGAGGGGGGTCATTCTCTTTCATTGTCCTTACAAGAACAGTTTTAGACATAAATAATAACAAACCAACATGTGCATGTGGACTATGTCAAATAACCAATAAGACTATTGTGTGTATTATCCCCAGGGACAGCGTGTTCTCCCATCAAGCATTCTCCCTCCTTTCTCACCTCTCAGGCCGGTAGAAATTAATGAAGCGCAGAGGAACTGCAGTTAAAGGCACAAAATGGCCGCTCATTAATAGCCTGCTGTCACAGGGCCCATTATGACACAGCCAGATATGAGATGGCTTCAAATGTGAGGACTGGGTCCCCAGGGCAACGGTAAACAAGTCAGTGAGAAAAACAGCAGCGTTTTAGGTGGTCACTGGGCACATTTGAAGTTAAAACACTATCATCTTTGTCATGCATTTGCATAGCTTTAAAATCGGCAGAAAAACAGCACAATGCTTTTCTGCATAGCTGTCTTATGCAAATGACTGTAGCAAAGCAAAGTGATGCCGACTCCAACATCACAACAAGTGCACGCACACACACGCACACACAGAGCTACAACAAATAACCCACGCAACAAAGTGAGACTTTTCATGTCTCTGGAGATAGGAGCTGGCATTGTACTAAGTGTTTGGTTGCTCACCAAATAAACTCATTAATTTGCTTAATTATGAACCTCCCTATCAATTTCCCCTCTCTGGGAAATGTTCAGTGAAGCTATGCGGCAACATAACACATTTGGAGGCTGTGTTCTCACTATCACATAATAAACAAACAGAAATGCACCCGGGCCTGATTAAAGGGCTTCACACACTACAGAGGGAGCCATGCTGTTTGTTTCTCTGCTCGCACATGGAATTGTTTCAGCTTGTTTTTGACAGCTACATGGCTCCAGCTATTACTGAACGCACAGAGGCTGCTCCTATAATTAAAGCCCAGCACTAACCTGCATAAATTAGGCTCCTGTACATGTGATGTGTGTGTGTGTGTGTGTGTGTATGTGTGTGTGTGTGTGTGTGTGTTTGTGACCAGGCCTCGTTTGTCCTGATTAGTTTGTGTTGTTTTATGCAGAGGGGCTGTGTAAAGTCTATCTGTGCAGTACATGTGTGTGCGCTCACATGTGATAAAAGGGCTGTATTGTATTGGGAGCTGTTTGTCTCACTATTCTTATCTCATGGATGCAAATTAAAAGTTTTAATAGGCCCAGTCATTATTTTTCAATTAAAGCATTTTTGCTACAAACTTTTCTTGACTAAAAAAAATGCCAGTTCTGACTTTTATAGAAAAACAATATGCATGACAATAACTATTGTGCTTGCGACTAAACTGCTAGACTGAAACATTTTTTTTAAAACTACTTTTTAAGCAAATAATGTTAAGCTCTAGAGACTTGAGCCCGCCTAACCTGGACGTCCCAAATGACTTCAACCAGACCTTTACGGATCTCCTAAAACTTAAACAGAAATTTTGAAATGAAATATTTGACTAAGCTATTGAATTAGGGTTAGGGTTTTTTCAGCTTTACTGGTATTCTGTGTACTTGGTCAATAAATATACATAATGGCATGTGTAGAGCGCAGCCCCATGTATGCTGCTGTTGTCAATGCAAATAGAAGTAGGAGATAATAGGGCAGATAGAGTGTTCTATGTGTAGCTCATACACACTGACACACATGAATGACCTCACCTACAGCTGCGTGCACACACTCTCCAAAACAGAGATGGTTGGGAGGCTCCAGTCAGACAGGCTAAATCCCATTATTTGGCCCTCATCCCAGAGAGTGAATTGAGAGTCAAGTAGGATGCATGTGGTAACCACAATGAAATTACAGCTGCTGTGAGGCCGAGCACTGCTAATGCACCCCCATTGTGTGCTGGAGTGCATCTAAATAAGCAGGGTAAAAGGCAGGCTGCGGCACAGCTACGGCTCGTGTGGATCTAAAGCAAATGGACGCTGCCATAGAGGGCTGTATTTAGACCTAATGATAGCTAACCTGTGCACCCCCTGATGGGCCTTTGTGTGCACGACACTGTCACCGCTCTACAAAGAAGGACATTTCTTTCTAAAATAAGCCTCGTTTAAGATATTTATTCAAATTGCATCATATTCTCTGCATTTTATGTAGCTATTAACTGCATTCATGCTCATAGAAAATGTAATACATAACTATACAAGAACCTAATGTTGTTGTAAAGAGCTATAGTTTAAAATACAATTCCAGTGGTGGTCCATATCCTGCTTCTACTCTACAGGCCCTTTCTGATCCAGGCTCGGCTCTGGCACAAAAAAGTGAACAAAGCTTTACTGCAAAAGATTGGATTGTGATGCAAAACCCAAAAAGTGATTGGATTATAAAATGCTTATATCCATTATGACTTTTGTCCTCAACTTAACTTTTACAATAGGATGACAAGCTGCAGCTGATCCCTGCCGTATGTAGACTCGACCATCAGCTGAGGTTAACCAAAAGTGAAGGCGAGAGGAAGCCAAAAAGAAAACACTCAAACTGTCAGGAGAAGATGCAAAGCAGAGATCCGGATGTATCCATTATGAATGAGAGCTATTTGAAAGGTAGAACAGTGGAGAGGACACTCAGTCACCCTCAGCAACGCTTAACCCTCTCATAACCCTAAAACTCCCCCTCTCACCCGCCCACCTCCGCTCCCTCAGTACACGGGTCTCTCATCAACACCCGCCTTTGTACAGTCAACACCGCTGTTGTTATTCACGTTACTCTCTCCTCAGAGCTGTCCGTCAGGAGCAGCGAAGGCAGGAGCTGATCTGAAAGAACTCTTGACGGGGACAGGAGGATTGAGCCGTAACACCCGAATGCTAACCTCCGCTGTTATTTGGCCCGCAGAGAGGCAGCTATAGAGAGAGATGCACAGGGTAATGACAAGAACAAACACCACCACGGCTTTGTTCCATCTCCATAAAACAGCAGACTTCAGTGGGATTACTTTTGCTTCCATGGGCCCAATCAAACTTGTGTTATTTAGACTTCAAACATGGCCTCCGATGAGAGACAGACAGGGAGCGGGCTAGGTGTGCGTCTCCTGCTAATAGCTGCTAGCATGATTCGGTTAAGCTGCTTATTTCCGACATAAATAATGCATTCAGGCAGATGCGTTTGACTTTAGCTGAATATGAATCGCTAGCGTGATTGACACCGAGGTTTGTTGAGCGCCGAGTTTATTCTACAGTCTCACCTTTGGAAATAGGCCTGTCTCATTTAATATCCCCCATGTTAACATAATTATGACAACCATGCACGTGTCTGGCTAATATCCATGACAAAATTAGGCTACTATTTTGGAGGGGGTGGAGGCAGCAGGGTGGAGTTTAGTCAAGTATCAAAGGCACCGCGATAAGAAGACTCTCCCTGGTTTCATTCTGGATATTTTTCCCTGCTTACCCTCCCACCAGCCCTGCCCCTCCATGGCCCCTTTTTACACTCATTGATTCCAATCAATCAACGTTAATTAAGCAGCCACCTTTCCACATATATGCCACATGCTAATAGGCCAATGATACGGGCATTTAGCCGCCACTTTAATCTTAGCGCCTAACACGTAATAAGCCATGGGAGTATTTATAAGAGGCCGCGGAGAGCACGCAGCACTTCACACACACTGTACTGAAGCTTATTTACAAGCTGCAGATAGGCGCATTAGAGAGGGAGCAGAGAAACACATTAGGTTCAGTGGGGCAGATGCATGTAATCCACAACAGCAAATACAGTTCAGTGTTAGGCTTTTCAGCACTACACCAGGACATCAGCTTATCCACAAACACAAAATGGTGTTGCATTATAAACTTCACTCCTTTTTAAAACTTAATTCTGACAATAATGCTATTAGAGCAATGTCACCTTGGTAAATAAATGCTAATAACACAATGGAAATAATTTAAACATATAATGGTAAATGGTCACATTTTTATATAGCCCTTTTCCACCTTCAAGGCAGTCAAAGCCCTTTACATAAAGGAACCACTCACACAAACACTTCAACAGTACATGCAGACACTGGGGGCAAGGTGGGTTAAGTGTCTTGCCCAAGAATACAATGACAGTATTCATCTGTAGAGCTGGATTTGCACCTCCAACCTGTGGGTCAGTGGATCTGACTGCTCTACCGACAAAGTTTACGTCGAGAGGGGGATTTGAACCGCCAACATTTGGATAAGTGGACAAACAGTCGACCAACTCTACCATTATTATCAGATGTGTGCTGTGTTGAAGTGATACACTGTAGCACTCCATAAACATAAACTCACAATTCTGGGCATAGCAGGAATGACTTGCATGTCTTATCATTGTGATTGTGTCCATCTAGACCCATTTTGTTTGTTAATGGTTGGTGATGTGAACCCGAAGATATGAATAATAACCATGGTTGCAATAGCTCCACAGAAACTTGTGTTGTTTGATAATTGAATGAGTTTGACAAACTTCTCCAACACTAAACTAACACTGGCAGCCCTCGCGGCCTTTGTTCCAGATACGACCCGTCTCTGTGCAGAAAGAATCTAAGGTAAACTGTTTGTAAGGCTCTCTCCGCGTCTCCCCAGCGATAATTATTTGATCTTGTTTAGTTCATTATTCATCTTGAGGGACCCTGTTGTGACTTGTGGATAAATGCCATATGAAAGGCTGCGAGCGCCCAAGATGCATCACCACTTTTATCCTCACTCCCAAAACAGATTAATTAATAAAACTAAACAGTAAATTATTCATCAGATTGCTTTGTGTCCCCGTTCCATCAGAGGAAGAAAACAGTTGATTAGATGGAGAGGAGAAACGAGGGGCTGACTAAAGGTAAGCTGATTGAGAGGGGCTTTAACCAGAGCTGATGTTGTGTGAACATTTGAGCAGGGAATTATCAAGCCCGTCTATCATCACAGGCAACTTCTTCTTACACCTCCCATTCGGGCTCCCAAAATGACTTCTCCTCGTAAAATGGGGTCAAGCAGTGGAAGAGTTCAATGTCATCGGCGTCATATAGACATTTATATATGTTGGCCGTTGGGGTGCGTGTGATTAAAATAACACATAAGGATGTCTCATGTCGTGGTTGGCAATCAGACCATATTTGCAGAAAATATTCAGATCAGATGAATTTTAATGCGGTGTACACTCGAGGGGGAAAAGAAGGTGAAGCGTATATATGTGCCAGGAGACAGCCAGGTACATAACTTTGTTCATTCTCTCTCTCTCTCTTTACCCCGAGATGAAAAAGGCAGATCCAAATTCAGGGTCCACTCAGCGCTCAGATTGTGTGGCTGTTCTGCCAATTTGAATAAATTATTCCAGATCGCTCAGTGGGGTTCATTTTGTGAGAAATTATATTTTTCCAGGAAAGGTTAATTTTGAAGGGAGCCTGAATGACTTGGAACCGGGGGGAGAGACGGCGAAATAGACAGGGGTGAGGTGCGGGGTGGGCTGGGAGAGTGTGAGTAAGGAAGGGAGGTAAGGGGTGAGAGTGGCACGAAGGGAAGGGGTGGTCGAGGGGTTGGGCAAGCGAGGTAGAATAGGAGACGGGGATGGAGGAGGTGGGCGAGGGACAGAGGAAGTGGGGGATCGAGGAAGAGTGCGAGCAGCAAAGGTAGGGAAGGGGTGAGAGAAATGGAGAGAGGGAGTGTGCAAGGGAGAGGGCAAGCTCAGGAGAGGGTGGGAGAGGAAACAGACGAAGTGGACGAGCAAGCGAGAGTGAGCAGATAAGGTAGGAAAGGGGTGAGAAAGGGATGGAGGAGGGTGGACGAGCAAGGCGGAGTGAAGCAAGGTAAGGGGTGGTGATGGAGTGAGGGAGAGCGCAAGCAGTAAAGGGAGGTAAGGAGTGAGAGAGAGACGGAAGGGGTGGGTTAGAAAGGGAGAGGGAAAAAAGATAGGTAAGGGTTGAGAGAGAGATGGAAGAGGTGAGTGAGTGATGGAGAGTGTGAGTGGTGAAGGAAGGTAAGGGGTGAGAGTGGGATGGAGGGAGATGGGCAAGAGAGGGAGAGCAAAGGAAGGTAAGTTGTGAAAGAGGGATGGAGGAAGATAGGAAGATGGGTGAGAGAAGGAGAGAGAAGGAAGGTAAGCTGTGAGAAAGCGATGGAGGAAGATGGGCAAGAGAGGGAAAGCAAAGGAAGGTAAGGTGTGAGAGAAGGAGGGTGAGCCATGGAGGGGGGCAGTTATTAAAAGCGATTGCATTGCCTGGCGGGAGTCTCAGGAGAGCAGAATCAGTGGAGATGTTAAACCTTGCTTGACACCCCGGCTGGATAATTGTGGGTGTGGGAGCTAATCAGCGGAAGATGTCTCCTCAATTTAAATCTTGTCAGTTAGTGAAGATTAGGCCCTCCTGTCCTGGCCACCATTAGCTTTGTTGCATGTCAATGCGCCAGAGAGAAGTGTCCGCCAGGTCCAGCGCAGGGGTAAAAAGAGAGCGCGTGATAGAAACTAGCACATTTATTCAAGCTAAAGCCACTGTGGCATTTTCAAGAAAAACAGATGAGTGAAAAAGGGGAATTTATGCAGCCTTTTTGAAATGCATTTGTTACTACTGACCTAACAGTGCACCCGCTGGAATAAAGACTGTAGTGTGGGAAGGTGATTTTTTTTCTCTTGCAAAAACATATGCGGTTAAATTTGTTCCTTTACACTCTCACAAAAAAACAAAAACAAAACATCAAAATATTCTATGACTAAAACAACAATGTGTAACTTTCTCTGGGTGGCATGTCACCTGCATGATTGAATAGAAAGTTAAAACTGTACTTCGGAACATTCTCCAGGGAGGTAGATGGGTTTTATGCCATGCTGTGGGATATTATAGCCAAAGGAACAACATTACCATGGAAACAAGCAGGTAGGTGCCCTTGTCCGGGCCAAGTAAGAGTTCAGTTCAATTCTAGTTTATTTATATTGCACATTTAAAACTACTCCAGCTGACCAAAGTGCTTCATATAAAACCTAAAAAAAAAAAAAAAAAAAAAAAATGGAAAAAATATTCAGGTTTGTGGAGATGCAATCCCACTTCTACATTTTTCAGTGAAATGAAACAGCCAAAATGAAAAAATGAATGAATGAATAAATAAATAAATACATACATAATTTTTTGGTTAAAAAGTTACACAGTGGGGCTTTACACACACTGAGTTAATGCACACCAATTTAAGCCATAATATATAAAATGGGGAGCCTCCTTATGGCCAGTTCTAATATTAAGTTATGGGATAGATTTAAAATGAATGAAATGGCCGGATCCTGATGTTAAGGCTATTAAATGACTAATAATCTGTGACAGTGTGATCTCATTAATAAAAGCGTAGGGTATAATTTTAACCTCGGTTAGGAGGAGATGGAGAATAGTCTGAGTGAGTCATTTTAAAGTCTACTGTAGTGATTTTTATGGCTCGGGTCTGCCTGGCCACGTGCCATGTCTCTGCGTTCTCGCCTGGTAAATATTTGTACCAGATTTTTCCTGCAGGACAATGGTTCCTTTCACTGAGCACGTCCCATAACCTCGCAGCGAACGCAGGGTCAGGCCAAATAAACAAGGAGCTGCGTGTGCGCTTCTCCCCTGATTCTGGGGCAGGGCGCTCCCAGCTCAGCCAGCCCCTCTGAGCTCCGGCCACCCCTGTCTGAGTGCTGACAGATGTTCCAGGCCCAGAATGAATAAAAAGAAAGGAAAAAAAAGAAATGAAGGGGCTTTCCTCACTTCGAAAAACATGGGACATCCGAGAGGTAAGGCATAAGGAAAATGTTCAGATCCGAATATAATCATTGGAGCAAGGTTAGCGCTAGAAAATCACCAGTCAATGTTTTTGTGCCATTTTCATGATAAATAGCAAAACAAAATTGTGTTGTTTAGATCCATTATTGAAATGATTGAAGTGTTTTTATCCTATATTCTGTGTGAATTTTTAAAAGAAAAATCTTGTTTATTAGAACTCGAAAACTCCAAAGTGGTTATAACATCCCAAAAATACCAACCTAAAACATGAAGAATATGTAATATCCTGACCAAGATTAGGTCAAAATCTGGAGATAGGTAACAGGTTGCATCAGCGGCATTGAAAGATGGACAAGTTTTCTTAGGGTGACAGTAAAAGACAGTAAGCCCTTAATTTTGCTAGTTCCTGGACGTCCAATCCAATCCTGGATGAATAGAGGTTTCATTGAAGGATATGATTAATTTCTATCAGGTATTAAACAGAGTATATGCTTTCAGTAAGAAACAAAAAGAGCATGTGAGCAACAGTGACTTAGTCCCCCACAAACCTAAAGGTCGGTGGTTCAATCCCAGCTCTGAGCAGTTCAAACTGTGCCTGAGCAAGACAAGTATGGATGTGGAGTGGTAGCGGATGGTGAGAAGCTGCCACATCTCTGCCATTAGCCTCAGGGCAGCTGTGGCTTCAGTTGCAGCTTAGCAATGAATGAAAACAGCAATGTAAATGTCTGGTGTCCCAAAGGCACTATATTAATCCAATGCATTATTATTCAATAGTAATACTGAATGCATAGCTAGAGACAGGACATCCCGAATAAAACAAGTAATATGCAAATAACTGAACGCCAAGAGGCAGATAATGGAACAATGACACTATTAGAATTTTTAAAAAAAAGTACAATTACAATTAAATGAAGGGGCTCTCCTCCTCTGCAACACATCTTTATACCTCTCCTTTCACTTCAATAGACCTGGGTTCCTCTCCCACCTCGGCACCTTTCGGCACCCACCAAACAAATCAAAGAAAGTACCACAATTAACTCTCCTTATAACACAATACTTGTATCATCCATTGTGTTCTTGTGTGTAACCTGTGTGCTTATAATTATAGCCCGCACACTGCTGTTGTCTGGGGCCACAAACCTCTAAGTGTGTGTTTAAATGTTCCAGGGAAGAAGACACACGAGAAAATGACGACAAACCTGCAATTAGGAGCTGGATGGTGTGTGAATGAATCTGCACAATGGTGGGTAAGGGTTTGGTACAGCCTCGCAAATCATACGTCTTTAATAGATCTAGAAACATGGGTAAGTAGACGATAAATGTTTTAGACTGGAAATAATGTTGTATTACAGCAGGGACACAAATTTGCAGAGGGCAAAGTCAGATTTCTGGATAGAATAAGATAATAAATAAAACTAAAAACTATATTGCAAAATCACAATAAAGGTTGTTGTGTTATGCGGAGAGGGACAGAGACTCGAACAAGAGAAAACTTTTATTTTAACCAATAATCAAAAACATGCTTTTCTAAGGTTGTGGGTTCAATTCCCAGATTGTGGATGACCCAAGTGAATAGTTGCATGTGCAGCATACACCCATGTCCCAGTTTTCTTCACTTTGTCACGCCATAAAAACGTGATACAAAACATGTCGCCATTGTCCATGAGAATTACAGAAGTATTTACAGGTCCAATAAAGGTTAGATATGGTAAAAGCTACCATGACCAGACTAGAGTGGTGGATGAAATACTGTTACTACCAAAAAATAAGACAAAACAGAATATCAAGACTATTTAAAGTGGAATATTAATTTCTTAGTTGCACTGAAGTTTCACATTGTTGCTATTCCTGTATCAAACTCAGCCACCATCATCACTATAGTTGTCTTGTTTACCCTTCATAGCCGATCCATTTGTGAGTGCACCGACTGTAGCCCCGCGCTTGAGGCCCGAGGCGGCTCCCGGTAAAACTGTTGTTACCGGCTGTTTTTGGCATGGAGCAGACAAAGGTTCTCTGTGTGAGCAACAACAGCTAACAGCAGCTAACAGGGGTACAGCAGAGAAGCATCGATCCACTGTTCCAGCATTACACCCCTCTGAGCGCTCATCTGGCAGCCAGCGGGCCAGCAGCATGCCAGGGCAAAAAAAGAACTATAGCATCGCTACACTGACAGGAAAAAAATAAAATCCACCTTGTATCTTTTTGAAGGTACCACAAAACAAAGAGCAAACACATTTTTTAAATTATTACGCAAGACCTTGTAGCACCAGATCTCACCCCACATCATAACGTTAAGTCTAAAATCTAATCGAAGTCACCATACAAAAAAAATAAGAAGAAGAATTGGAAGAAAATGTCTTTATGGTGCGTTACAAGATTCACAAGACTGTCAAAGTGCCACACTGTCGTCCTTATTCATTCACTCCACACCTGGAGGTAGAAGGCTCCTTCTAAAGCCACTGCTGCCCAAGGCTTGACAGACTGAAGCAAGGCTGCCAATCTGCACCATCGGCCCGTCCACAACTGATCACCCACTTACAAAGGCAAGATGAGGACGTATCTCGCCACAGGACAGTACAGTATTCACTCCTCAGAGCTGAAATGAGTTGCCAAATGCTATAACCACAGCTGCCTCATTCTACCATGCCCAGGCCTGGATAAATTAAGCAGATTTATTTATTTTTATGTGAAAGTTTAATAGTTTTTTTTGTTCCTGGTGTGGGAATACAGCAGGCCACAGTACATCACTGTATGCCAGCATTTACACCCCTCTGAGTGCTCATTTGGCACCCAGAGAGCCAACAACGTGCTGAACAAAAACTAGCCCTTTGCACTCTCCACTCTGCACTCTCTAAATCTCCTGAACTGATTAAAAAAGTCTGTCATGCAGTCTAATTGTCATGCAGGTAGAAGAGCACAGGGAGAAACAATAATAATTAAGAATACCACTGTCCACAAGGTTTTACGAGACACTTAAAATGCTAAATATCCACACTATATTTTGTTGCTTGACACTTTTGTTTTTATTGTGCCCTGTAAAGCTGATTTAGATGCCAAATAAAATATACAACGCTTTTAAAACTGACAAAAACCCTCGGAAAAAATTAAACGTGCAATTTGTAAACACTCTGACAAATGCATGCATATTTTAAATCCTATTAAGCATTAAGTATCCTCGAAGAAATGACACGAGCTTGGAGAGCCCAGTTAGGAGTATCAAAGAGACAAGACGTTTAATCTAATCTAGGTTCTAATAGTTGGGGAGACATTAATTATTGATAAGACCAGCAATTGATTGGTTAATAAGATAATGTAATTGAGAAATGAAAATCACCAGTGTATATGTAAGTGCGGTGGAGAGGCTCGGCGCGGCATGGGGTGTGCGCGCGGGAAAGAGGGGAGGTGGGGAGGAGGAGAGAGGGGGGTCTTGGGGGATCGGCCCGACATAGGCTTCCATCATTACTGCCACACTATAAAAGCGGAGAGGTGATTAAAACGGACCTGATTGATTCGGCTCTCGTTGGGATAGGCCGTTACCCCCTTCAGTCACTGTGGGCTGTGGCTGCAAATGTGATTATGAACAGTAAGGGAGGACATGTGAGAGGGCTGTTTATATTTGTATACTGACTTTTCCTATATGTGGGTAATGATGCATTGTATGTTTTGCTATGATGTGATTTTGAGTATTGTAACTTCATTTTGATACTAAGGAATAGACAAGGTACTCTATTAGAACATGTTTAGAACACCCTTCAGGAAAGGTCACATTTTGTCCTGTGTGAGTTATTTCTTTTTCAGTATCGATTTGTACTCAAATTAATATAGTTTTGATACTAGTATTGATTAGTATCTGATTTTTGACATCACCCGACAGTCTGATTAGTCATTCAAATTCCTTCACTTGAAAAAAAAAAAAAAAAAGCTGATCAGCTCCACTGATCAATAAAAAGTAATGATCAGTAATGATAATTACTTAATATTCACCCTTTTTTTCATGATCATGTAATTTTCCAAACTACAAAATATACGTGTTTGCAATGTTTTGTTTATTGGCATCACTGATGTTTAAAGTCGTCGTGGAAAAGCACTCACTTTTGTTATTTAAGTAAATGTATAGATATCGGAAAAAAAAAAATAAAAAATTCAAAGTATCATATGAAAAAAATCTACCTAAGTAAAAGTATTAAAGTACCTGCTCAAAAAAAAAATATTCGCACAGATTTTGAGGTCTTTGACAAACATAAAATGTAGTGATTTTGATTTGATTTGTGTTGAATTTTGTTCAATAGAAACAACTGCATCAGTATTTTTTTTCTAGCTGTTTTTATTTGTATATTTTTGTTTACTCAAACTACAAAAAAACGTGTTAAAAATAAACCCCTCAGCCTTTTCAGCAGATCACAGACAATAGTAAAAAAAAACAACAAAAAAAAACAACAACTTTTACTTTTCAGTCCTGTTCAAAAATGCAGTGGATTAGACTTTAAATGTACTCAAGTAAAGTACAAATAAATTAAGTGCATGCTTAAGTTACATTCCACCACTGCAAATAATACAAAATAAAAATAGATGCAAAAATAGATGCAAAATCAATACTGTTTTTGCTCTCCAAAAAACAATTGCACAGACCAAATCAAAAACTATAGGACAAAACCTGGTCTAGAGCAGGACTAAACCAACTGTACAACAGGACTAAACTGGGATCAAACCAGGACCAGTCTATGAAGTGCACACAGACAGAAATCTTAACAAAAACTTTGATCCCACAAAGCAGAATCAATAAAAGTAATATAGTAAAAATTATGTAAAGAACAAAAGTAGCAGCATACATTAAACATAACATTATTCCTTATGCAAGTCGTGTGAAACCATCACTGTGTTGCCTCCATGTTCTTAAGTGCAGAAGCGCGTGTGCCTGTGCATCCATGTCGTCAAGAGGTGGCCCCACTCGCTCAGTTTTCACTCGGCTTTTGTCTGCTCCTTTACTGTATTCACTTCTCCACTCACTACACACCCCGAGAGAGAGAGCGACCCACACAAAAGCTATTGATTTTACCATCCGCCGCAATGAATGATCTTTCTTAGCCAATTTCTGAATTTCAAAATGAGTTCGATACTAATAATGATAGTGGAAGGATTCTTTAAACTGCTGGAAGTGGAGAATGAGAAAGTGGGAGTAGAAATGGGGCAAAAAGAAGGAGATTTGCGAGTGTTTGGTTTTGGAGGGAAAAGTGTGATTTTTCTCAATAGTGGAGATTAAATAAAGATGACATAGAATGGTTTTAATAGTCCAAATTACTACATTGTACTCCCAAGTGCTAGTTCTGTTATTTGAATTCAAACCATTGCAATAGAAAGACTGCGCAGTAAGATTTTTTTGTACTTTTACAAACTCCCAACTTTTATGGTTACAGTTTTCCTCCACCTATTTCCATGCATGGCCGTGTGCTTTTTATGACGCCGTTTCCAATATACAGCATTCTTGCAAGCTTGCTCCCAAAGCCGTCCCCATATTTCATGCTCCATAAAGGCACAACTTTCTATTTTGTATGTCGCAAATCTTACATAAAATGTGAAAATAAGAGGCACATAAATATTTAATGCGCTCTGTGTTTAGAAGAGGGACACCGTGGATGTCACATTACAGCACACGTCAATGCTGGGGGTTAGAAAGGTGGAACAGCTCCTGTTAATAATGCACTTTATGTTAGAGTGGTGCAAAAGCAAGTATTGAGAGTGACTGGATACTGACTCAAGTACTTTGGGTTTGTTCAGAAACAGGCTTTCTGGAAAACAAAGCTGTATTGAAAATTAAATTATGTTTTGGCTATAATAAAATATGTAGTTTGAGATAGTAGCTGTAGTACAATCTGAGCAATTCAAAAAGACATACACACAATAGAAGGAAAAAGGTACTTTTTTTTACAAGTAGTATTGTTGTGTACTTACTTTAGTTTTATTAAGTTTACAATATTATGCAAATGTATGTTGTTATTTTGTTGTTATTTTAATGATTTTATTATTATTATTATCATTATTATTATTATTATTATTATTATTATTATTATTATTATTATTATTATTATTATTATTATTATTATTATTATTATTAAACTGTATCTGAAAGACTTTGAAATAATTACAATAAATACATGAGTAATGGGATGATACTGACATTTTGTACCATGATGATCTAAATAATTGTGAGTAATGATAATTATTCAAATGAAATGGACCAATCATTAGTTGTTATAAATAAGTTCAGTGTTGAAACTATTATAGAATGGCACTTTGTTGAGTGACTGTAGAGGACAACATCACAGCTTTTTCTGCACATTCCTGTATGTGGCAAATATCTTTATTATCAAGTATCACAATTACACAAACTCATCCACGAAGGTTCCTTTTTTTTTAATCATGATTAGCTATATCATTGTTAACTGTCCCATCCCTACATGTGATACAATTTTAAATACCAGTGTCTAAAGATAAATGCCTTCACTGTTCTCTATGTATCGTTTTGCTTTGACATTATTTGGGCAGACACACATCATACTGGTGTTAATCAGACCTGTGCCCTTTGGAGGTCTTCTCTCTGCCCCAGTGTTAGTGAGTAGGAGAAGTGCAGATGTGTAGATAAGGCCCATATCATTTGAGGACTTTTTCCCATTCAAAATATATAATATTTAGTTTTAAATTGTTAATTGCTATGGCAACAGTCCTAATTTGTCATCATTCTGAATCCCGTGGCTAGCAGAAGTGCAGAAGTGTAGGTAAGGTCAGCGTGTATTCATGAATTTCAGCTTCCTGTTTATGCAACAATTTGAGGCTTTTTCCGGTTAAAAAAATACAATATTTAGTTTAAACTGTTAATAGCTACAGCAACAGTTCTAATTTCTCATTCTGAAACCCTTGGATAGGAGAGGTGCAGATGTGAAGATAAGGCTAGCAAGTGTTCATGGGTTTCAGCTTCCTGTTTCTGCAACAATTTGAGGATTTTTTCCCATTCTAAAGATATAATATTTAGCTTTAAATTGTTAATCGCTATGACAACAGTCCTAATTCCTCATCATTCTGAAACCAGTGGATAGCAGAGGTGCAGATGTGTAGATAAGGCGGAGGCATAGGTCACACGGTGCAGCCCCTCCGTGTTGGCCTCTCTTGTCAGACACCTGCCTGGATTACGCCCGCGGCTCTGCTCTCCGATGTGCAGGGGTCAGGGGTCAACCATTTACCCAGTTCATTGGCTTCTCGTTCACTCCTCAAAGCTGTGGGCCGGATCTGCATAAAAGGCTGTGGCATCGGTATGCTCTGCAGGGCTGCTGCAGGGGGAAAGGGAGGTGAAGGGGAGAGGAGAGACGGGCCGTAGAGGATTACAGTAAATAGACTACAGGGAGGAGGGGGCAGGGAGGTGTGATTGAGTTTGATTTTCTTTTTTTTCTTTATATAGAGCAACTTATTTTTTTAGAAAGGTATGTCAAATGTAACAATAATTATACTTTTAGAATACAAAAATGTAATGGCCATGAGTAGTGTTATAATATACACATCTGATTATGTATAATCAGTTTAAAGTGAAATAATATGATACTAACATTTCAAGCATCTTACATAGATACATTTTATTTGTTATAAGGAAACATGTTTCTTTTCTCACTGTTAAAAGCACCAATACTAATAATCTAATGAGGTCAAAGAATAAAACATTCACACTACAACATGCAATGAACTTACTCCAATGATAAATCTCTCTCTATATATATTTGGCAGTTCAAATCTCACTCTTGACATAAAGGTTCAGTGGTCAGATACACTGACCCACAGGTTGGTGGTGTGATTCTAGCTCCCACAAATGAATGCTGCCATTATGTCCTTGGGCAAGACACTTAACCCACCTCGCCCACAGTATCTGTGTACACTGGTGTATGAATGCGTGTGTGAATGGGTGAGCGCTATATAAAAATTTGACCAATTACCATTTTACAATTGTATAATGAGTTTTAAATAAATCAATATGATACTAACATTTGAAGCATCTTATTTTAAGCACCATAACACTAATAATCTAATGAGATCAAACAGTAACACATTCACACTATAACGTGCAATGAACAATGAAGTCCAATTATAAGTATACATTGTGAAACTTGCATATTCTCATACATTATTGTAACTCCATCACCATCACACTGGGAAGTATTCAGTATTAACCTTGACTTCAAACTTGCTATTGAACTTAGTACTAAACACTAACCCAGGTGAAATGGTATTGTGGTACAGAGCCACTGACCCATTCACACACACATTCATACACCAGTGTAGACAGACACTGGGGGCAAGTTATGAAATGTTATGCCCAAAGACACAATGACAGCATTCATCTGTGGGGGCTGG
The DNA here is from genome assembly GCA_019594935.1 of Periophthalmus modestus. Lineage (NCBI taxonomy): Eukaryota > Metazoa > Chordata > Actinopteri > Gobiiformes > Gobiidae > Periophthalmus > Periophthalmus modestus. The sequence goes on along the minus strand of JAIEZT010000054.1, from coordinate 25,376,983 downwards.
AATCGCACCACCACCCTGTGAGTCAGAGGATCAGACCCTTCAACGAATGATGTTTGTTTCGAGAGCGTGATTCAAACTGCCAACCTTTAGATCAGCAACTGAGCTACTGTCGCCCTGTTGAGTTACTATTGAGTCATATATGTGTTGAATCAATGAAATAAATGGACATCCGAGTTCCATATGTGTTCATTTGTTATACCATAATGAATAATGTAATTAATAATTTCCAATAGATTTATAGATTTTTATATCTACTATAGTTGCATTGTTATCAGTGTCCTCAGTGTCCTCAGTGTCCTGTGATCATCAGTGTGAGCAGTTTTCTTATACACTCTTTTTCCATGGTGCACAAGGAAAAGGAAGGATGAGCTGATCCTGCGCAAACAGATAAAACCGATAGCAGAGGGGTAGAAGGATACACGCCGGGTTTGTGGGGGAAGGCACCAAACGCGCGAAACATGAAACTCTGCAAATTTGACTTATAACAAGCAAAATTACACCCCGCTGTCATTTAAATTATGGCTGCCCTCTATAAAGGTGTCTTTTAGGTGCATTAATTGAATTCGGCACTATCCCCCAATAATAATCTGTAAAGTTCAGCCGTCCATCCTTCACGAGATCCCTGCCGCGTCGCCGAAGAGTATCCATTTCAGTGGCTTAATTTATTTTCATGATTCGCAGATAATGACGGCCACGCGGGCTGTACATCAGAATTAACCTTCATTTCACTGGAGGTATATTACTATGACAGTCCCCGACACATTTCACCTACACAAAGGGCACCCACCAGCACCCCCACCTCTCCTTACGTCGACCCCTCCCTCCTCCTCACCCCCTCAACCCTCCGCACGCCCCACCCTTCGCTCCCTTCTCCCTCTGCCTCCGCCTCGCACGGGCCCACTGCTGTATAATCATCCGCAGTGGCAGACCCAGATTGTTTGATAGCCGATTAATTTTCATAGGGAAATCAAGTGGCCGGCTCTTTCTCCCGATCGCCCCGTGCCCCCCCTCTTCTTCCCGTGCTCCCCCTCGTCCCCCTTCGCGAACCACCCTCCAAAAAGTCTCACTGCTACCAAACCAGTACCACACTGCCAATCTTATAACAATGGCCCTATACGCAGTGATGGGAAGAATGGTTTGAAAATGTGTTAGTTACTGAACACCTGCATTAGAATGGGTTGAATATTTTAAAGACTTTTACATCAAGATACATCTACGTTATAGTGTAAAACGCAACATAGGATTAAAAGTTTTGTTTCAACAAGAGCGTCGTTTCCCAACTGTCTCTCTAATTTTGTGCAGTTTGAAGCCCAAATTGTGTGATCAAGTACTGCAACGTATCCTTTTGATTTTAGGAAAGTAACTGTATTCTGAGTATCTAATGAAAAAGTAACTGTACCAGAATACAGTTACACCACTGTGTACTCAGTATGTTACTTCCCAACACTGCCTATAGACTACTTGTGCATGGCTTTTTCTGTCAATTAGGTGTTTTATTTAATCCCCCCCTCTCCTCCCTCCTTCCGCCTCGTAATAAATTGCACCCCCCCCACACACAAAACGACATGCCTCTGATATCTCCGAGCGTGGTTAATTTATTTTGCAACGACGTAACAAAAGTGCTGTAAATTAATCAGGGGACATCAAGCAAAATGGAGGGTCCCATCCGCTTCCCCTTTTCACTAATTTCTATGCAAACCATTAAGTGTCAGATATAGATTCCAGCATTTGCTATGGTCTCACTCAAAAGATTCCATTATTATTTTTTTTATTTTTTTTTTCCAAGCAAGGACCCAATCATTTCTGTCCTATTTTCCCTCATGAGTTCTTTGTTCTTGTCACCCCCCCCTCTGCAGAAACCCGCTACTAAAAAAGGGGTCTCTGTGTATGCAAATGACCATAATAGATTTCGCTTAGCAGCAGCACAACTGTCCGTGATAGCCTATTTAGAGACAAACCAAAGAAACATTCAATTTGTGGCATTATTAACCAAGGGCCACATGCAAAGGTTGCCGAAAAAGTGATTAAGAAATGAGTGAACTGGTGGACGCTGTGTGAAGTTGCCTTTCTCTGGCTCTTTATTCTTTGGCTTCATTGACATCGCAAGTGTAATGAGGAGGGCTGGTAATTAGAATATTCTAGAGAGGTGAGCCCTGGTGGAGCCCTCTCTCCTTCTCTCTCTTATTCTCTCTCTCTTACTCTTTATTTCGCTTTCTCTCTCCTTCTCTTTTCTCCATCTCTTACTCTTTCTCTCTTTCTCTCTCACTCTGTTTTTCTTTTTCTCTCCCTTACTCTCTCTCGCTTACTCTTTCTCTCTTTATCTTTCTCTCTTTCTCTCTTCTCTATTTCTTACTCTTTCTCTCTCACTCTCTCTTTTTCTTTCTCTCTCCCTTACTCTCTCTCTCTTGCTCTTTCTCTCTCTCTCCTTCTCTCTCTCTTTTACTCTTTCTTACTCTTTCTCTCTTTATCTTTCTCTCTCTCTCACCTTCTCTCTTCTCTCTCTCTCTTACTCTCTCTTACTCTTTCCCTCTCTCTCTCCTTCTCTCTTCTCTCTCTCTTACTCTTTATTTCACTCTCTCTCTTCTTCTCTCTTCTCTCTCTGTTACTCTTTCTCTCTCTCTCCTTCTCTCTTCTCTCTCTCTTACTCTTTCTCTTACTCTCTCTTACTCTTTCTCGCTCTCTCTCTCGCTTACTCTCTTTCTCTCTTACTCTTTCTCGCTTGCTTTTTTTCCTCACTCCTTCTCTCTTAGTCTCTTTCTCTCTCACTCTTTCTCTCACTGTTTTGTCTCACTCTTCCTCTCTCTCTTACTCGTTCTCTCTCTTACCCTTTTGCTTGCTCTCTTTGTCCCTCTCTCTGTCTCATTCTATCTCACATTCTCTCTCTCTCTCTGTTATTACATCTTAATATTGGAGGATGGCCTCAAAAACGGACAGGGCCACAAACATAGACCCGCTGTACTATAAACCAATAAGGATGAAGACTAAGGTTTTTTTTTTTAATTAAATCAGATCATAGATGGTTCAATTCAAATGATGACACTCAAAGTCTATATACCATTAGTGTAAACTCGGGAAGGTCAAAAGTCGGTCAGTGATTGTGCTGGCCCCCTGCCCTAATACATCCACGCAGTTGCATGAGAAAGGGCATTCAAATGTAAATAAATGTACATGGACGAGTGCATGGTGACAACATAAAAGTACATTTGAGTACATCTTTAGAACAATAGTGCTACATTGGACAGGTTTTTGAAACATTTTGAAAGACTTTGCTACTTCTGACAATGACAAAAATGATGAATTTCTACTTGACATCACTCAGCCTCAGATCACTGACCTCTGTCACCGCTTTTCCACCTCAGCATTTTTCGCTAATATGATATCAGTAAAGCATTTAAAGATATTCTATCAAAACTGGTGAACTTGCAAAAGCAAAGGCTGTGGCAAAGTGAACTTTTCTGACACTATGCATGCAGTACAAAACGCTGCTGTTCACAATATGATCCACTATATTTTTATTCATTTATTTATGTTTTCAATATATTAATTTTATAATTCAGTATAGATTTTTTCAATTTAATTTTGTTTGCACTATGTAACTTTTCCGGTGCCTGTCTCCATGGAGATTTTATTGCATTGCCTTAAAGAGCAAAGTAGTTCATATAGAGTTATGAATCGACCAACAGGGCAGTAGATGAGGGGGTTCTGTTGACACAGGCTCTAGGGTTTTAGGGGCCCTTCATCCTATTAATTTATATTAGAGGTGGGCCCATGTGAGGATTCTTGCCCCAAGCCCTCAAATTTTTGACGACGGGCCTGTCCACCAACACTGGTCATCTTTGGAATTTGGGAGAAATATTGCAGCACAGGGAGAACAATGTTGATTCAAAATGTTCAAATAATTGACTGACAGCTCCTTGTTGGATGTCAGTTTTCTCTTGACAGGATTTCTTTTAGAGTGAAGTGAAGATCTGATTCATAACTCGGTACAAGCTCCTCACCTCCTTCGGATTGTGAGAGGAATAGCGCTGGTTTATGTGTGTGTGTGTACATGTGTGTGTGAACGAAAAGCCGCCCTGAGCCCCTCCAGCCTGCAAATAAATATAATCAATCTCCCATTTACATACAAATAGGCTTCTCCCTTGGTCCTAATAACATGGCGTGTATCCTCCGACGCAGCTGATCATATCCACTCTGCACATTTCATATTTATCATTAGATGGCCTTATTGATTGTTGTTTTTCTCTCTGCTGCCAACGTTTCATTTATTAGAGGATATTGAAGGAATGCAGGGCTGACACGGTACAGACGTTCAATTGTTTCCTGCCCAGGGACGATTACCATTATTGGCACTGTCACATCTCCTCTCCGAGTCATCACTTAGACAGGAAGTGGGAGGGTGTTGTGCGAATGGAGTTCAAGAACGCCGTGATGGGGCTTTAATGGGAGTAAACTGCAGGGCGGCGCTCTCGTGGCCTCTGTGTTGTGGGGATAATCTCGTTTATTGAAGCGAGTGTCGGGTGAAGATGAGGAGTGACTGTCTGGGTCGTGGAGGAGTGTCACAGTCACATTAGACAAACAAGATGGCTGACAGACCCCAAGCACACAGGTGTATTGGAAATGATCGGATGTTAAGGGTTGGGTTTATAAAGTGAAAGAAAACACTTTTAACAACGCCTGTTTAGCCTTGATAAAGCATGACCATAGACTGATTTCATAATGAACATATAGTTTACTAGGAATTATTCAGGGTTTGTAACTAATATGGTCATGGTAAATGGACACATTTTTATACATCGCTTTTCCACCATCAAGGCACTCAAAGCGCTTTAGATCAAGGAACTACTCACATCACACACATTCATGCACCAGTGTAATCTGACACTGGGGGCAAGGCGGGTTACATGTCTTGCCAAAGAACACAACAGCAGCATTCATCTGTGGGAGCTAGAGTCGCACCGCCAAACTGTGGGTCAGTGGATCTAAAAGCTCAACCAATGATGTTTATGTCGAGGGTGGGATTCAAACTGTCAGCCACTGGATCAGTGGACTCTACCAACTGAGCTACTGTTGCCCCAACTACTTAATTTCTACACTAACCGTAACTCCTTAATTAATTATCATTCTCAATAAACAACTTAATCACTTATGTAAAGCATGTCATAACTTTACAACTTAAAACATACCTGGAGCTGCATTTTCCTACATTCACACTTGATGAATCCCGTTTAGAAAGTCTGCTCCTTCCATCTTTCAATTCCTCAAGTAGTTATTAAGTCTGAATCACTCTTAATGAACAACTTTTTTCATTGTTAATTAATGCTTTATTAACACAATTAAGGTTTACTCATTATAAAGTGCAACTGCTAAACTGTATTAAGGATTGTCAAATAAAACAAAAAACGTTTTTTAAATGAGTCAACTGTAACTTGCATGTTCATTCAACTTCTTCAGTTCCAAAGATCAGAAATGAACAGAAGTCCCTCGGATGGTCGGCAAAAATAGCTTAAATTAAACTTAGTTAATTTAATACATTTTGAAACATTTTTTTCCTGTTGCCCTCAGTAATAATTCCCATGTTGATAAAGAAAACAGATTTTTGAAAAAAGTACAAACATGTATGGTCACATTTGTACAGGTCCAAATCAATCAATTAATCAAAATCACCATGATCAGTAGATTCTGTGTCAGGGCAGTTTGAGGGAAGTAATAACCCTGAGAACAAAAGTCAAAAAGCAAATGAGGAACTCAAAAATGCACCAGTCATCCACGGTGCACTACAGAATGTGTGTTGACAATGTGCCATATGTACTTCTAAATAATTCCTCTTTTAATTGAAAAACACCTGTGGAGGACACCTCACAGACAAACAGAGAAGGTGGCATCACGCCTCAAAATGAAACTGATGCCATATGCACATCGGGCTGACAAACATGAGGCGTTGTACCTACATAAATGCTAACATCCTAGCTAATGAGGGAATTAGCTTTGCGGTGGCTATTCTGGGGACTGCTATCAATAACAACATCTGTTAGCTCCACTTGATCTTCCGAACACAAGTTGTCATGTAATTAACTTGTCACTCATTAGCGTGATTAGTTTTTCAAACAGGCCTCCTACACTTGGCTGGTCCTCCTGGTATTTTTTCTGGCTTTGGGAGAAACACCAGTTAGGAAAAGATCCAGGAAACTGTGTGTTAATTAGCTCTTAATGACCATTACTGATTCATTAATGGATGTTAGTGGAGCTGCAGCGACCTCATATAACTTCCCTTTTTAGGGGTAATGTTTCGTCTGCTCGTACCTCCTAACATTTGCTAAAACATTAACAATGGAACTTAAGAATAGCAATTTGTTTTACAGGTTCAGTTTACGTTACTCTAAATGTTTTTGTATTAAGTGAGTTCAGACACTATGACCTCACACCTCCACAATTCAGACTGACTGAGTTCACCGACCAGTGATTTGAGACATGGACTGTTGACTCAATATTTATTGCATTACATATTTGACATCTTCTTGTCACAAAATACTGCATAATATGTGCAATGTGTGTGTAAACATTAGCTTAGTTGGTGTTTGTTCACTGATCTGAAGGTTGGTGGTTCGAATCCCACTGTCAACATAAAAAAAAAAAAAATGTTGGTTGAGCAGTAGCCCCCACAAAGGAAAGCTGTGGTTGTGTCCTTGAGCAAGACACTTAACCCATGTCACAATGTCTGCTAGTATAAGAGTATGTGTGAATAGGTGAGTGGTACTTGATTTAAAGTGAGAGTGTAGAGTGTTGTGAAGGTGGAAAAGCGTGATATAAAAATGGGACAATTTACCATGTTGTTTAACCATCATTTACATATTACATATTAAAAAATATAGACTTAAGTGACTCAAGTGATCTAGTCTTGGCTGGTACTGTTTTAATGCCATATGAAAAGCTCATCACGTGACTCAGATCTGACTCAAAATCAATATATCTAAAAAAAATAAATAAAAACTTTATATCTCACATTGGGTAAAATGAAATGTGTTAGAAATAAGTTCCAAAGAGGCCTATTAAAACAAATAAAAAATGTTTAAAAATAAATATAAATGCCGAATAAAGTATGATAATAAAAATATAAAATTTAATAAAATGCAACTTTAGAAGAAGAATACAACTTTAAATAAAAAAACACTGAATAGCAGAAACACTGTACCTGCTGTATCTCCAAAAAGCAGATAAAAGCTGTGGTCTGAATCTTTTGTCACTGAAATTCACAGTAGCCTGTACAAAAGTAAGTAGTGTTACAGTTAAAGATCACCCATAGGGGCTGACAAAGTAGTGCAATTAAGAGCTGACAAAATGTTTGTGTGAGGTGTAAACACACGAGTCAACAGCACCACACGTGAACAGCAGAAATAGAGCCCAACATTTCAGCACCTGTCACTGTCAAACACGACTGTAAAGCACACAGCTTCACAACCTCCTTTTAAATGAAGGATTAAAAACTGTACTTAATTCAACAAGGTCTGAGACAACTAAAGGAAAAACAAAACAAAACGCACACATACATGGTAATCAGAATATATTGTATTAAAGTAGTAGAAATTGGGGAAAAGTGAGGGATAATAGCTGGTGGAAGTACTCAGTTTAAAAAATCTAGTGGCAAGTAAGTAAGTAAGTATTGTACCTGTTTAAAATGTATTTAAAGAGTACAAATACGTATTTTGTGTGGATTTTGAGATCTACTAAAGCTTCAAATGTTGTGATTTTGATAAATATTTGTGCTGAACTTTGTTCAGCAGAAACAACTGAATTTATTTATTTATTTATTTTGGTAGCTATTATTTGTATAGCTTTATTTGCTCCAACTACAAAAATGTATTAAACAATAAACCCCTCAGGCTTTTCAGCATGTTCCAAACAATAATAATAAAAAAACACACACACACACACAAAAAGGGATACTTTTCAGCTCAGTTCGTAAATGTAGTGGAGCAGAAAGTACAGATACCAGCTCTCAAATGTAGTAAACGTAAAAAGTAGATACCTAAATTGTATATATAAGTACAATACTTTCCTACTTTTACTTTGTTATGTTCTGTCACCAGTTTGTTGTATGAACAAAATAAAAAATAAAAGATGAAGAGATGTGTTCAATGCTCAAATTAAAATAACACTGTATAACTTACTGCATGTGGTATCATCATGCCACGGAAATAAAACAGCTAAAATAATACTTTGAAATGTTCTCCAAAGAGATAGATAAGTGTTTTGCAATACTGTGTAATATTATAGACAAAGGTTTGTGGAGATGCAAGCATACTCACAAAAAGGACACACTTTTTTTTTCTTTTCAGTGCAATAAAAACATTTTTTAAAAAAAATAAAAAAAAAAACCCTCAAAAGTTACACAGTGAGGCTTTAAGTAGTTTTTACACACTCCACATTGAACTCAGAAATCCAGTCCTCTATAAGTGAGTGAGGCAGCAGTGCTAACCACTTGGGTAATAAGCAAAATAAAGTATAAACTCAACAGAATAATGTACTTGCCAATGATGTATTTTATTTGTCTCCAAAGTTTCCATGTGAGTACTTTTGACACCCCAGAGTTTTGACTGCCGTGGGTCTTCACTAACTTTGGACATATGTCATAATATATCTACAAGACATCGTCCTGCTTGTTCTAATTACCAGCGACAGCAATAACCCGTGAAACGTAATGTAAAACCCAATTGTATGAGAAATTCAGGCATTATGACGCTACACTGCACTGCTGTGAAATATGTATGTTCTTTGAAGTCCTTATTTCAGCAAAATTACATACACAGAATCTATATGTAAAAAAACCAAAAACTTTATATCTAATTAAAATGATAACTGCATTCTCATTTTTCAAACTCTCATATCCGGAGGGCCAATTGGGATGAGTGCTTTTGCGGACTCTCTCCCTCTCTTTCTTTCTCCCTCCCTCCCTCTCTGTCTCTCTCTCTGTCAGTCTGTCCCTCTCTCTCCACTGTGGCTCACTGAACTGCTCCTACAGCAATATCCCATCATTACCATCTCCCCAGCCGAGCTTCAGCCAGCCATTATCATGCGGCATTATTAATCTTCTTGTCTTATCAACTTGCAAATCACAAAGCATTGAGCCTTATGGCGCAGTTTGGGGTGTGCCGTTACTCATTTTGTAGGTCTACCAGGCCTCGCAGTCTTTGTAATCACCTGACGATTGTGGCTGGCTCACCACGCTGCCCTCCCCCTGGCCCCGACTGGCACCGTGTAACCCCGGGAAGAAGCCAACTGTTTTACTCTCCCTCTCTCCCTCTGTCTGTTTTTCTCTCACTCTCTTTCTCTCCCTCTCTCACACCTGGATTCGAGGCTGCTGGTGTTGAAACGCCCACACACCAGTCTCCAAACTGCACTAATATAAAGTATGTAAGTGTGCGAGCTGCTAATCAAAGTTTGAAATTCACACTGGCGTAAACAGCAGTGAAAAGTATCCATGAAACTTGAATGAAATTTAAGATTGTGATAATTTCCTAACTGCAAGTTTCACTAACTGCAACAGTTTCGGTAACATGAAAGGAAAATAAAATGTAAAAAATGTTTTACATTATATCTTTCCAAAATGTGGATTGAATGCACTGGGTTTATATGGCTCCTTTCAAGTCCTTTACATTGCATCAGTAACACCACACTCAAGGTTGAATTGTGTAGCCACAGCTGCCCTGGGGTAGACAGACACAAACAAGGCTGTCTGTCTGCATCATAGGTCCGTCCGTCCACTAGCAACATTCAACATATTGCAGTCTTACTAGGCAGTTTAGGTGAAGTGTCTTGCCTAAAAACACAACTATAGTCACTGCCGCTCTACTGTGAAACCTGGTGTTCCCAGTAGTCTCTGTTGCTTAGCTTCCAAGATCAAACAAGATCAAGGATTGACAAGCAGGTAGGCCACATCTAGTATTGTAACTATAAAACTATTAATTGAAACAGAATACATTCCCACATGATAAAACTGGGAGCCTTGCAACTAAAGTGTGAGGATGCATTGATGAAATTTATTTATGTCTATTTGTGTCACCTCTGCTCACTCCTGTTTGTGGTACAGAAGGAGCTGCTCAGGAGTCAGAGGAGAAGTTTCTATAAAGCTACACAATTGACCCGTGGTTATGGCTCTCGCCCGAGTTTGCGTTACTTCAGGGCTAAAATATTCTGCCTCTAAAATGCAATGTGGTGATGCTAATGCTACACAGGCAAATTGTGTAGAAAATGTGCAGCGCCTGTATGCTCCTGTGTGCATGGATTTGCATTTCTTTGAAAACTTTGCATGATAAATCACCTTTTTGCAGCCATAGCTCATTAAGCAGCATACAACAGGTACTAAGCATGAAATATTTAGCAGAAGACAAAGTGTTTCATCTGCTCCTGTGGACCCGACTATTACCCAGGCCTTCCCAGAACATCTGCTAAAAACAGACCACCTTTTGATCTTCATTAATATGGTTTGGTTAAATATTTCAAATATGATTTCATATGTTTGATTAACATCATGCAGAATTATTCAGTAAAACAGAGATTGTGAGCGTGTTAAAGAGCTAATGATGAAATGATGATTATCCGTCACTCTGGATTCTGTCTCATTCACAAATGAAGTTGAGATAAGGTCTGATCAGTAACACACGCCACGGCAACTGGACACTTTATGAAACTTCAGCATCCACACCCTCCTTGCATTCAAATGGGCTCTTATGAGCCTTGGGTATTAATATTCGCATTGGGTGTATTTTAAAGCACATTTCAGTGCACAACGTGCTCAACATTGTAATTTCCAAGCTTATCTAATCAATTCTGCAAGCTCCACGGCCCCATATCAGCTCCGTAGCACCTTCAGAACACTTATAAATAATGAAAAACAGATTTTTTAAAAAGAAAGAAGTGCTTAAGGAAAAAAATGTTGATTAGAAAAGTGCCTTTTATCCATGGCTTTAAATCTTTCACATTCCAAAGATGCGAAGGACTTCGGGCAAAGCACGGCGAATAAAGTATCCCTATCTGACCAGGAAAAAAGTATTAATTTTTGAGATAAAATGTGCTGACAGCACAGAACGGGCAGGTGCTATTTGGAAACGAGCAGCAGATGAGATGAGAAGCATCACTTTCATCTTGTGTACCAAGCGTCCTTGAAAACTTGTCTGAACTCTAGGTCTGGAGTGTGAGCTTCAGTCCTGCTCCCTCCCTCTTCCTCATCTCTCTGTCTCTCTCTACCACTCTATCTCTCTGTGTCTCTCTTTCTCTATACTTCTCTGTCTCTCTTTCTCTCTTTCTCTGTCACTCTCTCTGTCTCTTTCACACAAAGGGCAGAGGTCACAATGAGCTGCTGTGTCCAGGCTCAGGGTCAGCTCATTGGCCTCAAGTGTTTACCACAGAACCATGTAGAACAGCGGGCAGTTAAACAAGAGCACAGCCCTGCTCTGGTTGAAGACTTAGGAGATGGTTAACAGCATGTGTGCTACTCTTCATGTGGCTGTGATGCAGAGGTGGTGAAAAAAGGCAGAGGGAAATACAGTTTTATGCCCATCTATAAATTAGGAGCAGTAGGTTGATGAGCAGTGAAGGAGAGTCATGTCTGAGCCTCACCATGAGACAAAGGAGGGACAGGACCAGACCATACATTACACACAGCCTCCATGATGCGACAGTGCTGATGACACTTCTCCTGTTAGACTTATACAGCACACACACTCACACACACATGTGTGGACACACGTTCGCGCACACACACACACTCCAGACACACAGCTGGTGTGTGTCCTCGCTCTTCTCCTCTGGTGAGGATTTGCATTTGGCTCCTGCAGGTCGACCGACAAATTGGCAAGGCAGCGGCAGGAGGGCTGAGTTTGTGTCTGAGGAGACGTGAGGCTCACACCTCCGCAGCAGCACAGGGCGGAGACAAAGAAGCACCTCAGACTGTGGCCAGAGCTGGACCTAGCTCCCCGGGGCACAGAGGTGAGCTGGGCACTGCCCCCCCTCAGAGCACGCCTTAGGCAGCAGCCCCAGGCTATAGTTCACAAATCAGCCCCCGTTTCCCCAATCAAAGACACCGACTGGGGGAAAGTGTCCGAAAGTGCTGCCTAATGTCCTGAATAATTGAGCAGCTCAGTGTCGTCACACAGATGGACATATTCTGTGGAAACACCAGGAGACCAGAGCAACCTTCATCCTGACCATAGCCATTTCAGAACACTTTTGAAAAGCCTAATTCACCCTTTAATCAACTGATAAAATGAGTGGCATAGAAATGAGCTGGAAATGAGCAAATAGGAAGAATTTCAAGCACACTGTAATAGTTGAGAATCAAAGTGGTTTCTTCTTTACATGATTAATGATGGACGGCACATTTGAAGCCCTATTAACACGCTCAAGTTAAACAAGACTGACATTAAAAGACTAATGTTGAAACTATTAGCAATACACTCAACTGCTTGAGCATTCACACAGGCGTGCATTAACTAATCACTTTAAATCAAAGAGTGAAAAAAGACTGGTAGGAAACTCTTAAAGATGGTACTTCTCAGTTGAACTTAATTGCAAAAAAATGTGCGCGCTACGCTTTTAATATTTATTTAAAAAGTGCAAGTTGGTTGGGCTCATTAGTGGCTTTAATTGTTGACTGCCTGCACAGAGCAGAACCACCAGTGTATCTCTTCTGTTTGCTCTGAACCCATGACCTCAGCCAGATGCCTTCAGCCTGTGCTGCTACTGTATGCACAAGACTGTGAGCAAAAAGCCTCACTTGTCCCACTCACACACAGGTGTCCCACTACAACTCAGGTGAGGTCTAAATGCGTGAAGGATAATTGAAACAAACTAGAAAAAATAAACAGAAGTGTGTTTTGTTCTAAAATGAACTGTTGATATCTATCCACACACAGAGATTACATTACATTATTACAAGATAAAAGTTTCAAAAGGCTCTCTTAGTGACGTAAACACTGTTATTATTATCACAAAGTTTCAGACACTAAACAGAGTTCATGGACACCAGTGACTGTGCCAGAGCAGTCTCAGTGTGTTTAGAAGCATGTACACAGAGCATTTCTCACTTCCCTGTGTTTGTTGCACTATGGCCCCTGTATCTCTCTTTAATGAGGCTGGACGCGTGGCTGCCTCAGCACCTGCCGTGGGTGGCCATAGGGTTAATCCCGATGGTTTTCTGCGCTGCTCCGCCTCGTGCCTGTGTCTGCACTCTGCCTCTGCGCTCTGCCTCTGGGCTGCTGACGGCAGCAGGCAGCACGGGGGGCTGGGAAGGGAGGGGAGGTGACAGGAGGAGCGGTACCCCGGGGTTCCCCCCTCCAGCAGAGCAGAATGAGTTGTACCAGACACCACTGGATACTGACAAGACGACGCCTTCATAAATTACCAAATGAAGATTGATCGCACACACTCTGTCACCTCTCTTTGTGTACAAACAGATGTACAGAGCAGGTAGGAGCACAGAGTGAGATGCACAGTGACACTGCAACATGCGGTGACATAAGGCAACATGCAACAACACAGCTAGCACACTGTAACATACGGGGACATGGGCAACACAGATAACACTCTGTAACATTTGAGGACATGCACAACACAGATAACACTTTGTAACATATGAGGACATGCTCAACATGGCTAACACTGTAACATATAAAGAAATGCACAACACAGCAAAGTCTAAGTAACATATGGGGACATGCACAACACAACAAAGACTCAGTAACATACGGGCACATGCACAACACAGATAACACTCTAACATACGGTGACATGCACATTACAGCTAACACTCAGTAATATACAGGGACATGCAAAACACAGCTAACACTCAGTAATATAAAGGGACATACACAACACAAACCTACAGCCACACATAGGGCCCAGCTTCTGATTCATGTTCTGGCTCTCTGACGATGCAGTGTCCTCTGCTCCTTTGTCAGGCTTAAGCACACTCCATTACTGCTCCTGTCCACTGAAGAATGAACAGAACAGAACAGAAAACTGTTGGAAAAAATATGATTGAAATTACCAATATCCATACAAGTGCAGAGTGTGGAAGCACTTGTATGGATATTGGCAAAATGAAAACATTGAGATTTTTTTTTTTTCCTTGCCATAAATACACACCATAGTCTAACTATTGTGTCTGACTTCTATATCTGCATAAGGTGTGTAACATGATATTATGAATCAAGCTATAGTCACTGTCTCCTTTAAAATCACTCACATCACTCCTCATAGAGCTTGTAGACTTCTGTATCTGCTGCATTCTCAGATCACCTTTCCGTATGGAGATGCTTACAGTGCAGACATTGTTACGACACTAGCGTTTTACTGAAAGGTCAGCTCTGTCGCAGGCCATCTCGTTTCACTGGGGGTCCACTGCTCTGTTATGATCTGCCCATTACCATAAGCTGATTCACAAATTGGTGCAGTAAGGCTTGATGGGATGGGTGCAGTGAGGTGTTGGGTCAGGCGGATGCCAGATAAAAAGAAAAATGAGAGAGTGTTTGGTATATGTGTTACATGCAAATCTGGTGTCATGAATGTCCCAGAATTTTGAGATGAAGTCAAATTATATTCATCGGAGGGTATCTGGTTTCATACATACAGGTGATATTATGCAAATGAACAAACCCTTACAACTTATTCAATGATATGTTTCTTTGTCTTCAAAAATATACATTATAATTTGTATGTTTGGGAATTCCTATTAACACAATGCATGCAACTTTAACGCAGCAGTGTCCACTTCACACTTCACACACTTCACATGGAGTGTTCACGTGCTTAGCTGAATGGAAATGCTATTCTTATTAATGTTCCACAGTATTTGCCAAAGATCCAGAATACACACTTCTTCAATGTTTTACGAAGCTGTGTCTGGTCACTGGTAAATCTCCCTGTTTTCAGATGAGTCTGACTGACAGGTGGATTAGACAATCAGGGTCCATCCGTATCGGAAAAAATAAAGGAAAAAAATATTACAGGGGGCTGAAAAACATTGCAAAGTTCTGCAGAATCAATGAGCAAAGCACTAAAATCTAATCTGAGGTATGAGAAATTTGATATTATTTGTAATTGATCCCCCTTTGTTTGAGACACAACGATCGCACAGGGACTAGACTGATACCCCTATGTACGTATAGTAATTACAGGGAGCTATCATTCTGGATTTTCCCAGGGAACCACAGTATGACACTGAATGTAATTTATCCAATTACAGACACTTTCTTTGCTAAAAATCAAATATCTTTGTAACATGCATCCTCACTTTGAGCAGGATCAACTCTCCACAGATCTGACCTGTAACTTTGCCTGGTAGTGTCACCCGCTTGACTACATGGTTAGAGCGGATTTTAATGCCCTACTGTGGAACAAACCAGACAAATCAATAGCATTTCCATGGTCACAAGCAGGTGGCAGACCTTGCAAAAAAAGAGATATAGTACATACATTATAGTACAAGTCCATGACAAAAATATATACAGTTGCTTATATAAACCAAGAGCCAAAGCCAAAGCCTAATTAGGAAATGAATAATTGACCATTGACTAAAATGATTATTCATTTCCTCAGATGTCAGGAAAAATTTACAAACTAAATCTTTTGATAAATAAACAATTTTAGATGGAGCATAATAAAGAATATCAAAGAAAAAAACATGTGGGCACTGAAATGAGTCTCAAAGCAGCCCTAAACTGTTACATCATTATGACTAAAGAACCTGAGCTTTTGCACCTGCCTCTAACTCCTCATTTCCTCTTCACTTATGTACAGCGCCGTTAAATTGGCAGCAGTCCAAAAGCACTGAAAATCACAGATAAAAAAAAGAAAAAAATCTGGCCTAACCTCCTAAGTCCTTCCTTAAAGCAGCTTCTTACACGTGTAGACACTCGAGGATGACTTGAGGGGCCTGTCAGCGCAGCCGGGATGGAGCTGAGAAGAGGAGGAAGGAAAAGTCAAATAAATGTGACTGATACTCGCCTCCGTCAGCGGGCCAAAATGCCAGACACTGTGTAAATCATGATGCGTTCACTGTCCATCCTGTCCGCTCTGACATTACCCTAGCAGCTGTCTCCGCTTTATGACTTTAGCCAATCATCTCATCTAGAGGCGCTGGGTCTCGAGATTGATGTTTATTCAGAATCGCTCGACATATTTCAGTTACACAACGAGCAAAAGAGACACTCAAACATTAGTCAAGCGGCCCATAACAGAAATACAGTGTAATTTAATACACTGCATATATATATGTATATACAGTATATAGTGGATGGGAGAAATCCGAATGCATTCATCTTATGTGGAAAGTTTGGAGAGGTCAAGTTTTTTGCTACTTTAAATTGACCTAAAATCCCTTCTTTGTGTTGGTGTACCATGTAACTTTTCTGGTGGAGGGTCTGCCACATGCTGGAGATGTGATGTTAGTTTCATTTCCACATATTTGGTGTAATGTGCTATAAAGAGCACCCATTCATGCCATGAATGGGGTCTGTGGGAGGCTGAATTCTTGAGGTGTGAAGAAATTATAGTCACGAAGCACACTAACAAATGCAGCGATTGTATTTCTGGGGTAAAGTGCGCACAATGTCTGAAACCACTGGCCACTGGTGGAGGTGCAGACTTTACAGCTAACAGGAAGGAAATGGTGGAATGTCATGACTATAATAAGCTAAATTATTGCAACCATTAAACTGGGTTGTACAAGTTAAATTTGGATGAAATTGTAAGAGGAAAAGGGGTAAAAAGGCAAAATTAGTTGTCTGTCCCAAGGAACACCACCCATCACTGCACACTTTACTCCCTGGTGAAGTGGTCCTCTCTCCACACCCACAGACAAACCTACTGGTTATTTTTCATTTCACAAGTCTTTAAACCCTGTCCTACCTCAGCGTACTACTAAACATCCACAGCTCCTGCCTCACACTCTGCTCCAACAGCGGCATTAACCTGATCATTCCCAAAGTCTGCACAGCTTTTGTCTGCTCCTCATTTCAGCTCTCTGCAGCAAGTGGCTGGAACCATCTACGGCAGACTTTAAAACTTAATAGGTTTTTACCTCCATTTACTTTTAAAAACTCAATCCAGAGTATTTTACAAGATCAGTGCACATGCTTTTAGCTCTTTAATATTTTTAATCTGCAAATGTTTCACTGTCTCATGTTTACTGTTTCACATTATGGTTGATGTTTGGGTGTTAGCCAGGTCGTCATTGCAAATTAGAAGGTATTCTCAAAAGACTTGCCTGGTAAAATATTGAGTAAATAAATAAAATTGAAAAAACACACATAGATTCAGTGCCATAAAAGTTGGATGATGCTCTGTTTTTGACTCCAAGAGCTGATTTCATTGATCTGTGCCAGGTCAGAATCAGTAAAAGTTGTATTTCCATTGTCAGTGAACAAAATTTATGAACTAGAAATTCAGCAATATGGCACACAATATAACAATGAGTAAACAATTTTAAATTATAGAAACATAACAGGCTAAAGATAGGATTTTCATCTCTTTTATGGGATTTTAATCTTTTGGATCATTTCAATTTTTATTAGTGCTGTATGAACCATCTCACACTCAGGACTTCAGGGACCGGCCTCCCAGAGTATGTATGTATTGTGATTTTAATGTGTTTCTTATTCTGTAAAATACTTTGAATTACCGTGTGTACGAATTGTACTATACAAATAAACTTGCCTTGTCTTGCCTTCATTTCAGAAGAACTGTTCAAAAGACTAGCTCTTTTACTGTTTATTTATATGACAGAAGCCAATGTGAGAACTCATTTTATCTGCAAACTAATCACAAAAAGAAATGGCCAGGGATCAGATTTGATTAAAATGGTTCAAACTGAGAGTGGAAGTGTGTTTACTCTTTCAAATTATGCAGACTCTAAATAAAACGTTGCACTACAATAATAATAATAATAATTAAAATCTAACTCACAATGGCAAATTTGTTTTTTGCGCAAAAAGCTCTCACTCGTGTCACCTACTCTGCTTCTGCGCTGATTCCTGTATTGGTTCAGCTTTAATGAGTGTAACAATGCATAAAAACTAGAAAGTAAAAAAAAAAAAAAGGTTCTTTATAAAAATGAAATCTGATTCCTCCCATTCACGTTAAGGAAGTGTTCAAAAGAGCCAACTCATCCACATCACATCACTATAACAGGCATGCATGAATGGTATGGTCTGGTATGCTTTTATTTGGACAGGGACAGTGCACAACATTACATTGACCTTAAACAGGAAAGATGTATGGTGCCAGGTTATAGTAAAGATACTAATTTCCACCTGTAGTCCCTGGGCAGGCTGATGTTAAGTAAGAGTAACAGTTTGGTGTAGATGGATAAAAGACCTGTAGACATATCGTACACACACCGAATACAACACATCTCGCCCCTCAAATACGCCATTTTTAAAAAAAAACATTCAGTTCACACACACACACACACTTACACAACCATACCAAATTATTCACACACTATCAGTCAATTTCAGATATACAAATACAAATACTCTTTCATACACATTCACTGATAGGTGCAAACTTGCTTTGACATTAGCCATTTCTTTGTCACATGTGCAAACATTTGAAAACTTATGGATGTTATAGTCTCATTTGGCTTTAACTATTCCACTGACTCATAGCAACAATAGAGAAAGACGATTTAGCGAAAGAGGTCCTACATTTTGGAATGCTGCACTCTCCTCTAGAGGTCGCCCTAGTGACTCAAGTTGTTTTTTCTGAGCTCAATGAGGCAAAACTTCTTAAGGAAGGACTAGCAATACCATGAATTATTTTAAATAGTACAAAACATAGTAAACAGATTTTTGCATATATTAGCAGATTATCAAAGTTTAGAAATAAATGAAATTTAAAAAAGTATTCAAAATTATATAAACCATGCCCTTCCTTGAACTGCCACCTTAACGTGATGAAGGGGTTTGAGCACCCAAATGATCCTGGGAGCTATTGTTGGGGGCTTCATGCTCCTGGTAGGGTCACCCATGGCAAACAGGTCCTGGGGGACGGGTCAGATCAAGAGCAGTTCAAAAGCCTTTCATGAGGAAGCTAACACTAAGGTCAGATGTGTCGCATGGACTGGCGTTATCAGGGCCCCACCCTCGAGCTTGGTCCGGGGTGGGTTCTTGACAGTGAGCTTGACATGTGGCCTGGTTGGGCACAGCCTGAAAAAGCGATGTAGGGCCTTCCTCCTGTGGACCTGCAGGAGGAACCGTGAGGGGTTGGTGCAGAGAGATCTGGAGGCAGTTGAAGGCGGGGGCCTCAACAACCGGATTTTCGGACATGGAGACTGGCTCTGGGGACATTGAATGTCACCTCACTGGGGGGGAAGGAGCCTGAGCTTGTGCGGGAGGTTGAACGTTACTGACTAGATATATTCGGCCTCAACTCCACGTACAGCTTGGGCTCTGGAACCCTTGCTTGAGAAGGTATGGGCTTGCTTATTGCCCCACAGTTCAGCCGCCATATGTTGGAGTTCACCCTACGACCTATGGGCTGAACAGCAGTGTAGAGTACCCGGCCTTCTCGGAGTCCCTGGGAGGGGTACCAGACAGTACAACGACCGGGGACTTCGTTGTTCTCCAGAGGGACTTCAATGCCCATGTGGGAACGACACTGACACCTGGAAGGACATGAATCAGGAAGAATGGCCTCCCTGATCTGAACTCGATTGGTATCTTGTTATTGGACCTCTGTGCTAGCCAAGTCCAGTTTGTCCATAATGGACACCATGTTCGAGCATAAGGGTGTCCATCAGTGCACGTGACACCAGGACACCCTAGGTTGAAGGTTGACGATGGACTCTGTTGTCGTGTCATCTGACCTTGGTCTCTCGGGTGAAGAAATGGGCAGAGCTGTCAACCGATCACCACCTGGTGGTGAGTTGGAGCTGCTGGCCTCAACTGGAGATGCTGTCAGATGGTGGAACGAATACTTTGAGGATTTCCTCAATCCCATCGTCATGTCTTCAGAAGAGGAAGCAGAGACTGGGGACCTGGAGGTGGACTCATCCATCACCCTGGCTGAAGTCACTGAGGTGGCTGGCAAGCTCCTCGGTGACAAGGCTCCGGGGTACCTCAAGTTTCTGGATGTTGTGGGGCTGTCTTGGCTGACACGGCAACATCGCGTGGCGGTCAGGGACAATGCCTGTGGACTGGTAGACCGGGGTGGTGGTCTGTTTAGGAAGGGAGACCGGAGGGTGTGTTCCAATTACAGGGGAATCACACTCCTCAGCCTTCCCATTGAAATCTACTCCACGGTACTGGAGAGGAGAATCCAACCGATAATGAAACCTCAGATTCAGGCGGAGCAGAGTGGTTGTTGTCCCGGTCACTGGACCAGCTCTATACTCTCCATCGGGTCCTTGAGGGTTCATGGTAGTTTGCCCAACCAGTACACATGTGTTTTGTGGATCTGGAGAAGGCATTTGACCGTGTCCTTCGTGGTGTCCTTTGGGGGGTGCTCTTGGAGTACGGGGTCCGGAGGAGGAGCTGTGTTCGCTTTGCTGGCAGTAAGTCACACCTGTTCCTGGTGCAGGTTGGACTCCACCAGGGCTGCCCTTTGTCACCGGTTCTGTTCATTGTATTTATAGACAAAAAGTCTAGTCACAGCCAATGGAGGGTGAGATTGACATTCGGATTGGTGCAGCATCTGTAGTGATGCAGTGGTATCGGTCTGTTGTGGCAAAGAAGATGCTGAGCCAAAAGGCAAAGCTCTCAACCTATGGTCATAAGCTCTGAGAAATGACTGAAAGGACAAGATCATGGATAAAAGTGGCCGAAATGGGTTTCCTTCGTCGGGTGGCTGGGTGCTCCCTTAGAGAAAGGGTGAGGAGCTTGATCACATGGGAGGAGCTCGGAGTTGAGCCGATGCTTCTCCATGTCGAGAAGAGTCAGCTGAGGTGGCTCGAGTATCTGTTCCGGGCATGTCCCACTGGGAGGAGGCCCCAGGGAAGACCATGGACACCCTGGAGGGACTATGTCTTTCGACTGGCCTGGGAACGCCTTGTGGTCCCACTGGAGGTGCTGGAGGATATGTCTGGGGTGAGGGAAGTCTGGTAGTCCCTGCTTAGACTGGTGCCCCTGCAACTCGGCCCCGGATAACTGGAAGAATATGGATGGATAAACAATTCAATGGAGTGAGGAGACTCAACCTTCATTTCTTCAAAAGCAATCACATACACTCTCCCAAACTGTTGGATCAGTGAGTGCAAACTCATTTCCATAGATGAATTCAAATTGTTTTTAAAACTCTTGTTATTAGGACCAAATAGAGAAAAAAAAAATGCATGTTCATTGTACATTCAGAACCAGATGCTGCAAAAAGTACTAGAAGAAGAAGTAAAGTCAAAATACGAACATATTAATTTAAATGTATTGAATATTAAGTGAATATGTTACTAAGGAAGATTTACATAATTACAGGTAGGTTAGCCAACGTCATGGATAGGATATTGTTACTTCAAAAAAGGACCAATGAACTGTAAATGCACTGAAATGTATAAGTGTAAGTTGTGTATGACATTGCTATATATTTTCAGGGTTAAGTATTTCAAATAATCAGGAAAACTGTAATTATGGGAGACTACTGTCGTCTCCCTTAAAACATTCCTTCCTCCACAAACCTTAAGCAAGAGAAGGAACCAAAATCAAAACATTTCACAAAAGCCAGAAGGTCTCCCAGCTCAACACAGAAATAACCCACAAGTTTAAATAATTCTGCGGAGCGGCTGGCCAATAAATTTGCGAGCAGAGGTTAATTTAGCGAGGGGAAAGCTCAGAGCAATTACCTTGTTGGATGGCTCCCTCCGAATGCCCTGAGGGAACGTCTGAAATGTCACCCCCGAGGAGGCGCACCGGTTTGGGATACACACACCCAACTCGCAATGCAGCCATGAAAAACAAGCTAATCAGCGGCAAGGCTAAATGCTAACAACAATGGAGTCCTATTAGTGTCCATCACCAGAGAGTGTGTGGGGAAAATTACGGCAATAATCACTGTCTCTTTCCTCTTTCCTTCACATACACAAAGCAAACAGAGGGAAAAACACAGCCTGTCAGGACTTCCCAAAGGTTCTGATTTGAATGTAAACAGGCTGGATTTAGGGGCAAATCTGAATTTCCAATAGTGGATGAGTGGGAGTGAATGGCTGTCCATCAGTGGCTGTCAGCTCAGTGATTTAGAGAGTATGGAAGCCCAAGGAGTAC
This sequence comes from Periophthalmus modestus, assembly GCA_019594935.1. Lineage (NCBI taxonomy): Eukaryota > Metazoa > Chordata > Actinopteri > Gobiiformes > Gobiidae > Periophthalmus > Periophthalmus modestus. Next base: position 25,354,739 of record JAIEZT010000054.1, on the reverse strand, counting down.
ATGTGCCAGAAGAATACTCACATATGCAGTATACTGAACCATAAACAAAATAAGTTAGCTTCTTTGTGGAAAAAAATATGCCCATGGTTGTCAAAAAAATCATACTAAGTGATACTAAAACTAGTAGGCTTATCAAAACGAGATACTCTTTTAGGTTTCAAATTCTATTGATAGGGTTGTAGAATCTTTACAGTTTTAGAATGACTTAATCTATAGGTCAAATGCAGAGGACAAATTTCGTTGCATTTAATTTTTCATTTATCTTTAGTTATACAGGGAGAGCCCAATGAGAGTACCATAATCTTTTTCATGAGCAGCCTCTTAAAACACAGTACAATCATATGTACATATGTATCCAGTATTGCATGTAACGATGTAACCTATAAAAGAGTGTTTTTGATTCTTACTGTGGTACCAAAATTGGTGTGAGCTATCAAGCCTTTTTCTTTAATATCAAAATCAAGTTATCTAACAGGAAGAAATGTGCTTATTTCAAAGGCCTTTGCTTTGAGTTGTTCTCATGCTATACTTCGTTGACTCACCATTAGGCAAGTATTAGTGTGTGTGCGTGTATCCCCGTGCATCTGTAGTTCAATATGTTTGTCTTAAAAGCAAAAAGTATCCTCCACTGTGTTGCACCAGCCTCATTTTCATCATGCTGTAATAGTCCAGTGTTTATATCTTTAATAAAGTCACTTGAAAGACTTTATTTTGTTGCATGTTGGGGGGTGGTCACTGTAGTTAGCCTCTTTTCATGTCATTTTGTGGATCAGTGACAGAATAACTCCTCGCTGCCTTCATCATTGGCATGTTGCCTTTCCAATACACAGGACAGCACCCCCCATACACTCTTGCTTTGGCTAACTCTATCTACTGCTGAGATCTGGGCATGCCTGTAATTACTGCTCCATCTTCATCTACTCAAATCAGGCACGATCCAAATCTTTATTTCCCCCAAGGCTCCGACCACGCAGGCTCCTAGCTGCTTTCGTACCTCCCAGGAAGACGCAGCCGCAGACGGGCAACGCTTTTTAATCAGCCTTCGACTCAAGCTGTTCCAATGCCGAGGCAGAGAAGGCGGTCACGCTGTGCCGTTTGCTTTGAGAAGGTGAAAGGTTTCCAAAAAAGTTTCACCCCAAAATATAAACATGACTTAATTCAAACAAATCGCTGTGTGACTCAACTGGAGCATTTTTTAAAATCAGTGTTGTTTGACTGTTTCATTTATTGTTTGAGTTTTGGAGTCATTAACAGACCCCAGAGTTCAGTTGGGTTCTTTTTTTTACAGCGCTAAGGGAATTAGCCACTTCATGGCAAAAGTATACATTTTCTGTTCAGTCTGAATAATATTGTTTTAATAGCTGTAAACTAGCTTTGAGGATACCAATGTCCAAATGTTTGTATGTGTAACCACATCTTTAAAACATTTTTCGACTGTTAAAATGTATTTTAAAGATGCACTATTTGACTTTTCTGGTTAAGTATGGCATCATACCAGGCCAGGTTACAGGTCAGCTCTGTGAAGGGGTGACACCATTCTCAGTAAGAAATAACTGAAATAATACAACGAAAGTGTTTTCTGTCTGCCTCGCTCAGTTCAATTCCCTGCACATGCATTTATTTGTTAATAATCTTTATACATTGGTAGTACAATTTTCTTGAACATAAGCAATTGTATTTAAGTTCATCTTACTTCATGATGATCAACAAAACTAACACGAACATTAGTAATAAACATGTCTCCCTGTTGCATGTGTGGATGTGTTGGAAAATGCATGATGTTGTAGCACTAAGAGAGAAGGCTCATTTGCACTTCAGAGATGGACTTGGCAATCTCTGCAGGCCTTTGCTTATTTGCCCATTGCCACTTCCCCCTCGCCCTTCTGCATTAAACGCTAACAAACTCCACCGGCAGGAGTCCAAAGCCATTAGAAATTATAAACAGTTTTTTAAGAGAGACGTAAGCAAAAGCACAAGCACAAACACCATCAATATTTCACTAGCCATAACCGCCCTCCTCTCATGTGCGCTTAAGCCCTCTTCTGCAAATAAACTGCTCTTTAGCTTGCACCAGTTAGCTAATTGTGACTGACTGTAGCTGGATGTAAAAACTCCCCCTCCTCCATTTTTTCTTATGAAGGCAAACAACTCCACTGAGGTTTTCGTGCGATATGTACAAATACTTTCAAACAGAACTATTTGTTTAATCTTCACAGTTTTGCAGAGCTTCCAATGAACACGTCAGTCTGAGGGCTTAGTACTGTCAAAAGAATGACTTTCTCAACTCTTCACAAAGCTTGGGTAAATAGTAAAAACTGTCTGTTGGCTTCATAACTTGTTTTGATAGTGCTGGGGAAGTTAAAACGGGGCCTTCAAACAGAGAGAGTGGATTTTATATATTTGTAGACTAAACATTGCTTCTCATACATCTCCACTGAGCATCTATGCACCATCACAGCACCATTCAACTTCATGCTTATTTTTGGAATCGTTTTCATTTTTCAAAGTTGACAGGAGTAAACGGTTATATTTCTTTTAACAATTTCAGCAGTCAGAACTGATTGTTTGTAATTGTTAAAATAAAAATATAAGATTTGGTTTTACTCACACACATTTTTTCAATTGTGCAGCAATTGGACAGTTATGTATACATTATATGCAAAATTACAAACCTATGGAACACATGCCACCTGCTTGTCTCCATGGATATGTAATTGCTTGTGTTGAAATGCTCCACAGTATGGCATTAAACATATCTATCTCTATGATGAAAAGTTACAGGTCAGATCTATGGAGAGGCGACCACACTCACAGTAGAACGCATGGTTATCAGGGTATATTTTTCACACTGAAAGACATGTAATTGAATAAATGCATGTTTTAATGCCATATTGTGGATCATTTCAGGCACAAAAATGAGTTCCACAGTGCACCTTACTTTCATTTTCTTTACTTTCCAGCAAGACAAAACCACTACATTTATCCAAGCTTAAAAATGGCATAACTAGAGTTAACCTATGGCTTGAAATAGCTTAGATTCTACCAATGCTGATGGATAAGATCAAATAGCTCAAATTAATTTCACTTTAACATCATTCATAATTTGCTTTCTCTCACTCCTTCAGAAATACTGCAGTCTAACTATTGTATGGCACCAGCTCTTTATTCTGAAAGGGCATGTGATTGTGTGTAAGGTCAAAAAGCGCATTTACTCCTGACTGCCAAATAAATGAGACAAGCAGCTTGAGAAAACCCAGCGGTCTAATTAGATACACAAATTCAAAGGACATAATGCATGAGGAGGAGGAGGGAAATGCTAGGTCGATGCGGCGCAAACCAGGAACTGTCCCGCTGATTTGGGCCCATTGAGCGAGAGAGCGAGGCCCCGCTATCCCGGCTTGAGCTTTTGAAGTCAGTGTTGTGGCGGTAGCTCTCCACAGCACTGTCCAGACTGCATACAGTAGCAGCAGCCCCATACATGCATAGAAAAGATGGTGCAAATAACTCAGTGATGATAAAGAAGAATGGAGACAAAGGGCAGCCCTGCCAGGTCGCTTCGAGGTACACCATTATTATTACTATTATTATTTTATTAAGTCAAGACACTGCAGGTGAAGGTACATACATATTTGGGTCATATAAATCTGAAAAAATCAAAAGAGACAGGTTTAAATTTCTTGCTTTTTTGTTGACATATCAGATACAAAAATGTACTGAGGGGATTTTGGATATAGTATTTAGCATTTAAGTAAAGTAGATCTTGTGAAAAAATCAAATTTCATCTAATTTTAATAAATCAAGCTTAGAATTAAATAGCAACACATCCCTCTGTCTGTCCACCCATTTTCTTCCTCTTATCCAGGGCCGGGTCATGGGGATAGCAGTCTAGGAACTCCCAGACTTCCCTCACCCCAGACACTTCCTCAAGCTTCTCCGGTGGGAACCCAAGCCAGCCAAGAGACAAAATCCTTCTGTATGATCTGTAAAGTATAAAATTAGAAAGTTTGGTGTATTTAGATGCTACTTGTCTTTCTGTGATAAATGTGCATTTTGAGAAGTTACAATGTTTCATATAAAATCTATGGATGCAAAATTGAAAAAGCTTATATGTTCAAAGAGAAAAAAAAAAACAAAACATAACAAAAAAAAAAAATGTTTTGCCTGTAGTGTCTGGCCTTAACCCGGTAAAATGGTAAATGTCGGTTCTCCAGTGCGAGCTACAAGTGAGAGCACGTTACTGCCGCTGCTCTGTGCTAATGCGCCCATGTATTTTTGTGCGGATGCTGTGATTGCGATGCTAATCAAAAACAGATGTGCAGCCCCCGCAGAGGCATAACACTTTGCATCTCTTAACATGGCACAGGTGCTAGTGCTAAAGGAAAAATAAAGAGGCATGAAAAGTGTCCCGTCCCCCCTCGTGCTGCTTCGGTCGCTATCAGGTGGATGGCTCATTAAAGCGTGGTGGATACAGCAGGTGCTTGGTCACACGCTGGAGGAGAGGTGCTTGAGCAGGCACAAATCACACAACTGTGCACAAGGCAAATATGCATCCTCCTGTATACATCAACATTGCAGGGACATGCTAACACACTCAGGGGGAGTTAGCATATGTTTACTCAGCTCTATGGTTGAAAGTCATTCGATATGGGCCAAACTGAAGAAAGTAAAACTGCATCTTTCAATAAAGTTGTGAAGTGCTGGATGCCTGAATTTGAAATAGTTTAAATGTTAAAAGACTTTGCAAAACATCATGAGTTGTTCTCACTGACGCCAACAATAGCAAGTAATTTCTTAATAGAAAGCGATACTGAGTTGCAACAGCTTCAAGCTACTTTACACAATCGCAGTCAAACAGAAGTTATTACTTTTCACAGCAGTAAGTCTGATCTTGATTGAACACTTCTTGGAGTTATAAGGATTACTCATTTGATTTGATTATTATTTTTCACATTTTAAAACTAAGAGTTTGAAACAAACCACAGTCAAAATGTCATGGTCGGAATTGAAAATGTTTCACTTTGTTCAACTTCAAAATTAAATATCAAGTATTTTGGACCATTTCTAATGAGCAATTTACAGATGCACTTCATCAGCTATTTTTCATATTTTTCACCTCTTTGTTTTAAGCTTCACAGGCTTGTCAAAGCCTCTCAAAGAGTTTCGCTGTAGCCCTTGTTCATTTACTCCCTACAGGTTGCCAACCTGGGCCATCAACCCTGCCGACCATCACCAGTTACTCACACACTCCACATTCACACATAAACATACATACACTGCTCCACAGACTAAAAATGAAGTCACTTTAAATGAACATAACCAGTAATGATGACTGACACAGGAAAGTGCAGGTATGTAAGACACAATGACACTTAACACAGCTAATACATCATCAGCTAAAACAGAAACATCATAACTTCTTTATTTGATGTGTGCACCTGAGAGTTGCACAAACTGTGAAACAAACTATTGAAAGAAACAAGAAGAAGTTTGAGAGGAGGCCCATGCAGAGTCCCTTCACAGCACAGATGTCAGCTTCCCTCACCACATTATGGTAATGCAATAAACCCTGTTGAAAGCAGGAGTTACAATCCTGGAAAATTCTCCTCTCCCGCTCAGTCCACATGTAAATGCAGTCGTCTGACTCCATAGGGGGCCCAAGTGTGCCATACCAGCCAGATAATAGCATATGTGTTTGCAGGGGATGCTATTTTTATGCCAAGATGCCGGATCCTGTTCCTTCAGCACATTTCTTTTTGAAATTTCCTTTGCCTGTCCGCCTCCTATCCCAACCTGCCCGCCCGATTCAATTAATATTCAACCAAAGTCAGTATGGAAGTACAAAAATCAATTTATCATGCCTCAAAATCAAGTGTGCTGCTCCTTTGTACTGGTTAACAGCAGTTTACATCCACTGGTTATAGTGTGAAAGATTAAAAGATGCTGGGTGTGCAATTACACTGCTCCAGTGTGAATACCCGAAGAGATAAAATAAAAATATCACATTAAACATCAAAGTGTGTTCTGCATAAAATATAAACTGAAGTGAAGTCACTTTCAGGACAGGAGTAATAGTCTTGACTATTCAACAATCAAGGTGAAGGCTTGTTGTACTTGAACTGAAGTTGTAAAATGCAGAGTTTAGAATCCGGTTACCCTAAAATGTGTGTGTAAAGAGATATCATGTAGCTGATTTGAATGTATTAAACTGGTGAAATTGGAAAAATAAAGGGAACAACTTATGTTTCATCTAGCCCTATGAGGTCAAAAGCCAGCCTCTTCTTTTTCCCAGCTCTAGCCATAATTTCTTGTGAGGGATTGACATCTGGGATAAACATAAATATGGTATAATGATAATGAATGATTTTTGTTTAGTCCAGCCTCATAACAGCCACCGGGTCACATGGCTTAATCTGCCTGTTGAAAGCCACAGCTCTTTCTAAAAACAAACATCATAATACTACAAAAGTACAATTATTTACTAAAACAATCTACGTGTTTTTTATGTATTCTCTATTTGTTAACACATTGCAGTAGCAGTCAGACCTCTGCTGAGACACTTCCCCAAAATAAACACCTCACATAGCCCATAACCTGCCTCCATCTTGCTCCTCTCTGTGGTTTAGACCCTGTGTTGCGTGCCGGGCGCTTTTGTCTCAGCAGCTTCACTCCCTGGAAGCCAAAATGTTGTCTTTGCCATGTCGAGACTCTGACACCCTGCATGAGTTTGCGCTGCCTTCCCATAAGAACACATGTGTACAGGGGACCACTTGTTATTCCCTGGTTGGGGTTCACTACACAAGGCCTGTATCTCTGCCTGTTTACAACTCAGGGGGCTTGTTGCTTCCCGACTACAAGAAACACTGATGAATAAATAACAGCACTCTCTAGCTTCTGCCTGCCTTGATGTGTGTGAGTGTGTTTGTGCGCTCTTGCTATAGTGTTTGTGACCATACCTGTGGGTCTCTGCGGACCTAGCTGCCTCTCATCCCAACGAATCCCAGCCTATTTTGGCAGGAGAGAGAATGCTATCCGAAAGAAACCAGGGACAAACACTGGTATGGTGGGAAAACATGGTCTTTATCCCAGACTTCAATGGGAATATGCAGGGGGCATGTGTGTGTGTGTGTGTGTGTGTGTGTGAGAGTGTGTGTGCGTGAGTGTGTGCATGTGAGGTGAGGAGGAGCACACCAGGAGATGGGAGGAAAGAGATGTCTAGAGGAAAAAGGAGAATGGATAAAACAGGCTATTCTCTATAGAGTAACAGAGTTAAAAAGAGTCAACTGGTTTGTCTGGGGAGGTTCACAGTGAAAGAAAGAGTTATCTGCACTGTCCTTTTGGCGATATATTTTTAACTAAGAATCTCTTAAACCAATAGTTTGTTTTCTGTTTGAAGTCACAAAAGGCAAAATATGTGTGTTAGGGTGACCGGTTGTGGACAAGGTTTAGTTTATTTTTTACTTTAGTTGTAACTAGGCTTGTCACAGTAATTACTATATCGACTTATTGACTATATTTTTGGGGGTCAGAATTTATTGTGTGTACTTTTTCTTTGCACTACTGGAAATTTTTGGGATATTTATTGGCAATGCGATAAGATTTACACCATGAAAGGATGAATTAATAACTTCTATGATCTATTACAGATTCAAGTGCTTCATTCAGCTGTTTGTTTATTGCAGCTCGTGATTTTTTAACAGTGGCATAAATTAGTTTCAATATTATCCTTTATAGTCCATATTTACTTCAGCAATATATCAAACTTCTAAATTTGTTATTGTGACACAAAATATACTTGCCAAACAACACCACCTGACCTTAAACTGAAGCTGAGTTGTTGAGTCGACAGAGGCATGGTTTATGCCAGGGGTGTCCAAACTATGGCCCGGGGGCCAAATGCGGCCCTCAGACCAATTTTTATTGGCCCTCAGGCCTTCTGTTGACCTGGCTCAATTGATCATAACCAATACTTTTTACGGCAAATTTGAGTAAATCTAACAATATAACCTAAATACATTGCGTTGTGATACAGACCTAATAATAATATTTCAAGCCTTATTTAATGTTATGTTAAATACACACGTCTGAATTATCTACCGTATTTACCATTTGTCTGTGGCCTTCCGTGTTGAATATTTCAAGATATGGCCCTCGGTGAAAAGAGTTTGGGCACCCCTTGTTTAAGCAATTCACATGACAGGATTTATTCTTTAAATCACTTAGCTTGAAATGGTTTGAACAGCTCCATAGGTGTACTTCATTTCACATGATCATCATCACAATTCATAAAAGTCAATCTTTCTTGAAGTTTGTTGCATATCATAGTTCATGGTCAAACGAAGGGCATGACCGCACCCAAAAGCAAGATTGCAGGTGGGATCTCCATGGCACTTGATGTATAAAGATGAGTTATTACATTACATTAGTTGAAGTTGATGTCTACAGTAAGCTATGTTTTAGCCATGAACCTGTAGCAAGGCATTAGACGGCTCTGACATAAACACCTGGCCGACAGACGAGATCATAGCCTAGGCACTACCATCCGTTTGGTACTGCTACAAATATCCTGGATCTTGCAATGCACGCAGGCACATAGTAGCACCACAACACACCGGACACGAGGGCAACGAGGGACAACAACAAAAGGGTGTTGGAAGTGTGTGAGGACAGGGGGCCAACAACGTGAGTGAAGCGCTTATATTGACTGGCAGCAGACATAAATGACCAATGAAAATGGAGCTCCAAGTGACAGAGCCGGCCTGAAGGCTTATACTGCCACACATGATTACATGATTTTTATTTACTTTGAAAAAAAAAAATGTTTACTCCACAATGTCCTTGTTACAAAAGTCAGTTTTATAAAGTGTCTCCCTTAAGTATTCTGCTCTTCAAAATATTTCCAGGGTAAATTGCTGTTAGTCTTCAACTAGCGAGACATTACTATATGAGGCCCTGACCACAGAATATTTTTTTCTCTGAACATTTGTGGATTTCTGTGAAGATTTATTTAAAAAACAGTGAATCGCTCATAGATTTATTTAGGCGCCTGCCCTCCATCTGAAATGATGATATTGGTTTAAACCATGTTATAAATATTTTGTATTTTGACTGATTTGTAATTTAGTGTTTGAGTAATCTCACATTGTCTTCTATCCAAGGCGTCAGTGCTCTGCTACCCCAACCCACAGCTCTGTAGTTGTTCAAAAAAATCCAGAGTCTGGGCTAAATGCTTTATTTGCTTTATAGTTTTTTTCCACAAATAAAACCACTGTTATGAAAAATATGCTGTAAAATATCATTTATAAGCAAGATATGTCTTCTTTAAAATACTTGGCCAGGTTCCTTTAATGTGTTGTTCAGAATGAGAAAAGGAAGGGGGGGGGATCGGGGGTTCTGTGTAGTTTCGCCAAATACCTTTTATCGTCTTTCAAGAGCTGCAGACATTTAATACAACCTGGAAATGTCCCATAAACCTCAACTGGAGCCGCACATCAAGTCACTTATTTACTCTGGCTGAACTTGTTGTTTCTCTGATGAAGAAATACATGCAACGCCAATGAGAACGAATGCCCCTGCTGACAAATAACAGCCCTTTTCCAACTAAAGTGATTTTCACCATGGCCGTAAAAGAGCCTCTTGTTAGCGCTACAACGCAATATTCATTTGTCTCTGGCGACCGTTGGTAAAACGCTCGTAGGAGGGGGGAAGCAGTTTTATTTACATGGCATTATGTTACATGAAGTGCTCGTGCTCAATTAGGAACGGCACCACAATGGTTTTAAGTCTCTAATGCAGTGTGCTGAAAAGGACCATGACTTGCTAATAGGGTGTAATTCCTTTTGTATCTGTATCCGTGTGCGGCGGCGAGGCAGGGAGGGGGGCAAATCCGTATCATCAGTAAAAACAATGCATCAATTAAGCAATTAGCGAGGAACAAACTGGGCAGCTTTCCAAACCCTCCCAATAAGGCGCTGTGCCAAGGGGGCCTGCATGCTCCGTTCATTATACCCACATCACAGAGACGCTAGGAGAGAGGGAGCGGAATAAGAAGGAAAACAGGCAGAGCAGGCGAGTGAACCAATAGCTTTCATTTGTAAAGTGGAGGCATGCCGACCGTTTTTGTTCGGCCAGATGTGCTTTTTAGTGGGGCCACATGGTCGGTCGGGGCCGGGGAGAAGGTGCGTGCTCTGTGCGGTGCCATGTGCGCGAGGGGCGGTGGGGTGAGGCAGGGTGGGGGGAGGAGGAAGGGGTGGGGGGGGGGTGGGGAGCGAGCGGCCTCTTCGCTGCCATCTGATTAATTAAGACTTGAAAGGAGCCCAGTGGCAGCAGGGTTTTAATTGTGGTAATTGGGGTTAATAAGGTGCCATTACACGCGCTGATCACAAGTATTGTTTCATCCGGACGGGCAAATTGAGCGGGGTTAAACACTGATGGTTGGGCTGGATGCGAGGAAAGGGGGGGTGCAGAGTGGGAGGAAAAGGGGGGAGGGATGAGAGGGGGGTGGTGGGGGTGGGACTTGGCAGGCGTACGTGCCACTTGTTTCTGCGTGTTAACACCGTGTAGCCCCTGTCAGGAAACGAGAGGCCAGTATATGAGGGAACGCGCTCATCAGGTTTTTAACTAATCAGCAAACCTGCCACTGTCTGATCAATGCTCCACTACGACTTCACATAAGGACTTTAATTACACATGTCGCTTTTCTTTGGCGTGTACCATTTTGAATGTCTGTCAAAAAGTGATGAGTATAGGTATATTTTATGTAACCATAATAAATAAACAATAAATAATACAAATATTGGCACACATTTTAATAGTTTTAGCTGAGAACTAAATCTATAGACCCGAACAAGTTGTTTTTTTTTTTTATGTGTGACCAACAAGTTCATCATTACACCCAAAAGTTGCAAATGTTATGTGTAAAAAATAATATATGAGAGAATAGATTATAAGCAAGTAAACCAAAAATCTGAACTTGAGTAAATGCACGCACGAAAACTTAAGTTTCCAAGCATACTAAAGTTAACTCCATTGAAGCTACACCACCCACCCTCTTTGTTATGTTTGAAACACTGTGGCATTCATTTAACAGTTGATGGTTTCCTCATAGCACATTCAAAGAACTGTACACTAAGATATTATTGTTACACATTAACAACAACTACACTACAGTAACACAAAAACAGGGTGAATCAGGTCAGGTCTCTGCTGTCTCAGTGCCACACAAACGCAGGCCTAGCTTATAAAATATGTTTTCATCTAGAAGTTACTCTCACTTTAATAACAGAACAGAACTTTTTTGAGTTGGTGTTTGTGGCTAACTCTCTCACATGCCCCGCCAATGAACCCGATTTCAAAGTGCCTTAGATCTTTTTTTCTGCTATATTGAAAAATCAGAGCTCAGCATTTTGATAAACAGCAGTTGTATCAAGCTGCAATATATCTAAAGTGTTTACATTTTGGATACAACATGTAATTAACAATGAAGGTACACTATGAAACTTTTCTGGTAGAAGTCTACCTTCTGCATATCTCCATGGAGATGTTATTGCTTTGTCCCAAATGTTCCACAATATGGCATTAAACTTTAGCATTTATTCAACTGCAGGTGTTTATTGCTAAAAAAAATAAAATGAAAACATAATAAATAAATAAATAAAAAATAAAAAATAAAAAAATAAATAAATAAGGATAATAAGCATGCGATCTTTCTGTGAACCACTTTGCCTTAGCACAGGTCTGACATGTAACAATGGTGTGCTGCTTTCTTAAGGACATAAATACATTTAATGCCATTCTGTGGAATATAACATGCAAAGTAATAACGAACATATGGTGGACCCTCCTCCAGAAAAGTTAAATAGTGCACTTTTAATGATTGATCTATAGACACTGTAATATGGATATTGCAAACATTTAACCAACATCCACCCATGGTAAAACAACCTACACCTGTAAAAAGTATTGAAAAGAAAACGTCAGCTCGAGCAGTCAGCTGTCTGTCTAGGTTCACAATAAGCCATGTCAGTGATATAGTTGAAGAATAATAGGTTTGCATAATGTAGCTTTAACAGAAGTGCACCTCTCCCTCAGATGTAAAGTGTTAACAGTTGGTGCTCTTTATGATTGAGCTTTTGAAGACAGGAGACATTTTTAACATCAGTCTGACTGGTTTCTGTAAGGCCACTTAAGAGCTAGTTTGGCATGAATCACTGTCTGCTAATCGGTAGGAACAAAAGCGACACAGTTCAGATCTGACAAGTAAAAAGTACAATATTATATGTGTTAATAACATATACTCATAAGACTAAACATTAGGATGATTAGCAGCCAAATGTTTTGCAGCCATATACTTTCTACACTGAGTGTCGAGTCCATGGATCTATTCAAATATCTGGATAGGGTCCTGCTAGCTTAGTAGCCTGTCCATTGCCACTAAAATCCTCTAGAGATCAGAAAAGATTTTTCTCACAGAGTGCAGTTTACAAAGAAACTGCCTGTATACGGTGGACAGCACCTACAGGTTTCACAAAGGTTGCATTTTGTGGACTTTATTGCTTTTTGATTTTTATTATTTATTTGTTTTAGAAACTACTTTGCCATCTTTAGGTTCAGCTTGCTCTGTACCAATCCCACTCTCGATCTGATTGGTCAGGGCGATCACATGGTATGCGAGCCCGCCTGGGGAGAGCACTACTGTGCATAGTCGTTGGGCTGTGCTGGCTACACCTGCCACTGAGATTGGCCCATTGACTCAAAATTGGTTGTGTCATGTAACCCCATCTAACATTAGTCTGGTAAATTCAGACTAAAATAATCTATATATGGTTTAGAGTCTGGTTAACAATGCCCAGACTACACATCTTTGTAAAATATAATGTAGTTTGGTATAGGGTAAGAAAAGCAGGACTTGTTTGGCTGGCCAGGACATACTGTACAGTGATGTTTTAGAACAATCTTTTCAGCAATATGAACTTGACTTTACTCACAACATGCAAAGAAGCTCTCACTTGTATAACCGTCATAATTTGGCCTGTAGTTGGAATCATCAAATATATATATTAAAAAAAAAAATCCATACAGAAATACTTTTAAAAAAGGATATTGCATGATCTAACATTGTAAATATCCTGTTCAACTATCAGATTATGTGCTATTTAAACTCTGTAATCATTATATAATATGGCTGCTGGTGCATTGAGTAAATCCACTATATGCATTGTAGTGTATGTATATGTCTTCCCATTGTGGCTAGTCACTTGGGGGAAGGTTTAAGCTAACTTAGCAAAGCTCTGTGAAGTGTGTCTTCTTCAGCTGCTGACAGGGAGACAGGGACAGTCAATGATGGGACAGAGAATGAGGTGGAGACCGACTTGGGTTCACACACAAACACCCCCACACACACACCAATAAGAAGAGACAGATGATCCCTGGTGCAGTCCTGGTCTACCTCTCTGTCAGGTTGCCCGCTGGTGAGACGAAGCCAACGCCAGGCAAATTAATCAAAGTCAGATGTGGTTGGATGCCTGGAGTCACTCATGGCCTGTCCCTGGCCCCTCCCGAAAGCCCCACGCAGCAGTACGCACACAAACAGAGCTCGGTACATCTGGTAGCTGCCTCATCTCTGCACTCTGTTAGTCTGAGTAACTAGACAGACACAAAGTTTGCCAAAACAACATGTCAACAATATCAAGCATAGGACAAAGAAAAAACAACACTAGATGATTTATAATGCACTGCCAAATAAAGTAATCCAGAGGAAACAAACCAGTGTGATCCTAAGCAAGTGTGATTAGGTTAATACATTACATACATGAAATAGTTCTGTCTTCTAAAAATGTTGATTACTTCACTGCTACTACCTCTCAAAATGTGTTAAAGTGAGATTTGAATGTCAGATAAGTTTCATCACTTTCATCACTAATATCATCATTAAATATATATATATATATATATATATATATATATATATATATATATATATATATATATATATATATATATATATATATATATATATATATATGTGTGTGTGTGTGTGTGTGTATATATATATATATATAATATAAATAAATAAATAAATATATCTATATACATATATATATATATACATATATATATATATATATATATATACACACACACACATATATATATATATATGTGTGTGTGTGTATATATATATATATATATATATATATATATAAATAAATAAATATATATATATACATATACATATATATATATATACACACACAGATTTGTGACTTTCTTTTATATATATATATATATATATATATATATATATATATATATATATATATATATATATATATATATATATATATATATATATATATATATATATATATATATATATATATATATATATATATATATATATATAAAAGAAAGTCACAAATCAGTAAGCAAAGTGAGATTTGAATTTTTACACAGATCAAATAAAAAAGCAAAACCCAGTTAATATTGCCTGGTATCCAAAATACATGATGTGTGAGTCTGGTCACTGGTGCATCTCCCAGTTTTCAGATGGGTGCAAATCGTGGACATAGGGACATGATCACATTTGAACTGGCTTTAATGATTTATAACCAATAAATAACCCCAGTGCTAATGTTTACACTATGTATGGGGTTATTGGATGGGGTCTAGTAGCTTTGGTTTTGCACTTTACATCAAAACTATGCTCTAATCATAATTTTGTTGCTTTCTATGACAATAGCAATAAAATATTGAGTTTTGAATCTAGAACCTTAATAGTTGTTCTGATGAGGGATAATATTACAATATATATTGGTCACTGTAACCAGCGTTTAATTCCTCATCCCATTTTCTGGAGTCTGGATTCTCTCAACTGTGTGTAATGTGGTAGCCAGGCTCAGTGGTTTGAGAGCTTGCCCACCACCCAAAGGCCAGTTGATTTCAGCTTCAACTATCACATGCTGTTATTGTGTCCTTCGGCAAGACACTAAACTTGCCCATATACGAATGAGGTGCACGTGACTGATATGTGGTTGCTGGAGGGACAATTTGCGTATATACCCTTCTGTCAGTCTAATTATCCAAGGGCAGCTGTGGCTCCAGAAGTAGCTAACCCCGAATTTGTTAGCGCTTTTAGAGGCTTGAAAACTCTATAAAACATGAAACGAATTCAAAACATTGCTATTGCTACACAACTATTTTCACCTCTTCCCATTGACAACATTCCTAAATTGGTCCTCTAAGCACAGCCTATGATCTCATTAAAGTTATCGAATTTACACATCATGTTAAGACTTAAACCAGACACTTTTGTTCTGAGAGAAGTTCACCAGATGTGCTCTTCTCCATAAAAGTGAACTCTAGTCCCTGAAGGTGAGAGTTGAGTGAGTTTTTGCCACAGGATGTAACACAGTGTGCTGCTCCCTCCCCGGTGACCACAGCACGCATACATCATCTCTCCAATGTCTTCAACTTGTCAAAAAGAGAGTTTAGGAACAGAACAGCGGATTTAGAGGCACCTCAATGTGTCTTCGTGTCTCATCAGAAGTCGAACTCAATGCCACACTTTTTTTTCAAACTTCATTTACACTATAGCCGACAGTCTGGGAGGAATTCACAAAGAAGAACAAGAACATCTGTAATTTAAAGTCACACATTGTTTAACTTTAATTAGTTTTAAGTTATTGGGATATTTAAACTAATTATGGATTCTTTCGAAGTTTTCCAGGCGTCATCTGTGTTGGTGGAGATAATTAAAGAACTGAAGCGTTAAAAATGCAGTAAAATATTTGTTATATTATATACTTTACATTTTTTTAACCACTTTTCAACAGGCACTTTAAGATACACTATGTAACTTTTCTGTATGAGTCCACCAGTCACTTGTCTCCATAGAAATGTGATTCATTTGGCTGGAAATGTTTCATGGATTGGCATTAATCTTATCTCCAACATTTGTTCAATTTCTGATATTCTTATCGCTAAAAAAAAAAATACCTTGAAAAACATGCTTTCTTGCTGTGAGCAGAGTTACCTCTCCTCAGATATAACCTGTATCTTGACTTGGTGGAGTGAGCCATTTTTCTCCATGAAGAAAGCAACGCAATAACATCTCCATGGAGACAAACAGGTGATATACCACCAGAAAGTTACATAGTGTACTTAAAACACAAAACATCTAAACACATCTAGCAAATCCAAGAGTATTTGAGCTGTTAAAATGTCAAATAAAATGATTCAGAATATGAATGACCCATTACTTTACCTCCTTCTTTCTTCCTCTTGCCTTTTATGGCCAACCTTTTTTTGTTTTAACTTTCTTACGTTCTTCTCTTGCTGTAGCTTTCCCTTTGACGCAAGATCCAGATGAACCTCTAATGGTGTCTGGAGGGAGCCAGCCTTTACCACATCTGAGGAGGCACAGGCAGGTCTCTCCCACTCTGTGCCCCACTGCGGGCCTGTCTTCCCTGGATGCAGTGCGGCGTTCACTCCCTCTGCCCCGGTGAGCCAGACTACAGCCAGCCTCAGCTTTGGCCCTGGTTCACTTTGATGTGTGCCAGTGTTCAACACGCTGCAGTCTTTTGTCCAAGCACTTCGCAGACAAGAGATTTGAAACGGGATAACGGCTGGTGGGGACTGGCTTTCTATGTTCCTGTGAAGTGCTGAGGGGTTGAGGGGTAAAACTGTGAGCATTTTTAGATACTTCACAATGAAACAAAATATATATATACTACAAATGTTATATTGTTATACATTGTCATATTATTTTCACTTCATCTGAGAAAATACAGAATGTACATTTGTTCTTGTGGCTGCTGCAAACTAAAAAACAACTTTTTCTCATTGCTGTGCAGACTGGTGCAGAACAATAAACCGATGGCAACACTCTAGACGAAGTGGGCCGTGCAAAACAGACAATGACCTTTAAAAGACAATATGCTAATAAATAGCGGTGGCGCGGGCCTCGACACTTCGCACAAAGGGAGCTTGGGAGACGGGCAGAGTTTTAATCAGGTGCAGCTCTTTTAAAAAGAGCCTGTGGCCACATAATTGATCCCAAAAGGTAGGTCCCGATGCAGAACCTTGGGATGGCGCTCCGACACTATAAAGAACTAATAGCACTCTTTGTTTTGCTCTCTGGGAGGATGGGACATTTAAATCCACTGTATATTCTTGTGCTACAAAGGCCACAAATGGTAAGCATTTTAATGATGAAAATGTTTTGATGTCTTACACCTAGTGAATATGGAAGTAGGGTGGCTGTGTGTTTAGCCCCTCCAGTGATGATGCATAGGCAAACAGGCTGGCCCAGATAAAAGACAAAAGCATGGAAAGTGACTGAATCAGTGTTATTACTGATATGGTTGGAAGCCATTGTGTGTGTTTTCGACGGGGCTGTTAACTTTACACCACAAGTGCACTTCTTGGTTAAATGTGCTGCTAGTGCTGCTGCAGCCGTTTTGCCTTGAGACATAAAGAATAAGTCACGGCATTATAATCCCATCAGCATTTCTGTCAGCGCTGCTGTAGAATGTGCACGCGCACACAATGCCATATGCAAGTGTTCTACAGGTTCAAGAACCCCATTTTTATCATATAGAAGAAAAAGTGAAGTGTGGCACATTTTCTATAAAGCCAGCAAGACTATGAGAATCCTGGTGTGTTCATGTGAAACCCAAATAGTTGGTTAATCTGACTGTCTTTTATTGACCAATGACTGTTTAATTTTCTAACTAACTGTTTGTTATATTGACAATTTTGTTAAAGGTCCTATATTATGCTAAATTGACTCGTTCAGTTTTAAACCATGTTATAATGCTGTTACATCACCAAACACATACCCGGAGTTTTGTTTTGTTTCATTCACACATGTTGGAGTAAAACTTTATTATTAGTCTACATCTCCAAAGCTCAAAATGCTCTGTTCCACCTTGTGATGTCATGAAGCAGTAGTTTTCAAGTTAACAGCTCCTTTTACCTTTTGTTTAGTAGAGATTGGAAATTCTAGAGCTGAAATTATCCAAATTATTGTAGTGAAGGTGTATGGAGTTTAAAAATGCAGTAGAACACTTCCTGTATTACTACATGCCATCACAAGGTGGAACAGAGTGTTTTCAGTTTGAGAGAAGAACTCTAGGAGAACTAGATGTGCACGGTTTGTGTGTCAAGCACAACTCCAGTTATGTTGGTGGTGAGGAAACAATATTGTAACAGATCAGAAAATAGCGTAATATTGCCCCTTTAAGTCAAGACAACTGCTGTTGTAATGTTGTAATATTTATAATTGTCAGCGGAAACAACATTATTATTGCTTTTATTAGTAATGAATTCATCAGGAATATAATAGTGCACCTGCCTTAGAACATTAGAAGAATAGACAACTGATTGAACATGGAATACTGAAAATTTTCCAAATCATCAACAAACTTTGGGCAAATGACAGAAAATCCTTAAAACAACTCCACTCTGAGTGCTGCCCCTGATTAAGCGATAAGTGTGAGATAAATGAGAGTGAACCCTGCCAGTGGTCTTCGCCTTTGCCAGAGTGCAGTTCTCCGGTACGGTTAGTCATCGCATTTGTCTGTGCAGCAGTGTAAACACATGAGGCCTTTGGCAGTGAGGAGTCCATGTGAGCTCCCTGTGGTTTGGGCTGATTACAGACTGCAGATGGACCAGATTCTGTCAGAGCCCAACATCACACGCGTAGGATCGGGTGGCTGTGGTCGTCAGGTGGTGGGTGCTGCCGTGTGCAGACCCTGGCACTAGTGTAAAGTGAGCTAAACATAAATCAGTTGTTTATGAATGACGAATACCCGTTTTCCAAGCTGTTTTATGGCTTTTGAGATCCAACTCCAAACAAAGGTGCTTCTCAGGTTTTCTGTATTGATGTTGTCTGTGAGGGAAAAAAAAGATCTGTGTTTTCAAGTCCAACTTAAAGACTTAAAAGGTCTGGCTGTGGTTTAAAATGTCGGCCTTGTGTTTGGAGGGAGGCGGGTGATCTCTGGAAAATGAATAAAGTAATTGCATTAACCGTTCCAGTGCTTTGCACAGATCATCTTTCCCAGATGGGTAAACGCATCACATGCAGCACAAACATCAAGTTAAATGTGAAATATTACACCGATCAAAGCGTGATACCACAAATTCATTCCTGGTGAGCAAAGCAAACACTTGGCATGGGCCCGGGTGATTGGTGTTATGGCCAAAACCAGAGGTGGGGGAGGCTGAAAATTTGCTATCCTTTTGATTTCTTTCTAATTCTTGAGTGTAATATGAGGGTAATGTACATTTGTGGCAGGAGATTTTGAGATGAATAATATGCACATGACTGAAATGCAGGTTACACACAGCCCAATATCAACAGAGAATGAAAAGTAGGGCTAACATAAAAAAAAAAAAAAAAAAGTTCTTAAAGAGGGGCTATTTTACTACTATAAGTTATTAACTGCATAACATAACATTTCGATTATCATGTTACCTTTTATTGTATTATTGTTACCTTTTAAATGTTACATTTTCAAAACAAAGAAATTAGGCAAAAAACAAAGTATGTTTAAGTTTCACTTTTGATTTTGAAGCTGGAATAGTGTCCCCCTCATTATTAACTTGGGGGCGACAGTGGCTCAGTGGTTAGAGCATTGGTCTCCCAACCCGAAGGTCGGAGGATCGAGTCCAGCTCAGACCAAGTTCTGTTGTTGTGTCCTTAGGCAAGACACTTCACCCACATTGCCTAGTATGAAAGTGGTGTGTGTGTGAATGATCGGTGGTGGTCGGAGGGGCCGATGGCGCAAACTGGCAGCCTCGCTTCCGTCAGTCTACCCCAGGGCAGCTGTGGCTACAATAGTAGCTTACCATCACCAAGTGTGGAGTGAACGAATAATGACTTCACTGTAGCGCTTTGAGAGGCTTTGATAAAGCGCATTACAAATGTAAGGCATTATTATTATTATTAACTTGTATTGTATTTTGGTTGATTCGTACATGTTTGCGTAATCCTGTACTGTCCTGTATTTGAGGTGTTCGTGGCCACAAATGTTTCTCTATTCCCGTTCACAGTTGTACTTGCAGTTATTTTAAACATTTATGCTCGTGGCTATCCATATGGGTTCAAAAACACATGCAAGCACAAGACAATGGACCCATCACCATTTTGGATCAGTATTGTTGTATACAATGAACAAATAATGAATGAGACACTAGATATACTGCAAAAAGTACTTACAGTGAATGGTAGAACCCACACCTCAGTTTGAGAAACACTGATCAATAATATCTTTGGATAACAGCTTTAAGTCCAAACTCTGACTCATAGATTGTAGCAGTCTTCTTACTATTACATGCCAAACATGCATTAGATTAACGACTGACTGCTTCCTTAATTGACACATGATTAATGAACCCAATAGGCACCATTATAATTCTAAAATTACTGACGTCCCCATTAATTGTCAGATTGAAAATCCGAGGACAGAGTGCTTGTACAAAGCCTCCATAACACTCGCACAGTGCCTTGCCTCTAAACCATCCCATAAAATCCCATCGCTGTACTTAATTGTTCAATATGACGCCGAAGCATCCGAGGCAATTCA
Source organism: Periophthalmus modestus (assembly GCA_019594935.1). NCBI lineage: Eukaryota > Metazoa > Chordata > Actinopteri > Gobiiformes > Gobiidae > Periophthalmus > Periophthalmus modestus. The sequence continues at coordinate 25,334,154 of JAIEZT010000054.1, read as the reverse complement.
AATGTCTTTCTCCGATGAATATGTGCAATTGTCCTCTTTCCCTTATTCTAATTTAATGCTATCTGGAGAAGGTGATTGGCTCTGTGTTGCCATTGCTGCCAACTGGGGTCAACCTAACCATCAAGCGCTGTAATTGAGTAGTTAGTGTCAATTTTCTCCCCTAATTTCCATCTGCAAAATCCGGGCCTGGCATGGCAAATAGCACATTACACAGGCGCGATTGTGGCAAAGTGTAATAACATCGTTTCCACAGTTTGAAAACTTCCCCTGTACAAATGAGAATCAGAGACGAACATGTCATCTCAAAAATGCGCTTTCTTCTCCTTCTTGCTTTGGCGTGCCCTCCATCAAACACACATACAAAGATAGGCTAAGAGGCATGGCAAAAAGCACGGTGGCATTAACATATAGATAATTAGCTGCTCCAAGCCCAACCTTAGCCTTCAAACCCTTTAATCCCCCCACGAAACCAAAACACGTTGTGGATTTTGTGGTATATGGTGGCCATTTTGTTTGTTCAAATTTAACTGCCATTTGAAAACTTTAATATATTGCAGTTGAATTTTTTTTTATGTACTAAATTAACCTTAACCATGACTAGTAAAGATCATTGGCATCAACATAACTCAATATATCAAAAAGATTATTGCAAAACTCGGGCTATTGCAGGACATGAGAAAATAAACTTGAACTGGAATAAGTCAGACCCAGGAGTAGCCTAAACTTTTCCATTTGAAGAGTTATCATAAAACCAGGACTAACTTAAAGCAACCATTAATGATAAACTAAAGGAGATAAAGCTGCACTTTATTACCACCCTCTTGTCTCAAGGAGATGTTATTGCTTTGGCTGGAATGCTCCACAGTAGAGCATCAAATCTCCATGAAAAGAAGTAGACAACACCATCAGGCCTAGTTACAGGTCAGATCTGTGGGGAGGTGACCACGTTGCACGTTCACAATAAAAATGCATGATTTCCACTGTATTTTTAATCAATAAAAAACATGTATCTGAATAAATGCAAAATAGATAAGTTTATATTATATTGTGAAACACTTTAGGTGAGGCAATAGCATTTCCATGAAACATGCAAGTGGCAGCTCCTCCACCAGAGAAGCTACATAGTGCACCTTAAAAGTGTGAAACAAAGACTGCTACCACAGTGCCCCTGGTATGAGAATCCCTGCTGTACATTAACATGAACATAAAGGCAGGCGGTGATTTACTGAGGTGTAATCCATAAGCGATGCCAGTCCTTGTGTATTTTGTGGCAGAAAACGCCGGATGGCGGCTGTAAACTAATGGAGCGGCAGGTTTGAACACAGAGACTTGATAAGTTTGACTTGAGGATTTATGGAGGTCGTAAAGGCGCGTCAGGGACAACCACCACTGAAAATATGAGGCGCGCTTCATGCACATTTGTGCTCTATGGTTTATACTCCTGTTCAGTCCTGTGAAGGTGAAATTCAACTTGGATAAGTACAGTTTTAAAGAAAATGTTATTTGCCATAATTCAGACGCTAGTTATGAAACGTTGGGGCATGGTGTGAAATTATAATGGGCCTAGTGCAGAGACTCTGAAAGTCTGGTGCAGGCCTCTACTGAGGCCTTGTTGTATAGTAGTAGCAATTTGCAAAATATTTTCTGAATATTTATATTGCCAAATATTTTCTGAGGTAAAACTGGGATGTTTTTCTACTTAGGATATTGCAGGTGGTTTGAGGGGCTGATAGCTTAGAGTAGCAGCCTCGCTTCCATTGATCTGTCCCCAGGACAGCTGTGACTACAGAAGTAAAGTGAATGAATAATGACCACTGTATAGCATTCTGGGAATTATAAAAAATTGTGTTATATTATAATTGCGTTGCTATTGTCCTCTGTAGCCTAGCAATGGTTATGAGAAAGTAAAATATTTCTACATTAGTTTTGGTTCATCAGTTTTGCCAAAGACTGAATTCTGTATTTAATTACATTGCCCAACTAAGAATTAGGTTTGTACATTAAGTTCATTTGAGCTGCGTAGAAATCTCTGTGCTAACATAAATGTGCTTTTATAGCTAACTCCAGAAGCAGCTCCCTGCTTTCCCTCATCCCCTTTTTAACATTTTGTAATTACTTAGACGCCGTACATCAAAAGCCAAGTAATAATAGTTGTAATTTAATCTGTTCACACAAGTCATTTTCATAAACTGCAGCCTCTCCCTGCCTAATGCGCGTTTCATTCATTATTGATAGCCCCAATGATGATGTGGTAATGACAAGCGCCATTGTTTTTTCACCATTTTCTCCCCTTTTCTTGAAATGCGGACCTCGTGATCCCAGGTTTTCATTATAGGACGCACACTGGGCCTCTGGATTATCAAGGGCAAACAAAAGATAATTAACACGGGGAGGATGCCTGACAGTCACCCCCACCCCAAGAGGCAGAGCTAGCATTAGTGCCAGATCCACCTCCCCCATTTTAACGCCAGCCTAACACTGCATACTGGCTCTTGAAAACATCACATGATTACTAGATTATTAAGTGACTATGATCGCAATTAAGTGGTGATATTATGCGTAGTGTAAAGTCTTTCTACTGTGTCCAATAGAAAATCATTAATTTAGAAAAACATTAAAGTCGGTGAACGTGGAGCAAGATGCTACTTTAATTGCTTTGGAACAACCACTTTGCTTGTCGCTAGGCCCCAATAGGGTAATGAGGGAGCCAACATTTTGTTTTGTGCCTATATTCTAAATTTAAACTAGTTAACTCCTCATAAATGTGTTGGATTTTTTTACTTTTCTCTAAAGCAGATATTCTTCAGTATTCTGTGCACAAAATTTCAAAGGATCAAATGTTTAAAAATCAAGGTCATGATTTGTATAGTCTTACAAATACTTGGTTTATATTATGTTGGGTGGTACTCATCATGACTTACAAAATTATGTTAAAAAAAAAAAAAAACTTGTTTAGCAATTTGATTTCATTTTGTCCAAATCTGACAAAATTCTTAGAAGCATTCAAATATATTGGACAAAAATATATTTAAAAATAATTTGGATTCCCCATCTTTAGAGTATGTATCTCTAAAAACATAAAACTAAGTAATGATCAGATCTCCATCACTCCCTGTTCTCTATGAGTCTTTTTGGGATGAACCGAAGTCTTTAGTGTTGGGTCATTCAGAAGCCAATGTGAAAACCTGTCCACCTGTCCAACTGTCCTATCTCGTCCTCATCCTCTCAGCGAGCTGCCACACAACCAGCGACCACAGTGACTGAGTGAAAGCCAGAGATTTTTATTAAAGAGAAGGGACAGCATCCATTTTTAAAACCTCCTCAATAAAATATCATACGGTCGCTCCACATTCCTCAGAATTATAATGACATGAATATTTAAATTTAAATGCATTCCGAGCACGCGGTTTTCTCTTCTTCGCCACGCCATCAGATCTCATTTTCTACTTAAGCTCCTCCATCATGTTTATGCATATCCACATGCATGATACATATCTGTTTTTTTCTAAAGCTTCTTAATGCAGGCCTGATAATTTTGCTTGACTTTAATGGGGAATGACTCCTCATTGGCACGCTTTTCTCTTTAAGACAAAAATAAAAAAAATATGATCAAATGCTGCTTTCATGTGGAACAGAGGATGTTTTGAAACTTCCTGCTCCCTCTATCCCTCTGTTGCCTCGGCTGCAAGTAAATAGATCAAAAAAGCAGACGCAACTTTATATTCAAGTTTTGAAGCATTCTGTAATTGGATACATTTAATTGATATGCCTCAAGTCTGTAATTATAATGTAAAAAAGCGGGGAAAAAAGATATAAGAAACAGTCCTCTCTCAAAGAAATGCCATTCTCCTTTCCTGTAATGAATAAATACTTACTATGTCAGAACTAGACAGGGTGGAAGTTAGCTCATGATGTATTTTAACATAGAGGTATTGATAGATTGCTGGGGGATTATCATGTTGGGTAATGGATTCCCAGGGAGGTGCGTGGACCGAAGTGAATGTAGACTGTGATCTTCTCCTATGTGACAAGCAGACATCAGTCCTCCACAGATTCAGCGGAGATACAGAAGATCCAGCAATATCATTCTGTCAAATACATAAAGCTCAATGGACTCCTGGAGATGGTTAATTGGAGAAGAGGTACCGATGTGAGTGTGTTCATATACTACTTCAAAAGCGGGAAAAACTGGGAATCAACCCGGAATTATAACCAGGACCATATAGACCAGGACTAAACCGGAAGTACTACATGAATAAACCAACTCAACATCACCAGTCTCTTGATATTTTTGCTACTTATTTTGAATGCATTATTACCATTTATATGTTTGCACTGTTATTATATTATATTGTGAGGTGTGAGCTGCTGTATCCACATAATAAAGTTAGTCTAAATCAATAGGAACATGACAAAGAGACATTTTACATGCTATCTAATGTAATCTAAATGAGATTAGTTGCAATGTAAAAGTTCATGGACAAACAGTGAACGACTAGTAACACCATAACTACTCCATAAGTGTCTGAGTGGAATGGTGAAATGATAATAAATACATTCATGCATATTATGGGTTCACATGAGGTGATAATACCATATTTAATATTACATTGTTGAGTAAAGTATGTTAACAAGGCTTGTCACAATAAATTAACTTGATGTTTAATGAAAAATGAATTGAGCAATATTTTTGAGGCTCAGTATTTGTATCATGTATGCCTTTTGTTTGCCTAAGCGGAGTACTTTTTGTTGTGTTTCGCAGTATGTTAAGAATGAAGCTGTGGCGGGTCAAGTGCTTTTATTTACTGCAGCTCATAATTGTATTACTACCATGTCATGTACTCATGCTGCTTTAGGGTTATCGGTGAATAGTAGTTCAAAAGCATTATTTAAAGGTACCTAGGCCTGTCACGATAACAAATTTTGAAGTGCGATATATTGCTGAAGAATATTATCATCTAGATAAATGACAAAATTGAAACAAATGTATATGTTGACACAATAACTCAAGAGCAGATTTATACTGTACCACAAAAACTATTCTAAATCTACAATGTACAAAAAAAAAAAAAAAAAAAAAAAAAAAAAAAAGATCATGAGCTGCAATAAATAAACTTCAGTATAAAACACTTAAGTGATAGAAATGATTAATGTGCCCTTATATGGCTCAAATCCTATATAGCCAAAAAAAAAAAAAAAAAACACACACACAAACAAAAATAATACTAAGATCCCAGTATAATGCAAAGAAACTGTATAGACAATAAATACTGACCCCCAAAAATATTGTTCTATTTGTCATATTTTGAATGATAACTCAATATAGTATTTATCATGACAAGCCTATTTGTACCTGATTTCCTCCCTTGTATTTGAGACAATTTTTACTTTCCTCAATACAGATGTATTGTATAAACAGCTCTTGAGGTTAAAATATGTCTAGTTGTTGTCAGCTATTATAAACTTACAATGAATAACTAGGATGTTTGGAATGCATCAGGTAAGTGAGGAATAACTTTGGACCACTACAAGCGGTTTAAAATTGACTAGTTATGTTTTTGATATTTTTTAAACAGATAAAATCAGGTACGGCACCTTCAAGCTTGATATTTTCTATATTATATTCACTTTTGTGTATAATTTAATTTTTGTGAATTGTAAATACAGTTTTATGTCAGAAGTATGCAGCAAACACTATCACTTTTATATTCTACAAGCACTTTACAATATTCATGCAATATAAGCAATGACAGAATTTCCGACAAGCTCAATTTTTATTTGAAAGTACTGTAACTTTACGAGACATCCCTTGTGGTACGCGTCAACAGCGGTGTGACTGAGGTACACTATATTGCCCCTCTGAAACACGTTGGCAGGTGGTGGAGGTAACGCATCCAAAATCTACAGTCCAGTCTGCAGCTGAACTCTTCAACTCCTGTGGGGCCAGTGTCAGAGCGGGTGGATAAATACTGCCTCGGACCTGTGGAGCAAAGAGTTCCTATCTTTCACTGCATGTGTCAGACTTTCCACCACATTCATTGCCAGACATGTGCCACTTGAAGGAGATGTCAAGGCCAGTATTTAGGAAAGTGCTACCAGGAGGTTTTAGCCATCAGCAGTCCCGTACAATGGCAGAATGACTGTATATATGTGTGTAAGTACTTCATTTGCACTTTTTAAAACAACACCCGCTTCTACCTTAAAATAATGTGGACTAATGGATGTTAATCAAGTGGTAAATCAACTTCTCACCAGACACATTTTCTCTAGAGCTTATGTCATCAACCAGGAAAGTGGATTTGAATTTTATTTTAACTCAGTGATCCAAAACGACCAATGAAGAGCAAACGGCTATGGAAGTCTTCCCTTGTGCATTTTGCTAGGGTTGCCAGATAATCAGAAAGAAAACCTAAATCGACCAACCCAGCCCCTCAAAAATCAAGCCCAAACCTGTGGTGAATGGTAAACTTGTGTAACATGCCAATTAAATGGGATTATTTTGAATGATAGCTTTCACCAAAACTAAAACTTAAACAAAATATATTTTAGTTCAGTGAGTCTATTAACACATCCCAACAACAAGCTACAAATCAACCCAAAAGAGCATGAGAAGAAAGCCTCCAAAAAAGCAACATCCAAACTTGACAGAAAATTTTCCACAAAATTAGTAAAACTTAGCTACATAATAATATATATGAATATGAATGTTACTGCCAGTGTATAATGTATATTCTAGGTTCTAGGGCAGCCTGCCTACAATCAAGCCAAAAATAATTAAACTATAAGATTAAGTCCTCTGGTGCATTTGGCCCATCTGGGTTGATATACTGGTTAGAAGTACCTAGCTGCTGGGATAGATAGTTGTGTTTAATTTACTATACTCATAATAATTTATATTGTTTTACCAAATCAAGGCTCATAAAAATAAATAAAATAAATAATACAAATAAAATCTATGACAACAGTGATGAAGAGAAGAGAAATTGCATAACACCATCCTCCATTATCAGTCAGTATGTCACGAACAATAGTGTGAAAACTCCATCTTTGTGGACAGCCCCTATAGCTCACAGTCACCGATCACTCACTCCTTTCTCCTCCCTGCTGGCTCAGCGGGTGTCACTCTATGGTTCCTCTCCAGGGGGCGCCGCATGATGACAAGAGGCTAAAGAGGACTGTGGAAGGACCAAAGACCATGGATCAATTTCAGTCCTCTTGATCCTGTGACCCTCCAAGCCTGAGGATAGGAGAGTCTCTGAGGGAGTCCCATTCGAGTCCACTTTGAAGTAGGGTTAGGGCCTTGCTGTAGTGTGCCCCTGGTGCATGGGAGGCAACTGCGGTCGAATGGGAGACTTGGCATTTCTTGTTTGTTGCTTGCTAACGAGCTGTTGGGCTACATTAATGAGAGGACTGAATATATTATAATCATCATTTCAAACGCATGGCCCTGGCTCTAAACAGATCGCCACATTAGCAGGCCTCAACCCACAAGACAGGTTACATCAGTGCAGGCACGAAGGGCACATAGACACACATGTCCAGTGGTAATGTAACCTTGATATGAAAATGCATGCAGATGTAGTGAACTCGCAAATGTACAGAGTGATGGTGTATACTGACACAAATGCATATGTTTAATGGATATAGGAACATAAATATAATATGCTCTTTCTGATCTGTTATAATGTTTTCACATTAAAAACATACCTAAAGTTGTGTTTTGTTTCATTCACGCATGTTTAATACACAAATCGGGCATATTTAGGCTCTTTCTCTCAAACTAAAAACACTCTGTTCCACCTTGTGATGTCACGTGGTAACACAGGAAGTGCTCCAGTTTGCTTTTAAACTCCATACAGCTTCACTAGAATCATTTGATTCATTTCATCACTGGAATTTTCAATCTTTACTAAACTAAACGTTGAAAGTCGCTGTCACCTTAAAACTACTGCTTCATGACATCACCATCAAGGTGTAACAAAGCATTTTGAGCCTTGGCATGTGGACAGATAATAAAGGGTTACTCAGATATGTGTGAATGAAACAAAACACATCTCTGGGTATGTGTTTGATGAGGTAACAACATTCTAACATGGCTTAATGCTCACAAGAGTCAATTTTGCATAGTATAGGACCTTTAAAGAACATGTTGTATACAAAAAACAAAAGCAAAAATAACCAAATTGGCCGTTTCTAATTGGCCAAGCAAGACACAAGGTCAGCAACAGTGGTGCCCAATGGGAGCTGATGTTGCCGTAAGCGTCATCACAACAAAGAGTTGTGTAGCTATGGCTGCAGATTCCACTAGTAAGTGGATTTGTTTTCGTTTGTGCCAAAATGACTACGCAATGCTGCCGAATCATACGCAAAGCCTTGATTAAGCAAATAAAATTGAAGAACGAATGAAGTAAGTTACAGTGGGTTTATGCCAGTGGAGGTGAAAAGGAGGTTGATTGGCAATTTGCCTTGAAAATAAGTGATTAAAGATTGCTCAAACATGCACTCCAAATACAACTTTGAGAGGGGAAATGAGAAGGAAAAACAACTTATATTCAACGGGTTTTTATCAGAGATCAGTTAGGAGTGGGCAATATAGATTTTAATTGATTTTTTTTTTTTTTCCCCTATTTTGATATTCAGACCATATTATGGCAATCCATCAGAAATGTACATAAACTTCTCTGTAAATGTCTTGGTTGAGATTCATCCACAAAAGTGCAGAATATCACTTATAGCCTTATGTAGACGATCTTTTATTTTTCATTAACTTCTTTTTATTATTATGCAATTCAGTTCACAACACAACAATTTGGATATACAATGGCTGGCCAAAAAAAAAAAAAGTTGCCACCAAAAAAAAAGGTCACACACTCTAATATTTCGTTGGAGAGCCTTTAGCTTTGATTACTGCATGCATTTGCTGTGTCATTGTTCCGATAAGCTTCTGAAATGTCACAAGATTTATTTCCATCCAGTGTTTTAATTTTTCACCATGATCTTGCACTGATGACGGTCGAGTCTGACCGCTGCACAAAGCCTTCTCCAGCACATCACAAAGATTCTAAGGTCTGGACTCTGTGGTGGCCAATCCCTGTGTGAAAATGATGTCTCATGCTCCCTGAACCACTTTTTTTTTTTTACAATTTGAGCCCGATGAATCCTGGCATTGTCATTTTGGAATATGCCTGTGCCATCAGGGAAGAAAAAACCCATTGATTGAGTAACCCGGTCATTCAGTATATTCAGGTAGTCAGCTGACCTCATTCTTTGAGCACAAACTGTTGCTGAACCTAGACCTGACCAACTGAAGCAACCCCAGATCATAGCACTTCCCCCATCCAGGTAGCCAAGCAGTGTAGTTACTCATTAGACAGAGATGACATATAATCACATTTTTTTTTTCAAGAAAATGTTATCACTTGTATTGCTCATTTAAACAGATACACACTGATTAAATTTTTGCAATTGCAGTTTTTTTTATTTGCATTTTAAAAGTGCATCAGTGAATTAATAGTTCATAGGCCTGAAAGACCGCCTCCAGCTTTTCCTGGACTCATTACAGACTGTCCTATTGTCCTGTTTGTAGCTGGGTTGGTACATTCCCCTCTTGTCCATGTACTGCGCCATCCTGGTCCTCCAATTCGTAGTCTTTCTGGGACCCTGAGAGGAGCCACTGTAAGCACATTGACTAGCAGCATGTTGGTTAGCACCTTGATACACTGGTGCAGAGGTAGGCAGAGATCCGGATCACCCTGTTCTGGATGTTCTGGGCGTGGCTGGGTTTTAGGTGTATTTTGAGGTATCCATCTTTAACCAAAGCCTGATGGGGTTTTGCTGATGGACACTGGTGGTCCTCTCAACCTCTCCAGAGCTCAGTGCAGACCAGTAGACCTTGTTATTTGGGAGACTGGTGCCTTCAGAAGTTGTCAGTCAACCCATCTCCTCCATCTTCTATGCCATGTTGTTTTCACAAGCTTGGCAGGTGGGACAGAGGTTGGCACCGCACTGGTGGCCCTACTGTTTAAACCACTCCTCACTGGTGGTTTATAGTAGGGTTGTAGGTGCAGCACTCTCTGATCTTTTGGGGTATTCTGAGGTATTCATCTTGGACCAAAGCCTGGATGATGAGGTTGTTTTTCACAAGCTTGGCAGGTGGGACAGATGTTGGCACTGCACTGGCAACGCTCCTGTTTAAACCACTCCTAATTGGTGGTTTAGAGTAGAGTTTTTGGTGCAACGCACTCTGATCTCTTCACTGTAGCGCTGATGGCATCTTGTCTACTTCTCTGGCATCTTGTCTACTTTCTCTGTTGTCTGTTGAGTCTGAGCTCTGAAATGTGTGGCAATCTCTCTCTCGAGTGTTTGTGTAAAGTGAAGGTATTGCCCGTCTGTCACTCACAAGTGAACCACGATGATGTCATGTTCTAACATAATAATATTTATTTAGCCTGTTGATTTATTTTTTTTATATTTTCATTTTATTTATTTTTAGAGCTCAGGATGGAATGCATAGTTACCATGGAAATCAATGTTTTATACAAATAAAAAAAAAAAAAAAAAAAAAAAAAAAAAAAAAAGGGAGATTAGCCAAAACTATTTAAAATCCAATATACAACCTGATAAGCTGTTGGGTTGCTACTGATATAGGGTGACCAGATGTCTCTATTTACCTGGGACAGTCCCACCAGAGTTAACCAAAACAATTGATTTGTCCCAGTTTTATACAAAAAATATCCCAGTTGTGATCCGATCCCCAGTAAAAAGGGTAAGATATATTTACTTGCTCTTTCCCATTCACCCCAACCTGGGTGTGTCCCAGGTTATTTTTTTGAAAATCCGGTCACCCTACATACCATTAGTGTTCATACAGAAATAACATGTTGTATTTTGTAATATTGTTGTAACATTTGAAATTGTATGGATGCCAGAAGTTTCTTCTTACAGATAAAAAAACAAGGCATTTTTAAGTGCAGGTCATGCTATTGACCACACAAGCATCACTGGGACATTATATATTGAGAAATAGCAGTTGTAGGTTGGCACAGTTGATTATTTAGGACTTCAAAACTATACATACATACATACATACATACATATATATATATATATATATATATATATATATATATATATATATATATATATATATATATATATATATATATATATATACTATATATATATATACTGTATATATATATATATATATATATATATATATATATATATATATATATATATATATATATATATATATATATATATATATATATATATATATATATATATATATATATGTACTGTATATATGTCCAAATCACTCACAAAGAATTTTCTGAAAAGAATGAGTCACTATTTTGTTTGAGTAAGGGGTAGCTTAGTACCCAAATGCAGTGCCCCATGTTAAACCCACAGAATCAAGGGTCTTTGGGCATACAAAGAGGCAGTAGCACACACTAATGACCAAGAATACTGAAATAAGGAGCACAGGATAAGAAAAGGCATGATGAGTATGGCCACAGGAAACAAAAGAGAACAAGACAGAAGGACTAACCCAGCAGCAAACCAGGGCAGAGTGGAGCAGCAGAACGACAGGGGTAAAAATGGGGTCATGATTCATAAATAAACACTGGTGTGTAGTCAGATAATGGCATGCCAGAGGAGAAGGACAGATCCCATTTCCATCGCCTTCACCACCTTTTCCAGCCGCATCAAAGGACCAATTAAGGTTCCAGTGAAGGCTGCTGTGCTGCGGTCCTGTCAGCATTAGCCTGCCCTGTCTGCTCCTGTCTGCGCCTGGTGCTCCTGTCTGTGCCTTCGTATCACAGACACTGAGGTGACAGGGCCTTCACCTCCTGTCTGCCTGATTCACCACTATTATTCTACACTGAGGGTATACATGTAATACTGAACATCTTTTTGAAGCAGATTTTATTTACACAAATATGTACATTTTGATATTCTAGTTATGCCATCATACCATCTTGTCAGTGCCCGATATTGTCTAATCTCAGAAGCTAAGCAGAGTTTGCCCTGGTCAGTATTTGGTTGGGAGACTGCTGGGAAAACCTGATGCCACGGTGGGGCAGCAGTGGCTCTTGGCAACACTTCAGTCACCTTGTCTATGAAAGAATGAATGTTGTGCATGAATGAGTGAGTATTGGTGGTGATGAGTTGGGCCAATGGTGCAGACTTGCAGCCTCACTTTCATCAAACAGGGCAGCTGTGGCTAACAACAAGAAAAAAGAGAAAAAACAAAACAAAAAAAACAATGGTTGTTGTTGTCTCGTGTTGCAGCTATACATACAGTGATGCAGTAGTGTTCTTCAGCAAACAATGTGTGCATGTAGTGTGAGAGGGCCATTTATGGTTAGAAGTACGATATGTGCAGATTGGCATAGCACTGCAGCCCAGGACAGCTGTGGCTACAGTAGTTAGAAGATTAGTGAATATGAATGCATTAAATCATAAACTGACTTCTAAGGTTAAGGTACATTATATTGTCCTTGTAGGGGAATTTGTCTTTTGCATTTGACCCATCCTTCAGTGCTGCTGGGGCGAACTGTCAGGAGCAGTTTTGTCTTTGGGAAAAGCTATCTCAAAGTCTAATGCATTGCTTTTACAGGAATACATTTTCAAATCCAGGCCATTGACTTATTATACTGAACTGAATAAACACTTGAGCTGCACGCAGAGGGAGGTCTCTTTCTTTCTGGGAGTTTGATAACTTCTTAGTTGCACCACTCACCCGTCCATGTCCTGGTGTATCTTTGGAATTACTCAAATGTTAACGTGCCGCGGCTGCCTTTGATATTTAAGACAAAAGGGTACAGATGTGCGGGCTGCGTGTGCTCAGACACAGGGCCAACTGGAAATGGGAAAAGCAGCTTTAATCTCACTCTTTGTCATGCTCCAAAGAGTTCCTCCTCTCTGTGTATTTTTCTGAATCTCTTTGGTTCATCCTTCGCCTACCTCTTTGCCCTTTCACGCTCACAATTCACGCATTTCTAATGGCACAGCACAGTGCAGTAGCAGCAGAAATGCTGGAGAGGGGGCGGGCCACAATTAATGAGTGGCTGTTTTCAATCCAGTGCGCACATTGTGGTTTCTCCGACTGATTGCATCTGAAACAAAACTGGAGTTCTGGAGGTGTGACTGCAGCAGAGCCAGAAGAACTACTGTGAGATGAGACTGGAAAGTTATGGGCCAAACATTGGACCTAAGTCAAAAGGTTTCAAACACTACTTTTTATAAGAGCCTTTTATAACAGTAATACATGTCCCACATTTTTCATTCATGTCACAACTTATAAAGCAATGCCTAATCTGTTCTCAGTTTTACCATGGAATAAACAACTTCATTAATTTGGTTTTTATTTTGGACTTAAGCTTAAGTCAAAGGGATTTTGTCAGGAAGGTCAACAAAATGTGACCATTTGCCTGCTGAATGATATATTAATAGAAATACGTTTTTCTAACTTTGGTAAATTACTCATTCATTTCATAGATATACTGTTTTCATCAAACACCACCACTCACATATTCACACTATCATCACAGGATTTTAAAGCATATTGTAAGTGGAGAGTTCCTTTAATCTTCTTATGAGGTGAGTATAGCAATATTGTTTCATGAGTTGCATTGTATATACATTTTTTTTCTATGACAAAAATGGGTACATGTGATTAAATTTTAAATATGGAAATAAAGAAATATAGAACACAAACAATAACAATCTAGTACAGCCTCTTTTGAAGGTTTTGAATAGCAGGTAGGTGTCTGCTCCTGTCTGTGCAATTGTACAATTCACCTTATTCTGAATGTTGCCAGGGCAAATAAATTCAGGACGGACTACAAAGCCATTTTACTGCCAACCAGAGAACCAGTGTATTGTTAACTTGTTGGTACACATGAACACTGAGCATTTCACAATCTACTTTATATATATTTACATATTTTAGCAGCAAAGCCTTTCTCAAATTCTCCATTTAAATGAATGGAATTCCCACTTAACCTGAAATGCCGTCACAACATAAGTGTGTTTTTGTAGCATTTAGAAGTTGAAGTGAGCAGAGTGGAATAAGGTCAGTGCTGTCATTTGTGTTGCTAAAGGCCTAAAGAAACAAACTTGGTGTTAATGGCACTCCCGCACACTGCACTATATGTAACCCCGTGATGATATGCCATATTATCTGTCACATTCGTATTACATGACTGCCAGTTGCCCTCAACAGTACCACCCTGAGGAGAGCAGACTGGCACAAAGGCTCGACGGCCCTCACCCCTATCTATCCCTCGTATTCTGTGCCATCTCCCCCTCTCCTTCCTCCTCCCCCTCCTCCCCGTGGTATCTTTCAAGTGCAGTGGCCTCCGTTTACCACCATAACCCAAATTAGCCGGGCAGGCCCTTATCCTCTCCATCGTGCCGTTAACAGAGTAGCGGGGATGAGAAAAAAAAAAAAAAAAAAGGCAGAATTTCCTTTCTCGTGACATCGCTATCTGACAGCGTTTTACATCTCCCTGCTCTCCCCTCACTCCACTCCTCTGTCAGACAAAGAAATTAATACCCTCAGTGACTGTGTTTTAATTAAGCAATTTCATGCAAATTACACATTTTAGATTGTCAAATAATATACTGCGCAAAATTGTAGGCAGGCTGATCTGATATGCATGGAGTGTTATTCTTCCAGGCACTGTGCATACATGGAAAATGAACAAAAATGCTAATTTCTAATCTATTATGCAAACAGTGGAGATACTTACGCAGATTTGCACGCCTTTCTCGGATAAATAGCGCTCTTGAATTCTATGTATAGGATGAATGGGGATTGTGAAGCAGTTTTTAACATTGTCAAGAAGATTATTCCTTATTTATTTTATATTACTTTCCAAGAAACCTTCAGTGATGACATACAGAATTATAAAACATATGTAGGAAAAATGTAAAAGTACAAAAATGTCATTAAACAAGATTTCTGTGACACTACGTAATTAGGCAGAGGCAGCCTGGCAATCAAAGAACAACTTGACATAGAAAAAAAGTCTATTTGAATGTGCTTTATTCTTAATACACTGTAATGAAAGACAGGGCTGTAACTAATATTAGTAATCCACATGAATCTCCATCTTTCCCCATTAGCGCATTCAACTTATTTGGAATTCATTATAATCCCTGAGCCTTTTAGTACACTAGAATCAGCAACGATGACAAAATGAATATAACATTATACTTAGGGTCAGGGTTATTATAAATGACTTGATTTAATCCGGGGTTGTGTGAGAGCCCTCAGAAATGCCCCCCTCTCTTGAAAACCGCAGGTGTCTCAAGTCAGCGCGCACAGGTAGCAAAGAAGTCAGAGAAAAGCAACCCTTATTAAGGCCAGGCTCGAGGAGGGGTCTTGCTGTGTCTTTGTGATTCAAATCCATTTAATCAAAGGTTTGTTTCTATATGCTGCCACTTAATAGTGTATATTACTGCATACAATAAGACTCTGACGCTGAATCGCAATCCGTTCCATTTGCCCAAGAAAGAGGCAGGAAAAATAGCAGGATAAAAGCAGAAGTCAAGACGATAATAGCAGGGTGTTGGAGAATTGTTGACGTGCTTCCTGCATATTTAGAACTGTGTGCCTTCTGGGTATTTTTTATAATATACTGTATAATGCAACAACAGAAGAACAACAAGAACAATGTGATTTTCAAGCTTAAAGAAGTGTTTTACTGTTGAATAGGGGAAATGCTATTGTCTAAAGTAGAGATCGACTGATATGTTTTTTTTTCATGGACAATGCCGATACCGATTATTTAGAATCCTGCACAACCGATGGCCCATATTTTTATTCCAGTGATATTTTTTTGGCCGATTTTGATTATTTTCCTCAAATAATGTCATTTAAATTTACTAACCCACAGCTCTTTTTACCATAAATCTATAAGAGAGTTGTGTAGTCACTTTTTGTGCAGTTATATATTTGTACAAGTGTTCAAAAAAAGCTTTATGTGGATTATTTAGGCAGCAGATTGGCCAAAACTAAATATTGACCTGTGCTTGAGATTAAAGGGTGATAGCAGCTATTCTAACAAAGTGAAAATATTGGCTCAATATAATGGCCAATCAATATAGTGGTTCTTAAACTTTTTAAACCTATAAGAAAATATTTCACCTTACATGTATCAGAACCAAACAGAATTATACCAGGTCTAAACTAGTGCTAAAACAGGACTAGTACGCCATTGCTCCAGTTCTACATAAGGAGTAAGGGCTCAAAGGATGGATTTTTTATTTTTTATTTTTTTTCTTGTGAAAACCTGCCCAAGTGTGAACAATCAGAAATCACATTACTTATGATATGTAACTGCTTACAAATTTCAGTAATCCAATAAGTCCAGAAACCAAAATTGATGGGCTAAACAACTAGCCTGATTTAAGGATAGGATAACAATAATGCTCCCAACGCTTTGTGACATCTTGTACAGTGACTGAAAAATTTAAATCAATTGTAAATACAATGATCTAAAATAAACTAAAACTAAAATAATTACTAAATAAGACATGCTTGCTCACAGTGAATTCCCTGCTCTACATAAGGCTGTTCACAGGTCATAGCCATGCACACCCCCCACAGTGAAGCCTTTTATATTAGCACTCTCATCTTTGGCCCAGAAGGTCCGGGCCACCAGAAGACACAAGCCCACCAAACAGGAGCTCGGACCCCCGCCGTGGGCTTCATCTGAGGCACAGTGTGGTGGCTTTAGACATGCACAATATGTGCTCCACAGTAAAGGAGAGGAGTCATGAACAAGGGAATGATGAAGAACTAGACTTGGATGGTTCATTTTGAGGTTACTGTAATAAAATGGGTTAAAACTGTTTAACTGGGAATGGTGTTTGTTGAAAAGATATAGAAATGATAATCATAATTTAAACAAATCAGACAATATTTAGGTGTTTTTTTTTTACAAGTGAAAGTTGTTGAAAATGATTCTGGCTGATGCTGTGAGAGTTTAAGTTGGTTTGTGTAACTAGAGTACCATTTCAAATGATGGACACAGAAACATTAAGCTCACAATAACTGCAATAACACCATACTCCAGACAAATGACCAGCCTCCCTGTACCTGTCAGAGCCTCGCCGTCTGTAGCGCAAGACTAGACCAAATACAAACCTCTTCTCCCTGTCATTTAATTCTACCTTGACTTTGTGTCTAGCTAGAATTGGTGTTTTATTTTTTTATTTTTCTTTGCTTATGTTTTGTATTTATATCTGTTTTGTGTGATGCACTTTGGGCAGTTTAAGTTATATTTTAAATGTTCTATATAAATAAAATGTAATTGAATATGATTTTTAGATTTGATCAAATGTAACACATACGGACTTGAATACCAATAAATGCCAACATATTATAACCTTCAATCCCAGTACACCCAAAAGGTTCTTCTTTTTTGCGAGTTAAACTATACCATATATGTAAATGTCACTTTTTAGAATTCATATGTTATCAAATAAAAAGTGTGACGCATTCTTTAAATAAGCGGGATGAGGAACAGGGGGTTAAATCAAAATAAGACTTTTTTTTTTTTAGAGTGAGACTTTAGCAGGGTCAAAGGTCAGCACTTTTCAGAACTTGTAGCTATGGTAGAAACACACAACCAAGCTGTGCCAGTTCAATGGAAAATTGCCTTAACTTCCCTACTTCAATGCCCAATTGTTCATGAATACATAGATGCACATTTTACAATCAGTAGTGTAATTATGTGACGTATGGTATAATAATACTTAATGAGCCTGCTACACGGACGGTGTCCTTAAAATACCACAAGGTCGTATTCATACAGTATTTCTGGTATACCCCTAAATTTCAAAACCCACATTTCTGTACAAGTATCCCTCCCCTCTCACATCTGCTCAGTATAAACAAAACAAGTGACAGGCTGAAACTGATGAGTGAAGTTAGGCCCAGAATTATGCACACGCGTCCAATATGCACTCTCACTATATTAGCCTGTGATTAGAAGATTCACTGTGCCATCTGATTACCATGAGCTTTATTGATCCCAGGTGGATTGTGGGTAAATGTTTACACTAGGCAGCTTGGGTGAAAGGCGAGAGGAAAAAGTGCTTGGAACTGCCAAAGCAAAGAGATTATATTAGTCTTGCTTTGACAACAACTTGGCAACCGAACAAGCACGATGTAGGAGGATAAACAATGGGGTAATGGTGTGTTGGTAGGCATCCCTATGCATAGCTATGACATGCCTGTAGTGTAATTGCCACCACGATATTTCATAGATAAGGTGCTATGCAAGAGCTGTCCCATTCAAATGCCAAAAAGGGGTTTTAAGATGGCTTTAGAAAATGAGTAATGGGGTACGCTCATTGAGAAAGGACTGCTCAGAAGGTCATTAGTCACGCTGATTGCGGCACAAAATATCACAGTAACGCTTTGTTGTCAGCGCACAAATGCAGGGGAAAGTGAAAAATATATGTCTATAAATCATCTTTGCTTATGGAGAATGTGTACCTGACTAAGCAGGGTTGGAAAAACTGGAAGTCAATTCTTGGCTGCTTCATATTAGAATACTGTATTGTGCAAATGTTTTGGGTAGGATTCAGGTAGGTTTTAGCCAATTTCTAATAATAGCTAAAGGTCATTTATTTTTTTGTACATTCTTTTACTTTACATTGTCAAAAAACCCTTTTGCTACTACAACTAAAATAACAATTATGCATTTCCTTTTATATTTTGCCCATTTTAATCAATGCACCTCCTGACTATTTGCCTTAGACATTGTCCCTTTATGCACTGACCTTTTTCTTCCTTGCCCACTTTTGCCGTAAATGCTACTAAATCGCGTTTTCTTTGTGGCGGCACTTCCAGTTAAGCGAGAATTCCATTCATTTCAATGGAGGATCATTTGTGTAAAATGTACTATGTTCATGTGACCAACAGTCAACACCGCACTGATTCTCTGGGACGCTTTAAAACAACTTTATAGTCCATATAGAACTTATTTGCTGTCAAGATTGGCAGTCTCATGCAAAGCAAAACAACCCGAATGACAATGGAGACGTCTCTGGCAACTTCTGGAATAAGGTGAATAGGACCGAAACAGGCAGCAGTAGTGTTGTGCTTACTGATTTTCTCTGCCCAAAGTTTCAATGAATCCCCAATTCATTTTCATAATAGTAATCAATGCAATGCCTCTAGGTCAAAGATTCTTGAAAAGCTTTGTGACCGCTCATGGTCTTGTCTGTGATTTCTGACTCATGCCCATCACACACTACAGGATTTTTCAGTCTTCAGACAAAAAGTACAGACCACAGACACAAAGAGAATCGGATAAGATTTTAATTCTCCAAGCACAAAGACTGCAGTGGGATATGGCAGCGAGCAAACTGCACACCACAAGTTAAGTTAAGTTAGACCTCGCGTCAGCTGTTTCCTGTCTAGAATAAAACGACTTGCTCTGAGACTCTAAAATGTTCCAAAGATCAGAGTATTGCACTTCTCATTTAGATACAAATCAAAACTTGTAGAACACAATCTAACGGATAACATGGATGAGAATGCTGCAGTTTAACAGCTTTACGAGAGGTGAGTAATAAAATTGTCTTTAAATAATTTTCTGAGTTTGCATCTTGCACCTCTATGTCCGTCACACCGAGCCTCTCAGAGTCGCCCGAAGACCACACACGAGGAGCGCTGCGGCTTAAAAATCACATACGAGGATCCTAAATCGGGTCACGCCTTCCTGAAGTCAAGGAGAAGCAAATCATTCCTAAATTGGACAAATTATTCTATAGTGCCTGGTGGGCTTTAATTGTCAATTTAATGGAAAATGTTGGGTTTTGTAAATGAAGATTGCAAGTTTGTGTTACCTTTGCAAATACAGAGGTGATTTTGTTTGAAGAGAATCCCTTCACACTCCCAGACTCTTACTCTGTTACATTCCCACTTAAAGGGCCCATATTACACCGTTTTCCTCATCACAAACATACCCGGAGTTGTGTTTTGTTTCACTTACACGTGTTTAACACACAAACCCTGAATATTTAGGCTAAGTTCTTCTCTCAAACAGTAAACACTCAGTTCCACCTTGTGATGTCATACAGTAGTACAAGAAGTGCTCCACTGTGTTTTTTAAACTGCACCTTTAAAATGCACCTTTACTGAAATCGTTTGGATGATTTTAGCCCTGAACTTGCAGATCTCCCAAAAACTTTTTTTTTGCATAGCACAGTGCACTTGCATGTCTTCTACGCATTGTCTATGGGCCAAGAGCTTACAAACCAGCCTTTAAATATAATTGACAGCATACACCAAACATAAACCACTTAAAAACACTACTCAGGGTTTACCCACAAATCAGCCCATCTCTTCTGAGGCCTCTGCCAAATTCAAAGGCACAAAC
Organism: Periophthalmus modestus; assembly: GCA_019594935.1. Classification (NCBI taxonomy): domain Eukaryota; kingdom Metazoa; phylum Chordata; class Actinopteri; order Gobiiformes; family Gobiidae; genus Periophthalmus; species Periophthalmus modestus. The sequence continues at coordinate 25,313,743 of JAIEZT010000054.1, read as the reverse complement.
AAGAGGACTAAGTTAAAGTCTTTCTCCCTCCTCGACACCTGAGCGATCCATTACGGCTTCTTCCATATTGATTGACAAAGCAGCAACATAAAGTAATTATAATTGATTCTAGATGAGTCTTTGGCACACACAGATCTTCCCCCCTCCGCCTTCCCCGTTTGCCTCCATCTCGCTCTCTGCTCTGAATCTGAATAGGGAGCCCGGGTAATTAGGTCACGCTGTTAAATTTTTAATGATCTCTGAAATCATATTCCTGCTCACAGTATGTCAGGTACACGTACAGCCAGCCCGGAGTGATACATCACCATTCTCTGACACCAACACAAGGCCTGAGCCATTTAATTGTATGACCTTTTCGACCGAGCAGCGGGTGAAGCCATCGGGAGAAAAGAAAGAAGTATTTAGTGCAAAGAAATGAGTGATTGGGTATTGGAGAGATGTACAATGTTGAAGCCCGTCATAATAAAACAGGCAGAGACATATGAGTGCGGGTGGGGTTAAAACGCAGTATCTTTTATGAAGGGGATGGAGTAGCTGTGGTCAAGGTGGAGGCCAAAAGGTGGAGAAGGTCAAGCACAGAGACAAAGACTGGAGGCGAGCCCATAATTTGTAATGACAGATGAACATCATTACTGTGACGTGGGAGTTCAGCCAATGGGAAAACACTGCCTGATGATACTGCTCTATTAGAACCACCTGCACAAGCAATTCAGAGAAGACTGTCCAAGTGTATGATCCAAGACGCTTTAAGGAGCCAAAATTAAATGTGTAGTTTTACTCCTCTCTTTAAAGAAAAAGAGGAGGAAAGTGGGTTTGCCCTGTATATTATAAAAGCAGCTCCTATAAGCATCTCAAAATATTTGTGTTTGTCACAGATTGAAAACAGTAACAATTTAGTACATTTAAAAATTGTATATATATTTATTTTTTTATTTTTTTTATTTTTTCCCTTTGGAGGAGAGTTTGTCCAAAACCAGGATTGTCATTTGCCGAAATTAATGCAATTAAAGGTTTTTCAAGGATTTTCTAGTGGAAGGGTCAGCTGCGAACTTGTCTCCATGAAGATATTATTGCTTTTTTCAGAATGTTACACTGTATAACAATAAATTACACATCACATTAGCTTGCATTGAATCAATTACACTTGTATTGCTCAAAAATAAAACATACATTCTCACTGTGAGCAAGGTTTCCTGTCCATAGATCTCACCTATAACTTAGCCTGGTGGTTCCCCCTAGTTGTCTCCTTGGGCATATATAAGTGTAATACTATACTGTGGAACATTCCAAGCAAATCAACAAGCACTTTTAACCATAAACATGTATTAAAAAAGGAAACCAAAACATTTGACAAGTATACATTGTTACCCCTGTAGATCTACATGTGAAATCCTTCATTAGAGGGTGATGGTCTCATCCTATCAGCAGCATCTGACAGTAACATGCACTGGATCCCCTATAATTACCCTTCCCATAGAAATGATTGCATCTTGAGTTTCCAAACCGACAACTGTATTTGGACACATGTAATCCTCTTCCTCTGCTGCGGCTGATACCTGAGCATAATCTACCCACTGGAGCGGCACGGGCCATGGCAGCCGGCTCTTCTTTCCCCCGCGCAAACTACAAGCCTTCTCACCCTGACGCATGCCGCTAATTTAGACCATCCTAGGTTTGGGGGGTTTTCAAGCATGTTAAGCCAGAGTTTTTTTTTTCTCTCCATCGCTTTGCTGGAGGAGTCCTGGATTCTGGATACGGTAATGGAATGGAGATGTATAAAGGGGGATTGGTTGCCATCCAGCGTAAGAGTGAACTAGATTATCTTACCTCCACTGTGGATCAGGCCTGGCCATATTCACTTAGAAAAGCAATGGGGAGTGACTATGGATATACTGCAGTTGAAGGAATACGTGTTCAATTTCATGTCAGTTACAAAGTGTTCTAAAGGTCAAAAAGTTTTCTCACAAAGCAGCCTACTTCAATACGTATATATCACCTTTGTTTTATGCACTTGGTTTACAGAGTTTGTCATCTGTTTGATTATGTTTTTTTACAATTGTGCAATGGAATAAATAGTGAGATTATTGCATATCACCATATTGAGCATGATGCAGAAATGTTTGCTTTATGACCAGTTTATTACAGTGTAACTTTTTCATGTATGGTCCAATATGCATTAGTCGTATATGCAGTAGCACTTATCCAGATCTCAAAGTAGCTTTACCATTTTGTACATTTTAATTTTTTTAGATTTTTATATAGCGCTTTTCCACCTTCAAGGCACTCAACATACTTTACATCAAGGAACCACTCATCCATGCACATACACGGTCATAGACCAGCGTACTTCAACAGTGGATCTGACCACTCAAAAAATGCTATTTATGTTGAGAGCAAAATTTGAACCGCCAACCTTCAGATCATTGGACATACCATACTGGCGCTCATTATTTATTATTCATTCATTATTCATTACATATTGTTATATTTACTCTTTACTCTGTGGTGGTTGGCTACTATTGTAGTCACAGCTGCCCTGGGGTAGACTGGCAAAAGCAATTGGCTCCCGACCACCAACACTGCCATGATTCACCGCCATTCAGAGAAGGTGGGTGAAATGTCTTGGACACAACATCATCTGCCCTAGAACCACTGTTGCCCTACTTTGGCACCTATTCTAAGCATTCTCCCATCCAAGTAATCTACCGCAATGAAAACAAGTAGGTGGTGTAACCAAGCCAAGTTATAGGTCAGGTCTATGGAGAGCCCACACACAGTAAAAAAAATTAAAAAAAGAAAGAAAAAAAATAAATGTAATTGGCAAGTCTACAGTATTTGTATTGCACAATTCGTACACAAGGTAATTCAAAGTGCTTTACAGAATAAGAAATACATTAAAATAACAATAAAAACAAATCATAACATAAATATTCACCATAAAATTAATATTAAAAGAGAATAAAAAACGTAAAAAAATATGTACAGCTAAACAGAACCATTCTGAGTCTGGATTTAAACATTGCCAGGGTAAAGATGTGTCTCACATATTCAGGAAGACTGTTCTAGGTTTTAGCTGAGTAAAACTGAAACGCTGATTCCCCATGTTTAGTCCTGACTCTGGGCACCAGCAGGAGGCTGGTCCCTGAGGACCTCAAATTCTGAAATTGTTCATATGGCACTAACATGTAGGAAATGTACTTTGGTGCTAGGCCATGGAGAGACTTATACACAAGCAGAGTTGCTTTAAAGTTTATTCTCTGAGCCACAGGAAGCCAGTGGAGAGACCTGCAGCATGGATATACTGATACTGTCCTAAAGCTTGTTTAGAGAGGCCAGTTAGCAGGCCGTTACAGTAGTCTAACCGACTGCAGACAAACACATGGATAAGTCTCTCTAAGTCTGGTGTAGACAGTATACATTTGATTTTTGCAATGCTTTGTTTAGATGGTAAAAAGCTGCTGATGTTATTGATTTGATGTGAATTGAATAAATGTTGGATACATGCCAGACCTCTGAACATCTTCTCTGTCAGGGTTTACCAGAAATCTGTCAGTCAAAATGTTTTAATTAAATAAAATAACTAATTCATTTCAATTGTGTTGCATACAACCCACATTTTAATACAATTTTCCTCCAAACCGTGATGAGATAAACGTGTGGAGCAGTGCCGAGCGGACAGATGTTGCTGCTTATTGTTGACTTGATACCTCCTCGGGGCGTATTGAGTGAGACTCGTTTATCTATTCATAGCAATAATATGACACAAATTGCAACATATTCTCGCACATACGGGGTGTTAAAACTAAACCAGCTTGTGAAAATAAATTGTGGATGCAAAGTGGGAGAAGACAAAGACCAAGGAAGAGGAAAAAAAATCAGCCGAGCCTAGCAAAGAGCAAATTAATAGAAATGGCACCTTAAAACAGACTTAACAACTTGGTGCTTTCCATTCATTAGCGTGCCCTGCCGTTCATACATCATTGTGTGAGAGGCATGAAGGACAGGCACTGACGGGATTACACCCCCTTCTAATGGCAGCAAATTAAAATTCACACTCAGATGATGCATAGGCAGAGGTGAACACAGCTACACATCATGGATTTAAGGGGAGATGTTACAGGTCAAATGGAAGGGCAAAGAAGGCATAAACATGAGGAAAAATACAGGCAATTTATAGTGTTTTTAATTTCGAAATCAGTGGCAATATTTGCTAGAGGCCCTATATTATGCAAAAATGACTCATGTGAGTTCTAAGCCATTGCCTCATCAAAAAAACATACCTGGAGTTGTATTTTGTTTCATTCATGCATGTTTGTGTAGGCTGTCTACATCTCCAAAGCTCAAAATGCTCTGTCCCACCTTGTGATGTCATCAAGCTGTAGTTTTTAAGATAACAGCTACCTTTTACCCTTAGATATTGTCAGTTCCAGGGCAGAAATTATTCAGATCATTCTAGTTTAAAAGATATAGTGGAACACTGTAATACCACATGACATCACACGGTGGAGCGGAGAATTTTTTTGTTTGAGAGAAGAACTCAGCCTAAATATGCAGGGTTTATGTGTGTGTGTGTGTGTGTGTGTGAATGAAACAAAACACAACACCAGGCATGTTTGTGATGAGGAAACAACATTATAACATAAATCAGAAAATAGTGTAATATGGGCTCTTTAAGTTAAAATGATAACTATAGTATTTTGTGTTTTGTTTCACACACATTCATCCATCAACAAGAGAGCAAATCTACAGTGATTTGAAAAGAAAATGACATCTTTCATACTCAGATGATGTGTCTTACAATTAAATAAAAAGATCAAAATTGAGAATAAACATATATGAAATAACATCATCTTTTTTTTTTTTTTTTTTTTTACATGAACAAGGCTGCTTTTTGATTGGTGAGTATAGTTCCTGGAGAAGGAGGGGCCAAGGAAGAGGCACGGCTTAAAAGGAACGAGCTTACAGAAAGGCAGTGACAAAGATTACTGAATGAAACAAAACAATGTTACACGATCAACTTTACATAACAGTATAGTATTCATGCATGGGATGTGTGGAGTGTCTTTAAAGGCACCCAAAGCACATGCCACTGCTCATTTACTCAACACTTGGTAGTTGTAAGTTACTTAAGTCACAACAGCCTTGTCACCTGACTGATCGACAAACCACCAACAGTCACTGACTCACACATTGCATTTATATTTGGCATGATGGGTGAAGTGAAGCCTAAGGACACAACAGCTGCCCCATCACAGCACCTAAGTTATCTCTTATCTGAGTAGTCAGCAGGCCTAGCCTTGTTTAGCTAGTTTTGGCATTTCACGACTTACCCAAAACTACACTGAAATAGTATAATTTATTACACAACTCCCATAGAAAAAGCTTTGAGTAAACCATTAGACACAGCAACTTGACAAGGCCATAACAGCCAGTGTAAAAACATGCAGTTTATTCCATTTAGAAAAGCGGTCCGCTGGCGTAAATAATCATTTGATGTTCAACCGTGGCCCCGAGATGAAGAGGCTAAATAACACTGAGAAATGCTGTTTGTGAGGCTCATTTACTGGGGGAAAACACCATTTGACACACACCACTGTAGCCTGCGAAAGCATAACTGATTTCATTTTCAGCAGCAGAGCCTATAAATCAGCAGGGACTAACACGCTCAGCCCCTCGCAGCCTGTTTATGTATTTATGTATTTATCTATTTACATTACCAGGGGACGGCTGGGAAGTGTGGGATGTCGTGTTTACAGAATCCCTACTCGCTAATAAGGATAAGCCACTTCTTATGAGCCTGGAGCCTCGCTGCTAAGCTGAATATACTCATTCAAAAAGAAATCAATGGGCCAATAAGAGACTGTGCCACAGTGTTAATATCAGAGGTTATTGGCAAAGGGACAAGAGTATGATACATATATGTTTAAAAAGACTTAACCTAATATGGCAGCATGGTGCAAGAACTGACACTTCACAGCAAGAAGGTTTCAACACAGGTGACCCAGGTACCACTCCGGGGTCACCTCAGCCTTTCTGTGTGGAGGTTGCGTGTTTCTCCTCCTGTCTAGGTGGGTTTTCCTGCTATGTGCACAATAGCTGGTGCTCCACATCTGAGTAGTAGATAGACAGTTGCTGATAGAATAAGCAGGCTTTAGCCCATCCATGGGTTTCAGACTGATGAACGTCTAGCACTAATTATGTTATCTTCTGAATGGGCAAAAGTCCTCAAGATATCACCTATATTACATTACTCATAGATAACTGCAATAACACTTATTTGTAGAGATGAATACACATATTTTGGTAGTTTAAGTTATGCATGTAGTTCTGAAGTTTCTAAACTTATGCTTTTAATAATTGTCTGTATTTGTGTATCGAGGCAGAGGCTACAGAGCCCCATCCATAGATCCACATGACCTGCTGCTTTCATATGTAATTTATGGTCACTAATTACAATGTAGTTCTGAAGGAGAGTGGCTACTTTGACTGCTCTTTCCTCCCTCCATGTTTAATTATTTACATATTTAAAGTTAATAAAGCACATTCTATACCTTCTATTAAGGCTAAGCAAGACATAAAGTAAGAGAAATGGTGTATATTCATGCTTATGTGTTATCAGCCCCACTTTCACAGGGACAAATCAGACTAGTGGTGCTCATGGCAAATGGTAAATGGTTTTATATGCACTTTTCCACCTTCAAGTCACTCAGAGCACTTTACATCAAGGAACCACTCACCCATTCACACACACATTCATACACCAGTGTACACAGACTCTGGGGGCGTGGTGGGTTTAGTGTCTTGCCCAAGGACACTACAGCAGCAGAGCGGGAATCATACCACCAACCTGTAGGTCAGTGGATCTGACTGCTCTGGATTTGACAGTATCTGACAAATACCCACTATGTTATGGTGAGTTATTGTAAAAACACATATACTACTCTTAAGACAGGATTTTTCCGTGTCAAAGGTGAGTATATCAAAATAGTTTTCAGGGAATTAGCCTGAAAACATCTAAAATACTGCAAGTGACTTCATTTACAAGTCAAAGAAATGAGAAAAATAATAAAATAAAATAAAATAATAAAAACCGCAACAAACCAACATGAAATTATTTAATAAATATTAGTCACTGGCTGCAGTTTCCCATGTGTCTGCAAAAACCCAGCTAGAAAAATGTAACCCATTTTACACTTTTGATTCTCATCCCACATTTCTCCCCATGCAGTTGACTCTTGATATATTTCATTTATTTTACTGACCTCCTGTCCACATGCAGTCACAGCATCAGTGTGTCTGTGTGCATGTTTGAGACACACAGAATCCATGTGAAGTGAACAAAAGACTCCTAGTGTAGGATTTGGAAGAAGACTTGGAGTGGGATCTTCATAAATCACTTGGCGAGCGGCGGGATTCTGACAAGCCTGTACTGCTTTCGACTCGTATGCTGCCCACCTGCCTTCTCCACATCCGCCGCTTAATGTAGATCCAGATCATATCCACCTCTCCACCCAGGCCCCCCTCCCATCTCCTCCCTTTGTCCACGTGTTTGTGTAGGCTAGCTCTGCTCAAGGCCTGGCCCAAACCTCCACAAGACCCTCGCACTCCTCTTCTGCCCTGCTTAATTGATTCAGCTGGGGCAAAAAAGAGGAGATATATTCCTCATTACTTATTTATGGCAGCCTTTGATATGTGTGATATTTAAGAAGGGTTCATATGTATAGGGTTAATCCTGGAGGGGTGCGGAATGTGAAATTTTCATGAAGTTCGGAGCAGATCAAATTAAATGAAAGTTGTGAGTTGTGTCTCGCAGAGGGATGCTGAAACGCTGAATCAGGGAAAGAAATCAACATTGGAGGAATTTATTCTGAGTGGTCAAAGCTGGAATCAAAGTTTTACGGATCACAAGAGGGACATTTATCAGTGAACGCAAGAAACTGGCCCATCAGAAATTCATTTAATGTGACCATTGTTTAATGCTACTGAATGGTAAGATTTAATGACAATGACAATAATAATAAAACATTTATTTAAAAAAAAAAAGTTTGGCATTTTATAAATGGGAGAGTATAGACTGTTGAAAAATAACAGTGCATATAAATCTTACCTGACGCAGACCTGCCATTGAAAACAAAGGAGGCATTGGAGAATAGAATATTAGAATAACAAATGTTACATTGTGTTCACAGCTGAACACTTCTTTTACATGAAAATATCAAAATTACAAACTTTTGCGTGTCTCTGGAGTATACACACGTGTGTGATTGGAGCGTCGGGGCAGTGGACGCCCACGCGCCTCTGCTGTGTGGGTGCTGACAGAGGAGCTCTGAGCTGAGGGGCTGCAGGCTGCAGCATATTCATAAATCAGGCCTTTCAGAGAGCTGTCACAGGCTCCATAATGAGGGTCATTACTCAGGCAGCGTGTCAAAGCTACTATCACAGGGACCGGCCCGAATCACACTCACTCTGCTCCTTGTTAAATAAACACTGCAGTATACAAAATGGCAAACAAGCTGAGGGTCAATCTGATGCAGCGCAGGGCCAGCCAGGCCTCCAGAGTAATTTACCCCACGGGAATAGCTCTCGGCTGGGGAGATGGATTATAGAAGGCCCTCCAAAAAGATTAATGAAATAAAAAAACAGCAGAAGAACCAGAGCAGGAGAAAAGTGAGAGGTGGAAAAATAGAATTCCGACAGAAGAGATGGACAGAGATGTTCTCACATGATTTAACTCAAACCACACATTTAACTCGTTTAACTTTGGAGCTAAATCTAATATTGAGAAGAAGTACAGTTTTGCTGACATTAGAAAGTGTGCGCTCGCTGCTGATGTAATGGCCCTGTAATAACACTGTCTGAATCTGTGTTATCAAATATTCATCCTTTTATTGCCGTGCTAATATCTACACATAGCTTTATTAATTTGGTGAAGGCAGAGTGACTACGGCTAATGGCAGATAAGAGAGTTAGCATAAAGAGGACAGGCCTGGATCGTCTCTGCTCTAAAAGTCTGTTCCTGGTGGAATACAACTACTTCTTCCTCCTCAATCAAACTGTGCCTTTAGTCAAGTTAATTATCATTAATTATTCAGTCTGAACTTCCCGTCATGTTGGCACACATACTTTACTCTCACGATTATGAGGTAATTTTACCCATGTCAAAACAGACTCATCTCAATAGAGCCGTAAAAGAGCAATAAGCACTGGTTAATATTTATACCTTTAATCTTGGCTCTAATATTCGTGTGAGTGAAAGGCCACGGCCCGAGCACAAACCAATAACAGTGTGCCGCTAAATTTAATGTCTAATATTTCAAGCCGATTTTATCTATTCTCACCATTGAGTGGAAATGTTTCCCAACTCTCCCATAGAAACACATGCTAATGATTCCCCCCATTGTGCTGTAATACAGAGCTGTGGCTCTGTCACTGTGGTGTGTTCAAGGACAAAATATTTAATTCGCCATGCTGTCGTGCGGCGCTGCCCTCCTCTGCTCTCGCCGCTAACCAAACAGCTAGCAGTGCTGTTTCTCACCCACTGATTCCAGACTCACCTACCTGAAGGCAAAAGATTAATCTTTTACATGTGTGCGTTTTAGACAGGCTGGCTCACGCTGGGCCCGACGCAGCCAAAGCAGCCAGCCCTTACGCAACGCCAATTAATGATTTTGTCATTTTGTGATGGAGTTTGTCTGACACTTTTAAGGCACATTACTGTATTGTAATGCGGCCCATCTGTTGTAGCTGGATGAGAGCAGGCTGAGAGCAGTGCTGTGTGATGGTGCGCAGTGTAGATACACGCTCATGTCTCGGGGACATGCGGGGAACATATGTTGTCTTGAGCCCGAGGGCTGACATTGAAGATGAGGAAAGAGTATAGTTGAAGGCGACTGTTGTCCCTGTAGTGAGCCTGCCACAGCCCATACAGCCCAGACTATTGACAAGTCTCCCGTGGACCCCAAACGGCACATTTACACACAAATGTAAAGGGCGAGCGGCGAGTTCCAGCTGAGATTATCCAGAGTGAGGAGCGGGACAGACGCTTCTGCCTCAAACGGATGGCTTCATCAGATTAGCCTGGAGGAGACGCATAATCACACAAGTTAGTCTACACGCACCTGCGGCTGTGCTGCGGCTCTGCTCTGAGCTCTGTAATCTCACCCAGTACCGCTGAGCTCAGCTTAGACCAGAGTGCCGACAATGTGCATTTTGTACAAACACAGGGATCCAAGCCTTTGGTGTTTGAAATCAGTCCTACTTCAACAGTAAGCAACTCCCATCATGTCTCTAGAATGCAAGTGCAGTATACTTGGAAATGTGCAATAATGCATATGTCCAGTGCTAGGTTCAGGCGTTTACACAAATTGTCACATAAAACAAATATGTGAATTTCTTCTAAATACTCTCTGAAATTTACGTTGCAAATTAAATACTGCACTTTTCAAAAGTACCAACCCATTTCCACCCTTCTTTTAAAAGTACTATAGCCTGTTGAGTAAATGTATACAAATTACCCACACTAGAATCTGATCCTTTGGTGAAGGCTGTTTCAGTTTGCAGTTAAGAAAGAGTTTAAAAGCATCCCAAGAACAGTACCTAATGTATATCCTTCAGTATGCCTCTGTTACTGATTTCACACCCCCACATACTGTATATATATATAAAGTAGTAGGTCTTGATGGCAGACTGAAAGCGACATAATAATTGACCCAGCTTAATATCGCTGACACGTTTGTATGAGGTGCGTATGGGGTCTTCATTACAGGCCTGGCTCCTCTCCCTGCTACATTCAAACTACAATGATGAATGGTGGTGTAGATGGACTGCTGCCATGGGAGACTGCCTGATGGGCCTAAAGCTACAAAGCAGTGGATAGTGAATAATGACTCTACACTATACTGTCCCCATAGGTCTACAAAGGAAAATCTGGTTGACAAGCACTCCTTAGCTACAAACTGGACCCTCGGAGCATCAGAGAGATAGAGGAGGAGGAGAGGTGTGGCTGGGGGATTTCTATTACAACTAATACAGGAAGAAGACATCAGCAGGTTTGGACAGGATTCATCATTTCAGCTAAACTTGTGGAGCGGGACGACCAGGCACCTTGGCCGAGTTAAAGTAAGAGAGGTACATATAAAGGAGAAAGGGAAGACATAAAGGACTTTGAAGGAATACAGTAGAGCAGTAGTATTATGTTTAGAACAATCAGGCCCGTTAACAGTAATTTTGGGCCCTGGGGTAAGATAGTAGCTCAGTTGGAGTGTCGTCCACTGATTCCAAGGTTTGCGGGTCGAATCCCACTCTGGGCATAAACATCATAGGTTGAGCGGTCAGATCCACTGACCCACAGGCTGGCGGTGCGACTCCAGCTCCCATAAATCAATAATATGGTTGTGTCTTTGGGAAGATACTTGACACACCTCACCCCAAGTCTCTGTGTACACTGGTGTATGAATGTGTGTGTGAATGTGTGAGTGGCTCTTTGATGTAAAACACACACAAAAACTACACAGGCCAAGAAACAAAGTGCATTTTAGCCACTCATAAGAAGTAAATATTACAAACCTTTGGGAATATGTCATACAAAAATGTGTTAACTTCTTTGGATAAAATAACATTGATGTGGAAAAAAAAAAAAAAAAAAAAAAATACTAGAAAGACTCCTTAGCCTATTACATTAGACAAAATATGTTCTATAAACCACAGTAAGAACCTATTATTGTGTAAAATGAATACATATGAAACAAAAATGAACTGGTGAAACAGGTGGGTTTTCAGTCTAGTCTTAAACTGCATTAAAGACTGCGACTCATACACAACAGGCCTACTGTACAGCACACACACACACACACACACACACATGCAGAGACAGACATTCTCACGGTAAATTACATGCCCGCAAAGGAGGAGCTGAAAAATCAAAGCGAACAACTGCAAATTAGCTTTGACTGCTCAACAAGCGGTGTGTGTTGACAGGGGAGCGCCGTGATCTGATTTAGCGACACCGGTGAAGACGGGCAGCACGCGGAGAGGGGCTCGAGAGACCAAACAAATTCAATCATCTTTTCCATCAACATGGGAAGAAAACAGAACATTCTCGTCACAAAAGACCTCCTCTGGCTTAAATCAATTGCAAACATCGTACGGCGACGAAACACGGGGGGAATAAACAGTAGCTTTCAATTTAATTCAGATGCGCACCCTGGGATACACTAACTTTCATCTATTACTTTCATGTGGCTCTCGAGGCATCCGTGGAGAAGCCGGTGACAGAGAAGAGCGGTAAATATGTCTCAACAAGTTCAGGGTATGACACTGGATTCGTGTTTACATGCTACACACTGACAGACAGAGGCGCGGTGGCAAAGCAGGCAAGCAACCATCAACCTCCTCTATTGTCAGGCAGGGGTGGTGCGTTCAGGAACCCAGGTTTACATCGGGAAAACAGACACGTACAAGACTTTTAAGAAGTAGGAAAGTGTGTGAATATTTACGACAGGTGCTCAAGGGCATTTATTTGTCCTATTTATGATGTGGGATATACAACAGTGATAAGTACATACAAGGACTACAGGGGACAAGTGTAGCATAAAAATGTATAGTTTATGTGGCTCATCTGCATAAATGTCTAGACTTTGTGAAGTGCTTTACGTGAAAGGTTTGCGGAACTGCTGAAATTTTGTAAAAGAGTTGGGCTTTAAAATAACTTTAAACTTGTGATAATGCATTGCTAAATATGTTTTCAAAATGAAATATATATTTTTTTAACGATCATAATACTTTTTAACAAATACAATATACATGTTTTTGTTTAACCAATTTCTATAAGTACATACAGAATAATAAAAGACAATATTTTTTTAATTATAAATGTATGTTTAACAGTGGTGGAATGTAATGAAGTAAAAGTAGCAAAGTGCTGTACTTAAGTATACATTTTAGGTATTTGTGCTTTACTTAAATATATATTAGAGTGGGTGGTTTTTACTTTTACTTCACTACATTTGAAAGCAGGTGTCTGTACTTTCTACTCCTCTACTTTTTTTTTTTTAACTGGACTGAACAGTAAAAGTATTTTTCATTATTGCATCTCTCAAAAGGCTCGAAAAGTTTATTTTTAATCGCACAATTACAATCGCAATTTGAGCAAACTAAAATATACAGATAAAAACAAAAAAAAAACAACTGATCCAATTGTTTCTGTTGAACAAAATTCAGCACAAATCTGTATCGCTGTCAAACACTGCAAAAGATAATTAAATGCTTTTACTTTTTTTAATCTTTAAGTACAGTAGATTAAGATTTTTTTTTTTCGTGTGATACTTTTACTATTACACACTTACACAGCAGCTTGTAGAACTTGGGTACTTTTAAAATTATTTTTCTAATGTTTTCGTCCATTTTTAAAAGTTGGTTTTACTGTTACCAAACCAAAGCCATTAGAACATCTCGGAATCCTTACAATTACGCTTTTTATAGATCACAATTTCCCGGTTAACTCTAATGGTCAGATGATCATTCTAATGCAAACTTATTTTAATTGTTCATGCTTGGAGCTTGCACTCTATATTCTGGCTGGAATAAACTTTGCTAGTTAACTATTCTTTTACTAATCACCTTTCCAGGTTTGTCTTAAGCTCATAATTCCCATCCTATTTTAAATCAACCCAAATCAGGGCCTGATTTTCTCCTACTTCTCTCCACTCTCTGTTTCTGCTAAAGTTGGCAGGTCCCCCCCTCTCCCAGGCAGCACTGCAGCTGTGTTCCCCATGCCACGTGAGCCCTGTCTGGGAGCATTGTGTGTGAATGAGTAGGTGGTCTTCTGCAGCCTCTACATCTGCATAGCCTGCCTGTATGTGAGCGCTGGGGTATTAATCTGGCCTGACTGATGACGAACATTAGCATAGAGCATGTAGCTAGCATAAGCGCTGCTAAAACAGTTTGCAGCGCTGATGTTGTGCCTGTATGCATGTATGTATGCGCGACTCTTTCGGACCACTTCCCGTCATTAGGATACACCCGCAGACTTCGCCCTTCCTTCAAAAATATTCTCTTCAGTTTTTTGTCAATTCCGTAATAATTCGATTTAGCAGGACCGTCCTGGCAGCCCCACCATTAACTTTAGGGAGAGGGTGATTTAAGATTGATGACTTGTGTCCCTTGGGAGTCACTTCTTTTGGGAGGGGGTAGAAGTTTGATCGAGGTGGGGGTACGGGGGGGCGAGCAGGGTGGCTTGCCTGTGGCCTAGGCTGCTCTCGGCTACACCGGGGCGTGGGAGTCGTCGAGCGAATTAAGGTCCCGAATTGATTTCTTCCAAATTTGAGCTGACTAATGTGACAAGTGGCAGCTGTGGGCCTGTCTCCTCCGGGCTCCTCACAGTGACACCCCTGCACAGGTAACCCCCGCCCCCCTCCTCCCCTCTACACACACACACACACACACACGGGCATGCAGGAGAAGGAGCCGGTTCACGTGGTTCGAGCTAGTGCATCTCCGCCCTGTGACACAGTGCTGCGTGGAGCTGCTCACCCATCAAACTACGAGTCAGTGACACAAATTACAGGAGAGGACTGGGGAGGCGAATACATACACACAAATGCACACACACACACACACACACACACACACACACAGACACACACATTGAGAAAGCTACAGCGGTGACAAGGAACAGGTCAACATGATAACACCGGTGAATTATTCAGCAGAGAGTGAAAGAGAAGAGTGGAATGAACAGAAGAAGGGAAAAATATGGGCGGTTTATACGATAAATAAAAAGAGAAGTGCCACCTTTGCTGTGGTTGCAGACGGCGGTTATGGGAGAGCTTTGGGAACCTTTGGAAAGGCCTGTGTACAGTATTAGAAGTGCATTAGTAGGTGACAGATTCTTAAATGGCCACTTAAGAAGGCATGCACTGTACAGCTCAAATATAACTGAAATCTAAACATTTCTAATTGTCAATGAGGCGAGTTAGATTTAGTCAAGAGTCCACAGCCAAGGATCTGTCTGTAAAAGCATGTGGTTTGGTCAGACTTTGGACTTTTTTGTGATACATTTTGCTTTTTAAAAGTCAGTATTAAGAAGAAAGTGATTATTTTACTATAACAGAATTCATATTGACAGAACAAAATATGAAAAAAGTACAGTTATGTCTGATATTAAATGTATGCACCACTCAACAAAGAATGTCTGCCCATGAATCTACAATGCACTTGGCACTTTTTTATACAGTGATATCAGTCAAATCCCCTTATCCTCTGTTGCATCTCCAGCCCAATCAAACGTGATTGTACAATCATTTATTTTTTTTTCCATGACACGTGTGAAACAAAAGAGCTCATTGGTCACCTATGATTTACAAATAAAACCTAATTTATCTCACACAGTTTAGTCCTTCGCGCATTGATTCTGCAAAAAAATTGCAATGCTTTTCCATCTCCTTTGATATTTCTTTCCTTCCTGGACCATGCACTCCCCCGACTGGCTAATCCACCTGTCAGTCACAGCCATTTGAAAACAGAGACATTCACCGGTTACTAAACTCACATCTTTGTAAAATTATATATATATATATATATATATATATATATATATATATATATATATATATATATATATATATATATATATATATATATATATATATATATATATATATATATATATATATATATATATATATATATATATATATATATATATATATATATATATATATATATATATATATATATATATATATATATATATATATATATATATATATATATATACACATACACACACATACATATGCATATATAAAATACATAAAGTATTTTGTTCTTACAAAAGTAGTTCATTGTTACATGTTACATAACCACTAGGAAAGAAAAAAAAAAACATGTTTTGGTGCATCTCCAAGCCTTTTTTTGTTTGTAAATGTGCATCCCAGTCACAACAGTGGAAGTTACCCGAGGTGCGTTTCACACCCACTGACAGTCGCAGACATTTCTGACGCTCGGGTGAGTAAACACGTCTTTTCCATGAAACAAAAAAATGTGCAGCCGCCGACAGTCAACTCTGGAATTGGTTTCACGGTTGTTGAATACAGCCTTTAAGACAAAAGCACCTCCGGAGATAATTACAGTGTCAAGCATACCCTGCCAAGTGCCTGGCGATTGCCCAATATTTAGCTTTAATTAAATCAAAGCACAAATGTAATTTCTCCTGAGTGAGCGCTGCTGCACGGTGGATCCCCAGAAACACACAACATGGCTGACTAATGCATTTCCTTTGTCCCTGTCACACCGAGACGGCTGGTCTGGCCCCAAAGCTCATGTGACCCCAGGCTACAGTCAGCCACCTTATAGAGAGTCTTCAAAGCTAAAAGTGCATTGTATCATCCCACCTTTTCTCTCTACTATTTACACATGAGAAATACTGAGACAACAAGTGAGATTGACTGTGAGAAATTCTGAAATGTTATATTATTAGAAGTTATTTGTTTTGCTGGGAGTCCTCCGGCTGCTAACACCTGCTTGGTAAATTGTGTTAATAAAGCCGATGAATTTTTCCTTCAACTTTCTGAACAATTGGTGCCTTGTCATTTGTGTAGCCAATACGATGTGCCTCCACACTGAGCAGAGAACAATAAAGCTTTAATGGTGGCAATGCTTCATATGAAAAAACACATTTATTGTGTATTTTGACTGACAGGCATATTTGTTCATGTACAGTAACAATCAAGGCACAACCAGCAGTACTTGTAACATATATAAAGCTGCATAAAAGGCTAATCTCTACAGTTACAGTTTATGGTTGGTTTTGTGCATATGTGACATAGAAGCTCCGATGGTTCAGGTCTGCACAAGTAAACTAGTAATGACGCTCAACAGTGGCTGCCCACTACTTGGTTCCAGGCACTTATGGAAAGAAGGGCGACAGTTTTTCAATAGAAAGAGAATTAGAGCAAGTATCAATAGGCTAGCAGGTTAGGTATGTCCATTTATATAGACACAATATGGTTCCAGCAAGTAAATTTCCCATATTTTTTTTCCATAGATGTTACAGAAATAAATATATAGATACATAAAAGTTTGATAGCTTGCTCAAGGTTAATGTGGTAAATAAAGACCACAAGAAACATATTAATTAAAATCTGTTTCTGAAATGTTATAAATTGTTATTAAAAGGTTTCTCCAAATTTTAAGTATCTAATGTTCTTTGTGGACTTAAATGACCACATTATGGACTTTAGTTACCACACAGCTGGTTAACCACCCTTGTGTATTTAAATTCTTAATTTTTTTATTTTTTTTGTCTGTTGATCATATTGACCAACTTAAATGCCATGGAGCATTTATTTTATTTTATTTTTTTAGTTTGAAGTATTCAGGGGTTTTTTGTTTTTTTTTGGCTTTAAGACTTAATGCAAGCTTGTTATCACCCATAGCCAACACTCTGATAAGTATAGTAAATGATTAAGTCCTAGTAAATAGTAAACTATAAGTCTGTTCAAGAAAATCTGAATGCGCAAATGCAACAAACGTATTTAAGCTAAAAACTTCCAAAATAACTGTGTGTCCAAACGAGCTTATCCTCGCGTTAAACTTGCAGCAGTACAGGTGCTATTAAACTGTGCCTGTGTGTGCTTTGCTTTTCTTACTTGGGGAAATAAAAGCAGTTTCTTTGTTTGGATTGCAGTGTGAAGCCCATGGGCAGCAAAAGGTCAATACTAAATTAATATGAGCATTAATATTCCTAATGCAAACTCGAGGTCCTCTGTGTCTTGGTTTGGACTGAGTTCTCACAAAGTTTAATAAGGTGTGCCACCCAAGTCCAATACACGAGAACAAACAAATGCAGAATACAAATATGCCAGGAGGGTCTGGGGTAAGAGACAATTGTATTGAAGGAATTAAATGAAGTGGTATTTTTTTTTAAAACAACGGACATGATTCAGAGAGTGGCCATGGGATTGTGATCTATGGACTTTAATGGCACGGTGGCTAACTGCCAAGCACTCTCGCCTCACAGCAAGAAGGGACCTTCTTGCTGTGAGGAGAGTGAGGCGAGAGTGAGGCGAGAGTGAGGCGAGAGTTCAGGTTCAACCTAAGCCCAGACCTCTGTGTTTGCATTTTTCTACTTGTGTCTGGCTAGTTTCTGGTTTCACTCTGGTTTTGCCCATCAACCTAAAACATCAATGGGTAAAATCCCCCAGCTAAGGTAGCCTGACCAAGCTTAGCGCAAGATCAGGAGATGGGTCACCGGGCACTGCACGGTTGCAGGGGCAGGAGTCTAAGCAGGGACTGCCAGACCCTCACCCCAGACACGTCCTCCAGCACCTCCAGTGGGACCCCAAGGCGTTCCCTGGCCAGCCAAGAGACATAGTCCCTCCAGCGTGTCCTGGGTTTTTCCCGGTGGGACCTGTGTGACTGAGCTCTTCACCCTATCTCTAAGGGTGCACCCAGCCACCCTGCGGCCGCTTGTATCCGCGATCTTGTCCTTTCAGTCATTACCCAAAGCTCATGACCATAGGTGAGGGTAGGAACCCGTAAATTGAGAGCTTTGCCTTTCGACTCAGCTCCTTCTTCACTACAACGGAACGATACAGTGACCGCATAACTGCAGACGCTGCACCGATCGGCCTGTGAATCTTGCGTTCCATCCTTCCCTCACTCGTGAACAAGACCCCGAGACACTTGAACTCCTCCACTTGAGGCAAGTGCTCACCATCCGGAGAGGGCAAATGGCCTCAGATTTAGAAGAGCTAGTCACTTCAATGAAGCAAAAATGTTTCTAACCTTTTCTTGTGTAAGACTGGTATGTTAGCATTAATTCCAAGTGCTGTGCAAATGTAGCAGTAAACAGGAGTATAATGGACACCCATGAAGAACTATTTTCCTCATTTACTCAAGTGCGATGTTGACTTGTGCTTCGGTTTGATAAATGCCTAGATTTTCTTCTCCTCTGAGTGTTATTTATGGAGCCTCTTGTTTAGGAATGCATAGCCACGCACGTAGCTAATTAGTCCTGACGACAATTAGGTATTGTTTTCAATTGGCAGTAGAGTGCAATTAGCAGAAGGCAGTGCACATATGGCAGCAAGAGCCCCAATCAGGCGCACATTTAAACACTTGTTACATTGCTTACCTTAGGCGAAAGATGCCTTTAAGTAATGTTGATGGAGAAATCATGAATTTTCCTCATTGCAGAGTGTGAAAACATTGCTTACTAAAACCCTCCAGCATATTCTATGGTTCTCAAACTGTTGCAGTGGTACTATGGACTATACAAGTCTTACTCATAATCAAGGGACAGCGTACTGCGATCAACTTTTTGTGCTGCATTTGTTCCTGGCTTAGAATGCTACCAAGTTAGAGATGCTGGTGTAAAGTAATCATACCAAAAAGAAAACATGTTGCAGAATGTAATCACTAGGCAAGGTTAGAAGAAAATGAAATTTTGCCAATGTAAGGATAAAAAATGCACCTCTCTTTCCCATCCTCTTATACTATTGGTCAGCCTTTGTCATTTGTGTGAGTGATGGGTGTTCAACCAATCACAGTTAAGTGTAAACTGAGAGGCAGATAGTCATAATTGCCTCTTAAAGACCATATAATTGTTCTTATACTTACTGATAAAATTTAGACTGCGATCTTAAATCTAGAAAATCATGATACAATTTTTTACCTACCCCTAATAAGACAAGTGATATCACCTCACCATCACTGGCATTCACTGATTACTAGGTAGTTTGCTGTTGGCTTAAAACCTGCATGGTAAAAATCCATCTTTAAACATGAGATCATTAGTGGCAGATATCTCGGACCACCTTGAAGCTACAAGCAGCAAGTTTAGGAGGAAGTGTGATCCGACGCGCCAATCTGAAGAGGTGCTCTAATCCAATCTGCCTCTCACTGATTCACACAATATTCTCCGGGCAAAAAATAGACCCATTATTTTCTCCTCGCCAGGAGATTTCAACTTGCGTCCTGTGACACGTGCTGGAAGCCCCATTTGTGAATCTCAACACCGCACACAAAGTAGCCTAAAAGGGATACCGCTAGACATAGTAGAAAGCTATATGCATTGAAGCCGCACGGTCCGATCAGGCTTGGCTGGACTTTTGCTTTTTCCTTTTCTTTTTTTGCCAAAGCAGTTGCCCCGGCGACGCTTCACAGATCGCGCTGACCCTTCCACAGTTTCCAACCGTCAATCTCAAATGGGAGGCCCTTATCTCATCTCCTCTCCTGGCACCCACAGCACCCGCTCCTTCTTTGTAGACGAGCACAGCTTTTTATTCTAAATCCAGTCATTATTGTTCCTCTCCACTGACCAGCAGGAAAAGCCCAGCTGAAGTTGGAGAGTTAATTGAGCGTATCTCCCTCTCTCTCTTTCGCTCTCCATCTTTCTCACTGCTAGCTTGGAGGGATGTAGCGTCGATGGGTATCCACAGTCTGGTTGCTGGCTATAGCTGCTCTTTCTGCTCCATGTATTTGCCTAGATTGCCGATGCAGGGCCCGGTAGAGGGTATGTCTTGTCCGGCAGGTCTCCACTTGTGCATTCACACCCTGTCTTGGGCAGTAGCGGGGGCGCGCTCATTACGGAGAGAGAAGTGTCAGAACCAGGAGAAACCAGATGGCTAAGACTGCCCTAATGTAATCCGGACACAGAACTTTTTCCTCCTTAATGATATGATCGCCTGACTTTATTTGAACCGCTGCCTTGTCAGAGCTAACAGCTTGAAGTTAGAGGCGCTCTCCATGTTACTCAATGGAACACAGAACCTCGAATGAACTGCTTATAATCCAGACTTTCAAGACATGAGTTTGGGTATAGATTTTTTAAAAATGTTTTTTTCATTGTATACTTTGTAGGCTACTCTTTTCTATTTTTTGTATATGTTGGGGACAGTAAAAAGGTGACACGTAACGTTGGTAGACAAAACCTGGCTTTTTTTTGTACATCACAATGTTAAAACAAAAGAACTGGGTTAGTTACATTTTTCAGGCAGTCTAAATCCCAGCGTCCACTCAGGTCGTGATAACAATGAAGCCATTTCAACCCACTGGTCACAATTGTGTTGCACTTTATTTTGGTCTGACTGTAGGGCAGAAAATAGGATGGTGGTCATAATTGTGACAGGTGGGATAAAATGTTGTACCATAGTTAAGGACAGTATATATAATAGCACATATATCTTTTTACATGTAATACATGTGTTAAGGCTATCTTAAGTTTGTGAATTGATTTATATCACCCTCAGGGAACTTCATGATATGCTGGACGTTGGTGATGGCCCTGCCAAGGCTTGGAAGAAAATAATAGTAAGTAATTGTCCCTGGGTTCGTCATTATTATTGATAGGCCCGATATGGACTGTGAGGGAGAGATGTCCAAGGTTGCTCAATACTCCATATTGACCTGGTGGAATCAAGTGAAGACATTGATAAGCCCCACGCCTTCTCCATCACCCCCAGTTATTGAAAAGCTCAGGTACCTTGCTGCTATAGGGACATGTCTGAAGAACATCTAAGATCATGCAGCTGCATAAGAGACGAGTCCTTTGGGACAAGACGAAAGACCATCCAAGGTTCTCTAGCTGCCATTCGGACAAGTCTAAAGAACATCTAATGTCCTATAGCTGGTACAGAAACAAGATCATGTCACTACATGAGAGACAAGTCTGAGTAACATCTAAAGTCCTCTAGAACCTATAGAGAAAAATCTTATGAACATCTAGGATCCTTTGGGACAAGACAAAAGATCATCCAAGAACTTCTATCCGCTATTGGTACAAGTCTGAAGAATATCTAAGGCTCAGCTAAGGTCCTCTAGTGGCCATAGAAACAAGTCTGAATAACATCCAAGGTCCTCTCCCTGCAAGACGGACATGTCTGAAGAACAGTGAGGTTCTCTTTCAGCTATAGAAACAACTTTAAGCCAAGGTCCTCTAGTTGCTATTGGGACAAGTTCTCTCAGAAATAATGATGCCCCATTTGCCCCCTCAGAGGTAGAACATCATCTTTCTCATTGTATGAACTGCAAAATCTACCAAACTGAAAACAATACTTTCTTAATAGTAAAATGCCATTAAAAAGAAAGCACAGTAATTAGAGAGAGAAAAGAGAGTTGTTTTTTTTTTTTTTTTGTTTTTTTTTACATTAAACTGATCACAAATCTCTTATGCCAACTTTAATTCACAATGCAAGGTATTATCCCACTGGTCAAAATTGCGACAAACCATAAAACCCACATTTCCATGCACTTTTTAACAATTTTCATTAGAATCATCAATCATTATCATTAATCATGCCAAAGTACTACAAATAGCACATGAATTTCATAATTTCTTCTTTGGGAAAAATTTGGGCATTGATGGGTTAAACACAGAGAGAACAGAAGAGACGGCTGTATCTCACATTTAACGCCTAATCTGAGATGTTTTACCTCCTTGGGGGAACAAAAGGTGAAGCCAGTTATCTGCCATTATTTGGTTTAAAACAGCCCCAGCAGTACCTTCGCCTGTTTGATTCACTTTGAGCATGTCTCTCTCCTGCATGCGTTCATCCTCCCTAAACTCCTGAGTTGGAGAGGTTCGCCTCAGGCAGAGGAAGCAATAATGTGAGCCCTGGAGAGCCATTGAGAGTGAAGAGCTGAGTGGAGAGGCGCTGCTCACTGTTCTTCTGCAGCGCCGTTTGGGAGGCTAAACGCCGCCAATATCCCTTATTAAACCATCTGGCTCATGCTAATTAGATTATCAGAGATAAAGAGAAGGAGTTTTCTTTGTACATTTTAATGAGATAATGTGTCTGGCAATTGCAGCAGAAGCGATATTTTCTGAGAGCAGAGACTGTTCAGGTGAAAGAGTAGGAGAACGAGCAGATGTGGAGGAGTGATTAATAGTGCTTATCTCAAAGCATCGTGCCGACATCAGGAAAAAAGAGAAGTCCAGGGTACTGCTCTGGCATTAAAAACTGCCAACTTTGAGTAATCCTCTCATACACAGTCATGGGCCAACATTACCATATTATAAAGGTACAAATGGCAGTCACTAGTCTTATTTTTAATGAAATGTCTCCCACTGCATTATATTTAGTTGTCTTACTCCTTTATCTTGGGTCACTGATACTAGAGCCTAATCCAGGATTTTTATTAGGCAGCATCCACTCAGGACAATAGCAACCTCTGCCACTGTGCACTGCAACTATATCCTTTCATATCCTTTGCAGGCTTTAAACTTATCCCCATCTGTACTGGCAAAACAGGTTGAGGTAAATATTAGTTGGCAGATGTACAAATGTGTGAACAAGGCCATATAGTCTTAAGTATGAACAAGCCATGTTCGCCTCAGCCCTAATGAGAGAGAGGAGGGGGGTATCGATTCCACTTGTCACTGGAGAAGAACATAAAAGTACACATTCAATAAGAGACTTCATATCCCCTTCTGCCAGTGTAAAGGTTAAGTGCTGGAGAATATCGCCTCGATCAATAATTGTCTGCAACTTCACGTATGGTCCAACGAAGCAGCCTCCTATCCCTAAGCAGAGCGAAAGTCACATATGAAATGCCACAGAAGACTTAAGGGACTTGAATCTGACAGACCTATTTAAAACAAACACCAATTATACACTGATCTTCCTTTTACTGCTCGTGACGTACATTAGGAGTAAAGACAGCAGTGTTGGGACTCATCAACATATCGTAACTGTGGAAATTGGAGCTTATTAAGATTTAATAGGCCACGAACATAACCGGCGTGCATTCTCCTCTTTCAATAAATAACAAACTCAATTTCCCAATGGTAATAGAAAGAGAGGCTGCTTAAGCAAGACAAATGAAGGGGTTAGCGGCGGCGGGTAACAACATTAGCTGGCTAATTAAACAACAATGGAGGATGCCACAGACTCACGCCATTATCACGCAATGCACTTTAATGAAAGAGGTAACTGTGCAGAAGAATTGCAGTCTAGCAGCGGGTCGGCGCAAGTGGACAACAAATGTAATTCACCAGTTTATCGGTAACATCTATATAGAATGATGGTAAAGGTTTTAAAGGAAGGGCTAATGATAACTGCAGCTTCTTCACAGATGAGAGAACACAATGGAATAAAGGCAGCATCAAGCATTATGTTGCTACAAAAAGGCTAACTTACTATCACCCTGTGAGTATTGTATGTAAGCATGACTTGAAATTGATTTGGAGTTTTGTTTAGAGGTGCATTATGTTACATTTCTGGTGGAGGATTTGTCACATGCTCATCTCCATGGTGATATTATACCCTAAAATGCATCGCACTTCTTAAACTCCTTAGGCACAAGCAAGTGACACCACAGGGCCAAGGTTACAAGTCAGATCTACGGAGAGGCGAGCCTGCTCACAGTAAGAAAGCGTGCTTTTCAATATCAAGCGGCTTGTGTGAACTGTGCCTCAGTTGTATTTTGGATGTACTCACACCTATTAGCATACTGGCTATCATTGTTTTCCTTGTTGTTTTCCATTGGTCTAAGGATGGGGTTATAAATAGGAGATGAATGGTGTCTGCATGGCCAGACCTCTCTTCAGATAGATATAGAGCAGTGTCCACCAGCAATCTGACCAGAACTGAAGAACTTCAATGAGTGGTGAAACTCCTGTTGACAGAAATTAATTTTTCTTTTGTTAGATGATGGAGGGATTGCATAGACAATATTAGGTTAGGTTAATCGGGTTTTTAAAAAGCCAGTACCTTTAACCACAATTGGAACTGTTCAAATTTATAGTCATTGCTAGTAAGTAAAAGCAGCAATTCCTGAGTAAACTGTTAACTGTACCAGTCACAGACAAAACAACCACCATACTGCAATGAAGTCCAGCATGTATTTCCAACAATTAACCACTTTGTACTGAACACAGAGGCCCTATTAAACACTTGACTTATGCACTTAATTACTTAAAACTTAAGTAAGGCATAAAGGCATATGTATACGGTGTGTGTGATTGACTCTACTAGCCTTTTCTTCTTATCTTTGTTGCCCTGCAGGTGTCTTCCTGGTGTTTGTCCAAAAGAGTCCCCAGGCTAAAAAACTCACTTAAGATGGTTCCACATTAGTCCA
This sequence comes from Periophthalmus modestus, assembly GCA_019594935.1. Taxonomy (NCBI): domain Eukaryota; kingdom Metazoa; phylum Chordata; class Actinopteri; order Gobiiformes; family Gobiidae; genus Periophthalmus; species Periophthalmus modestus. The sequence goes on along the minus strand of JAIEZT010000054.1, from coordinate 25,288,663 downwards.
AATCAGTTCATGATGGGGGTTGGTGGGATTGTTATAGAATATCTTTTTTGTTTTTGTTTTTTATTATATAATTAATGTATTATTTATTTATGTATTCATTATAGTCTCCTCAACAAGTATTGCTTAACATTTTGAAAGACCTTCTTCTGCTTTTCTCTTTTGTACTGATACTTTACTATTCCGGGGCTGTTTTCTCCATTGTCGGCTGAGTGCCATTAGAACATGCTTAGAAGTGTTTTTATTGGGGAAGAGGTAGCATTTCCAACCATTTGATTTCACACTTTTGTTCCAGTAAAAACCTCAAGAATGTTGGATACAAGACACAGGTGCAGTGAATATTGGTCATGGAGGACTGAGGAGTAGGGTTACAATAGAGATTGAACTGAGACTTCACAGTAGTATGATTTTTTCAGTTCATTTTTGTTTTTTGTTTTTTTTTTCTTAAACAAACAACTATTTAAAGAAACAGCTATTGATTGCATTATGCATTTGGTCTGTTAAAGTGCACATATTATGAAAAATTGTGTTTTATGTGGTTTTAACCTTGTTCATAACAGTGTTTATTTTAATAGATTCATGCATGATTGAGTAATGCTGCATTGTCCTGTATTTGATGCTTGAGCGCTCACAAGATGTATGTTTTCCCCTATCTCCTATCCCTGTCCACACTTCTGCGGGAGCATTGTGCAATGTTAGTTATTTTATTGGTTTGTGAAGTAAAATAATAAAAAATCCCATTGTACTACACTGCGGAGATAAAAAAAAAAAAACAAAAAAAAAAACACATCTAAGTATCAATTATACACTCCTCTGATTGTGCATATATTGTATAATTGTTAATAATTCAGAAAACAAAGTGACTCAAAAGTCCATTAGCATCACTCACACAGAGAACTAGAGCACTGCCTCAGTTATGTTGTGTTGGCTTTGCTTCTCAAATATGCATGATACAAAATATTTATCTTTATTTTTCAAAGGCTGGTGGGATGCAAATCTCTCATGATGAGCTCCAAATGGATGGTGTCTTTTCAAAAATGTATGCGCCGCACAAAGCTATTTCCCAGCATGCCTTTGGAGTGGCTTTTTTCATGAATTTGTTATGGAATGTTGGTTGACAAATAGTAAAACATGAATATTGAAAGCATTTACAACATTTTACTTCATGAGTTGACACATTTAATATGCTGACTAAAAGCCTACAGCTCTAAACGACTACTTATGACTGTATGCATGTGTTTGTGTGTGTATGTTGTGGTTTGGGACTTAAAATGTGTTAGATACTCACTTAGCAGCTCATCCGGGGGTTGTAAACAGACTTGCATTGCTTACAGTCAAGATGATGTCGTGTATATCAAACATATATTACATTCTTCATAAGCCCAATGTAATGTTATGTTTAGATAGTGGATACATCAACCTGGAGCTAACAATTCATATTATGTAATTTATAGTGCTTATGTCTGCTCTATAGTTATAATCTATCACAACTTAATAAATGTTACGCATTAGAAAACTGCAGTGCCCAATGGGAGCTGACGTCGCCATAGAGGAGCATAAAGGGCCCTTCTATGGATAGCTGCAGATCACACTAGTGCGTTTTTGTACCGAAATGAATATGCAACACTGTGGAATCCTATGCGTATAATTGATTAAGCTCCAAAATTGCAAGAAAATTGAATTGTAGTTGTAGTGGAGAAGTAAGTAGAGAACAGTGGCCACATGCTGGTAGTGGTGAAGACGAGGGGCACACGCTGATAGGCAATGTGATGTCTTGAAAATAAGCTATTAAATATTGCTCAAACATGCATGAATCACCCTAAATTCAACTTTTAGAGGGTAAATGAGAAGGGGAAACTACTGTAACATGGATGAAAGCTCTGATAAGTCTATTTTACATAATAGGTCTGCTTTAAAAAAAAAAAAGAGTTCTGTTGTGGTGTTGTGATGCCAGATGTCCTGGTTTAATAATATTAACCACATTTTAAATAATACCTATTTTCCTATTTTCCTATTCTATTTATTATCAGCAAAGGTTGGATACCGGACATGTCTCCCATCTCCTTGATTGTGGGGCACCAAGGGACACGATATAAAGCCCTCTTCTGATCTCACTTTTACTCTTTTCTGATTTGGTTGATGATAAGTCGAGCCATGCCGTCGAAGTCTGAAAATATAGAAATATAAAAATGTGTTGTAGTTGTAGCGTAAACCCAAGCCATCATTATTACTTTGGGAATACATTTTTCAGGAATGCACACCTTATACATGTAAAAGAGGATAGTAAGTGTCACATTCAAAGTTAATAAATGCCTAGAGTACCTCTTAAAGAACCCATATTACACATTCACAAATGTTTAACAAACAAATCCTATATCAAATGGAAAAATTTCTGTTCTACCTTGTGATGTCATGTGACAGGAAGTTCTCCACTGTATTTTTAAACTCCATACACCTTCACTAGAATCATTTGAATGATTCATCCCTGGACTTGCCAAACTTTACTGGACAAAAGGTCAAACTTGAAACTTGCTAACTTTAAAACTACCACTTCATGACATCACAAGGTGGAACAGAGCACTTTGAGGTTTAGAGATGTAGACAGATAATAATTGCTCAAACGTGTGAATGAAAGAAAAACACAACTCCAGATATGTTTTTGAGGAGGTAACAACATTATAACACGACTTAAAGCTCACAAGAGTAAATTTTGCATAATACAGGACCTTTAATGTGTGTGGTAAAAGAGGACATGAATTTACTTACTGGTACGAGAGAAACACACAACAAAACACCACATCCTGGAAGGGTGTTGTGGACATTCGAATGATGCTGTGGTGTATACTTTGCAATATTAAGCAGTTGCATCACTTAGAAACCACATTTCTACAGGTTTTTAAATACAAGCACAGGGGCGGCCCATTTGTGGACTATGAGGTGCACAATGGAAACAATGCCACTCCGACATTGCTATTGAAATGCCGTAATGTAAGCACACATTTGATTCTTCAAAGTTTTCACAAAGCAATGAGACAGATGTTGAAGGAAGACATTGATAAGCAAATTTGATACAATGTTCTTTTGTGTTTGCCATAGAGCTGCAGTGCACAAGCTGTTTGACAGAGAAACCAGGAACAAAAGATGCTAACGGATATGGTGACATTTCAGCAAAAAGAAATATATAAATAACCAAATTATTTTCTCATCGAGCAGATCGGCTGTAATTTCCAACGTGAACTCCCCCTCATTTTGGTAGCGGGTAACACACCTCACTGCAGGGAATTCCACTTCCAACTTTAGACTCTTTAATATTCAGTGTTTGACAAAAAAGGAAGCGGCAGCCCACCTTTCTCTCTCAGAAGGCAAAACCCAGTATTGTCAAAGAAAGAAAGGGGGAAAAAAGCATAAATAGCACTACAACTGGTTGGATTGAACTCTGTTGGGTGAAGATCACAGCCCCAAAATTGCTTGTGACAATAGAAACATTAAGTTATATCCACTGTGCACATACACACTGCTCTTGTCTGCAGCGGCTGCTCTCTGGAGTACTGCTTTATTAATGAGTACGACACATAAAACGTATCCGGAGAAAGGGAAGTGTCACTCATCAGAAAGGGCGTTTTTTGAAGCATCTTGGCGCATGTTAAAGAATTATTCTCTTTCATAAGGACAAGAGACACTGGGTGATTGCCAAGGATTTTTTAAAGATGACCAGAGCGGGATTCGTAGACATGTTATGAATATTGTATGTAAAGTGTGGAGTGTGCCTGGTGGGAGCAGGTCTGAGGGCTGCTGTAGACTTTGGACTGCTTCATTATTATATGTTTGCGATGGAACTCTAGCGACGGGCCCGTGCAAGTGGGAGGGAAAGCAGAGAAAACACCACTGTGATTAATTTCATTGATTAAATGCAATGTTTGGAGTAAATACAGATAGGTGTAAACCACAAATGAATTGAGCTGATCAATGTTTATCGATCTTTTGTGAATAAACTTTGAGTGCAGCTCAATAAGGGCTGCTTTCTACAGACTAACTTATCGAGGCCAGTAATAACAATCCACGTGATGACAGAGGAAGAACAACCCAGTCTCCCAATTCAAATATGTCAGTGTTACAACGAAGAATATATGAAAAATCATATTATATATTTACATTGGATGGAGGATTATCATGGCTGTGACACTAATACAGTCTAAAAAAAGCATGTAAACTCAAAATGATCTTAAATTCTGAAAGTATTTACATATAAGTTCATTTTTAAGGAGTTAAACGGCACAATGCTATTATTAAAGTTTGAACTTGAGAATTAAGTGATCCCTAACCTTTATTAATCTTCATGAGTCCTACCCCTTATTCACTTTACATTGGCATGCACCTCTCATTTTTTTACATTTAGAGTTCTTACATGGAGTTTTTCTTGTTTTTTCTTTTTTTTTTTTTTTAATGTTCTCTTATGGTTGTACACTGTTACCCAAAATGTTTTAAAACAGTGATCATTGAGTCAATTTGAGACAAAAAAACAAAACAAAAAAAAGACATACACATAAAACAATACATATTTTAATATTATTTTGTAGTTTCATTTGATGCAGATCCTACAAATGTAAAGAGATGGATAAATAGGATGCCCAAATACATAAAAACTCCATAAGCAACACACTTCCCCACTTGTTCTACTGTCCAGACATATTTTTAATTTAAAAAATCTATTACATACTTTCAGGCCTTCCCGGAAACGTAAGTGCTAGCCTGAGTTAGACTATAAGACCCACTGCACTGAAGATATGCCCCATAAATCTGCAAACAACCCAAACACACACACATAAGTCACACACAGCAGTCCACTGCACACATATACATACATACATACATACTTATATACTCTCCATGGCGAGGAGCAGAGCAGATAGACAGGCTTCGCTCCAGCACTCACTCCCAGCTATGAGTCCTGTGATCTTGCCTCTGCCTCCCCGACTCCAACAAATAATGGGACCAAGTGGAGTGTGGGATTTGAGGCTCTCCCTGTCAATGTCACTGTGTCAACCCTGCATCACCACACACATAGGCACACACGTACACACACACACACACTTGCTCCCCCCGCCCTAAAACAGACTAGGGAACAAGGCCTTTGAATAATAAATACCCCAAAGTTTTCACACAACTCCATATCCGTCCTGCAAACAATGTTGATGTGTAGAGAAGGTGAGCCATGCAGTCCGGCTGAATACAAGATGTTCCGACACAACAGAGGAGCGAGAGAGAGCGAGGGCAAGAGACGAGTGGCCCCACACTTCAAACTGCCTGTGTACACATAGACCACTGACACAGGGCTGCTACTGCAACATAAGCAAAAAAGTTGGGATTCTTTTTTTTTTTTTCAAATTTAGATCTGTCAGGTTCTTTTTTTCAAACAAGCGTGTGCCTGCTTAGAAAAAAAATGACCAGAATGTACAAAAAACATGAAAAAAATGTATCTTCTTCAACAAACTTTTCCCATTGGACCTTTGTAACATGGGCCTGCTTGAGGGACTTGGGGACTAGTTGATAAAAGTGGTCTGAAAACAGCATCTACGTATGAATTTAAAACTATCCCAACTAATATTTTTCATCTGTCTGAGGTTAGACCAAACCAAGAAAAACAAAAAACAAATCTGATATAGGTGAGTAAAACACATCAAAACATGTCTTTAAGTTTCTCTGGTTTTGGAAATTTCAAATCTCTGTATATTTTTCCTCATTGCCATATTCATTGCCTCATATACACAATTCTTACTGTTGAGTCTGTCATGTATGTGGACTGGAGAAAGTTGACAGACAGAGGTGCACCTGGCCAGTGATTTCATATTTGCAGTGGGAGGTTATGAAGAACAAGTAGGAAGGTACAGTACTTAAATACAATTTTCAGGTATCTGTACGTTACTTAAGTAAATTCCACAGTGGGTACTTTTTACTTTTACTTTATTACATTTGAGAGCAGGTATATGTGTCTTCTACTCCTCTACATTTTTGAACTGGAATGAAAAGTAAAAAGTACTTTTCATATGATTTGAGGGATTATTTTTTACCATGCTTGTGGTAATATCCTGACTAAAGGTTTTAAATCAAGGCTTCAGCTTTGAGCAAACTAAAATAAAGACACAAAATTCAGAAAAAAAAACTGCTGCTGTTGAACAAAATCTGTGTATTTTTTTTATTAGTACCACTACATTTAACACTTTGACAAATTAACACCACGTTATCAAAATCTGTGTGAAATACTTTTATTTTTTACTCTGTTTTATTTATTCATTTTTTTTTTAAAACTGGTACTTAAATACTTTTACTTAAGCAGATTTGTCCATGTGATACTTTTACTTGAGTAACTCTTTGCCTCTGTATCTGTACGATTACTTAAGCCGCAAAATTCTGTACTTCACCCACCACTGCAGATTTGCCACTGTGCTATAAAAGCAAAAGGAGATCCATCAGGCTTTCCTCAAAAGTTCACCCACTATTTTTCAACTTGGAACTGGTGCAAAGATACACAGCTTGCTATCTGCCTCGTGGTTACCGAAATAAAATAGCCGCTCCCCGCTGCATGCAAACTTTCCCCTAGCAGACAAAGATGTGCTCCTGACACCTCCATAGCACAGTCTCCGCTCCAGCCCTCAGCAGCCTGTCCCCTCAGGGCTGTGCAGAGGGCCGCACTGGGACAGCTGATGAACAGGGGCCATTGTAGTCGAGTTGATGTGTCCATCGCGACCGATATTTAATCCCCCTCCGCGCCGTTCGGACATGACAGAAAATCATTAGCTAGCGCAGCCCGTTAACTGTCATATGAGTGATTGAAGAGGCAGCCAGCCGTGGAGTTTTGCGTGGCAGTTAAACGTCTATCTGGGAGACTCATGGTGGTGCTGTGCCGGGGTCAATGATGAGGCAGATTTGGCAAACCACTCCCACCGTGAGCAATGGGCCGTCGTCATGGCGTCCACAAAGAGGGTGTCAAGTAGGGGTCACTGCGGGATGTCCCATTGAAAGTGATATGCGATTAATAACCAGATTCATTTTTGTTCAGTTGAGAAAAGAGACGCTTTACAATGTCAGCATTTCTTTGCCTTCAGCGCAATTTTATTTCGGTGTGACCTTAGGTGGCTGGACATCTTTTTCTCTACTGTCTCACCACAAGAAAATGGTGAGTTTGAGCCCCATTTTAGAGTACAATATTGTAATGGATAGAAATTATTGCAAAAATGGTCTTCTCTAGGTCTTAAAACCTGCTGAATAAACTGTGAGAGACTGGTTTGATTGAAAGTCTGTAAGTGTTAATCAGTACTGTTCAAGGTCTTCCCTGTCTCAGGCTTTAGTTAAAGGTCCTATATTGCACAAAATGTGTTCTTGTTATTACCTCCTCAAAAACATACCCGACATCTACATCTACAGTTCAAAATGTTCTGTTCCACCTTGTGATGTCATGTAGTGGTAGTTTTCAAGTTAACGGCTACCTTTTCCCTTTTATTTAGTAGAGATGTAAAAATTCCAGGGCTGAAATCACCCATATGATTCTAGTAAAGGTGTGAGGAGTTTAAGAACACAGTGGAGCACTTCCTGTATTATCACAGAACACAGCCTAAACATGCAGAATTTTGTGTTAAACATGTGTGAATGAAACAAAACACAACTCCAGGTATGTTTTTGATGAGGAAACAACATTATAACATAGATCTGAAAATAGCGTAATATAAAGTTTGGAATACGTAACTTTTCTGGTGGGTGTGGGTCTACTTTTCTCCATGGAGATGCTATTGCTGCGACTGAAATGTTCCACAGCAGACCAATTAACCTGTCTATCTTGTATATAATATAAAATTAACATTACAGAAGAGACCAGACAGCCCTGGACTCCGAACTCAAAAAGTGAAATGAAATAATTTATGTTGATTTTATATGTATTTATTAAGTTGCACATATGTTAAACAATTTTATATTATAGACAAATATAAAATATGTACAGAGAATATCCAGACCTAAAGATAAAGACACAGTAGCTATCACTATTCAAATAGCCCCATGCACCTACCTCCTTGCACACCCTGCCCTATGTGACCCTACACTGGCCTAGTCGTGCCCTCCTCCTCCTCCTCCTCCTGACTCTTCTCCTCTGTTTCTCTTGTCTTAACTGGGAGCACTACACGGGGGCCCACTCCTCACACTCTCTCCCCAAGTACCGGCTCTCGTCTCTGGGGTAAAACGCACGACGAGGACAGACTGGAGATGCCATTAGCGCGAGATAATTCTGCTTCTCCTTTCACCACACTACATGTTCATTAAGACCCATGCCGTCAAATGTTTCCCTCCATTTCCTGTCTTTTATTCACGGAATACATGAAAGAGGGAGAAAAGAGGAGGAAGGGAAATTGTCAAATTATAAATTAAGCCGCCGCTTCAATTCTTTGCGTGGTTTGATAATAACATGTGGTTAATTTTTGAACAGGGTTAATTACACCAGGGTTAATGATATTCTAATAAAAACCAAGAACTCATCACATTTTCTCGCCCCAAATTACACTGACATATATGAACCAAATATTTTCTCCAATTAATTCGTAATTGTTAATAAATATCTGGCAATTGAGGAAACATCGGCTGGGGCCATGTTTTGGAATGACATATTTGAACAGCTTCTTGACACCGTTGTGTAAGAATAATTGCCGGAGCTGACTTCTCACCAGAGGTAATCTGACTCTCGCCGTCTTTGGTAGGTGGCCAATTTATTTCATGAAGTGGGGCAGATATTGTGCGTGTGGTGGAGGGAGAGAGAGACAGAGAGAAAGAGAAGGAGAGAGAGAAACAAGGAGCAGGTCTTACACACTGGGGTCATCTGACGGTTTGCCCTGTGGGGTGTGATTATGGGCCCGAGGTGATCCTTCAGCCCAATACAAGACACTGGCTGGTTTAATTTGTTCTCATGCTTTCTTGGTTTCATTCGATGCAGTCCCTATTCTTGTTTCTATTATATTTATATGTACAGTATTTCTCTTGTTGTTGATCTGGCTAATAAGGGTATTAAGGATAGGAGGTGATACTGCAGAGGTTGCCAGCAAAGGCATGCATTGCTCTTAGTTCACTCAAAAAACTAATAAAAATGTGTCCATATGGGGAATTTACAGAGACTCAGTGGTCAGAACACGCCACCCCAACCTGAAGGTCGGATGATCCATTTGCCCTCACATCAAACATTGTCATTGTGTCCTCAAGAAAGACATGTTACCCAAGTTTTCTAATATGAATGTGGTGTGTGCCTGACTGATTGGTGGTGGTTGGAGGGGCCAACGATGCAGATTAGCACCCTCGCTTCCATCAGGCAGATTAACAGGCCCATATTATTCTATTTTCTGATCTATGTTATGTTGTTTCCTCATCAAAAACATACCTGGAGTTATGTTTAGTTTCATTCACACAACCCCTGCATATTTAGCCTTTGAGAGAAACACTCTGTTCCACCTTGTGATGTTGTATGGTAATACAGGAAGTGCTTAACTGTGGATTACACATTTGGATAATTTCAGCCTTGGAAGTTCAAATCTCTCATAAACAAAAAGGTAAAAGGCAGCTCTTAACTTGAAAACTAACACTCTATGACATCACAAGGTAAAACAGAGCATTTTGAGCTTGGGAGATGTAACTGACTTCAAATGCGCAATTACTCAGACATGTGCGAATGAAACCAAACACAACTCCAGGTATGTTCTTGAGGAGGTAACAACATTCAAATAACAAGAGTCAGTTTTGTGTAATATAGGACCTTTAATGATCACAGTGCAGCGTTTTGAAGCATTACAAGCCTAAAAAGCGCACGTGTAAGGCATTGCCATTGTTATTATTATTATTATTATTATTATTATTATTATTATTACACCAGATGCCCTTCCTCTTTTATCCAGGCTTGGAACTGGCGCAGTGTCCCGACTACAGAATGACTTCTCTCTGCCCTGCTCCCTCCCTCTTGCTCTCTCTCTTTCGCTCTGTTTCATTCATCTTTCTCTTTTCCTCTCCTCCTCTGGCTGCGTTGTTATTTATTTACTCCAGTCGGCTGGTGTCTGTCTCAATAATGCGTCTCTGGCAGTGGGATAAATAAAGCCGTTTGTCTTTTATAGCGCCCCAGACACTTACAGTTAATGTCGGCTCAACTGCCTCCGCTATTTATCAGAGTGTAGACATGTGTTTACTGTGGAGGGAGTCCCCCGCGGCCCAGCGCTACACAACCATTAGGCTTCATATGGTGAGAATAAACCAGCACTTTAGGAGTAAACAATGTGAGCTTTTTTGTCCTTTTTTTTGTGTCTTTTTTGTTCACACTGTACATGTTAGCGGTACAGGGTAATTGTACAGTCAAAATGTTTTGCGTGATATTGGGTTCTCATAAGGGCTTAGTGAATGTGTGAGTAAATGGCTGCTACTATGTTTTATTTAAATAGTTTAATATGAACTTCTGTAGGTATTAAAGCCAGTGGTGGAAGAAGTACTATTCTGGTACAAAGTAAAAAGTAAAAGTATCACTTGAAAAAAACTACTTAAGCAAAAGTATTACAGTATTCAGGCAGATTCTGAGGTCTAATAAAGTTTTAAATGTATTGATTTTGATGCAGATTTTTTGAAGAATTTTGCAAGTCTCAAACAATAATAAAAAAATACTTTTACTTTTCAATCCTGTTCACAATGTAGTGGAGTAGAAAGTATAAATATCTGCTCTAAAAGTTAAAAGTATCCACGTTTAAGGTAGAGATACCTGAAAATTGTACTGAAGTATAGCACTTTACTACTTTACCTTGTTACGCTCCACCACTGACTAAAACTAATATTTTTTTGTAGCCGAAAGTATTAATCCGGCCAGTTGTGATTTACTTTTGACCTGGTGGCAGACAGAGGCACTGCTAGACTCCCCCCCTTCTCTCTCTGTGTCTGATTAGAACCTTAAAATCTGATCTTCTGTATCCAGCTGTAACAAAGTGTGCTGAAAAGTTGGACGCTGAGTGATCGGCTAAAATCAGTGGAATCTGAGCTCCTTGTCTCTGCACTTAATCTCCTCTTGTTAGAAGCTCCCATGGGACCCTTGGGTGACATTTTGGGGAGGTAAAAATCTTACTATGATGGTCTGGCAGCATCCTTTCACGGTCCGTCCAACACAGTTCATATGGACATGCTTGACTTAAATCACCTTGTTAACAAAAACGAGTGGCAATTGTAGAAAAAAAAAAAAAACGTTATCTAAAAATGACTCTACTACCATGTAATTTTTCAAACACGTTTCTTTACCATAATAGCTGTCACGTTCCTCTGATGTACGCTCAAGTAGTGGGAGCTGCGGCGGCACGTAGGGTTTGACTCTTTTTTGCATTTTTTGAAGCCATCATTCAATAGCAGGATCTGTGTTGTTCCACATCAAACGCCCGAGACATCTGCGCCGTCACCTGCAGAGCCCCGCGCCAAAGGGATAAAGCGAAATATCTTCAAATCACTTGTCCAAGGCATTTCCCCCCATTAAGGCAGCCTCCACGCGGGTTTGAAGGCGGGTACAGGGGCCTCTTCAGATAAGCTTTTCCCGAACTCTCCTTGTGTCTCAGCCTGAAGATCACAGGCGCACGGAACGTTCTATCGCAAAACTCCCTGACGATGGCGTCCCATTAAAAACAAACCAGAACAAGCTAGGTCTTGGCGCGGTTAAATTGTTAGATTGCTGTTGTAAAAGAAAAAGGACCTAATGTGAAGCCATTATAGTGCACGGGCGCATTTGTAACAGAAGTGCTGATGCCACAAAAGGGAGCTACTGTCAGTGAATAGGCTACTGTTCAACACTGTTCATTTTTCAAACAAAGCTGAATATGTTTAACCGTTTTACACTTCATTCTGTGCTTTTTAAAATTCACAAAACAGAGCAAAGGGTCATATCACATTGTTTAGGTTTGTTAATGACGTCCTCTCATGGGTTCAGTGGTAGCACAAAAAGTAAGTAAAGTAAGTTTGCGACCTCCTGCATACAGATTATTATGAGTCATGGTAATGCCTAAGTGTTATTACCTTTCTCTCCTGATAATTTTTCAAGCCCTAACAATCGAACCATGATTGGTATTGGTGTAAACATCCTCTTATATGCTTAGGTGTGATTGAAATATTGATAAATGCTTCAGTGCTGAAAATCCCAAATACTTTGTGCATTCGCTCACATGCAGTGAACGCTTTTGCCTGTAATACTAAAATATACATGTGAATACAATATTATACATTTATTTCTATTTTTAGTAGTATTGGTGTTTTTTGTAAACTACTTTGAGTGAACATATGAACAAATCTGATCTTTTTTTTTTTTTTTTTTTTTTTTTTTTTAAGTTATATTTTAGACAAGTTAAAGGCAAGAAAAATAACATTGAACACATTTTTATTTTTATCCAAACACAAAAATCAGTGCACTTTCGACCATTTGTGTGTATGCAGGACTCCCAAACAGTGCGTACACGGTACAGTGCTGTGTGTTTGTGTGTGTGTGTTTGTGTGAGAGTTGTAATCTCAGCAGCAGATCATGTTTTCCAGTCCTCAGATGAGGCAAAGCAGCTTTGGCAGCAGGCCGTTTCATCTCTGGCACTGGGGCCCAAAACAAAGAGAAAATGATTGATTGGATGATGAATTATTTAGAGGTGGAGGGCTGAGGAACCAACCAGCCTTAGTGGGGAGAACGAGCCCGTGAGTGGTCGAGAGACTAGTGCAGCCGGGGAGAGAGGGACTTTTCACTGTCTCTGTCTCTGCGCAGAAGATGGGAATCCGAGTAAAAACTTGGCCCTAATTGTACTAATGCGTGTCACCGCAAATTTGCCAAAATAAAATATTGATACGGACGGCGTGACAGGGCTGTGCAGTGCAGAGGGCTGATTGGAGCCGAGAGGTGTTTGCTCAGGGATCTATAGGACGTTTGAACCTACAAGTAACACTACACCGGAGCAGCACAGACAGGGGCACCTGCCATCTGCCGCTCTGCTCCACGCTCCTGTCTCTGCAGCCTCCTTCTCCCTTTACAGAAACACTTGTAAAGTGTTTATCTGTAAATAAGAAAGTGTCATTATGAAGGGAGAGTATAAAGCAAAATGCAAAATGCGTGAGTGTCTTTAGGTTATGCTTGATGTGACCACAGGGGGCGCTGCTGTGATATGTGAGAGAGCGGCAGAGAATAGGAGACAGGGAGGGAAGGAGAGGAAGGGAAGGAGGCGGGAGAAGGATGCAATGAGGCAAGGCTACAGGGATGAACGCAAAGCCACTCGCTGCCTCCACTTTTTCAATATCCCCTCCTCATGAAATTTCATTTGGATTGTAAATGTTCCGTAATTTACCATCATAAATGTGTAATGGGGCCCTGAATCCAATGACATTGTGCTGGCTAATCAACTCATTTGAAAATGAATATAGATCTATTAAAGAGAACTGAGCATTTCCCTTTTGTTAGAGCTGGCATGCTGTCAAACACGGGGACTCTCCCTAAAAGACGCTTTGGGATCCTCTTGGGGGAGACGTAATCTAATCAGATGTTTTGATCTTTAATGGAGATGATGAGTTAGATTAGAGCCTGTGCTAAACTCTGATTTGTTTTGTCATTACAAAATCTGACAAGTAACCGACTTAAGAGAAAGAGGCTCATTTAAAACCCCATCCACATAATAAGAGCTCTGATACAGTTAATGACACTTCATTTCAGATGGGAAAATACAGAGAAATTAAAATTTGAAACACTTTCAGGCTGAAGCAGAGGAGCGCCTCAAAATCCCAGCAAACACACAGCACAGTCACAGCAGGATTACGACTGCTTATCTACGAGAGACAGGGCTGCGGGCGCCACCTAAACACAACCAACTTTTACACTACCACAGCCTTACAGTGACAATACTGAAATTAAAAATATTATTCAGAAACTTAGCATTTTGGTCTCTGGATACAAACCACAGTGTTCTCTGCAAACACAGTGACTCAATTTTAAAGTTAAAAAAAAAAGTGCACCTAAGGGTCAATTATGGAGTTTGTACCTTAGATGACAGAACGTCATTCACTGAGTCGGAAGAAAATGGTCATTTCTGTCTTAGCCCAAACTATCCATAGGTTTCATAATGAATGACAAATTAAGATCATTGCCATAGCAGATAACAATTTAAAATGAAATATCATATTTTCTGAATGGTGAAACATCTTTAAAATGTTACTAATGAACAAACAGAAAGCTGAAACCATGGATAGCAGCTACACATCGCTCATCATTAGGAATGAACAATTCACTTGAGGGCAACTTTGATATTCAAGAAACGATTGTTTAAACACAATCGAGACTATAAAAACAAATGGCCATAAAATTCAAAGATTTTAGATTTGTTGCTCAGGCAAAAATACAAGAAGAACGTTTATTTTTGGTTGTACTACTACCAATCATTGTAATCCCTACTATTTCATTTCAAGTATTTCATAACAAAATGTTTGCCCAGTCGAACCAATAACCTTGTCATTGACGTACGGCCTCCATCTTTACAAGAGTTTCTCGCCAACTTTCTATCTCCACGTCCTCTCCCTCCCTCCGTGCTCCCTCTCTTTTCCTATTGCCCTTTCTTGGTCGTGATGCAGCAATCAAGCAAACGCCGTCATTTGTGGTTTCTGATGACAGCGGGGGGTGTATTGTGCACGAGGCCGATCGCTCGGTTAGCTTCTATGTGTGTCTTTAGGCTAGTGCCCCGCTGTAAGGTCATTGTAATTAAGTCTTGGCTCGCAGTGGCCAGCCGTGCCTTTGAGCTCCAAATGTCTTTCCCTGACATCCCCACAACTCCTTCCCACAACCATTCGCTTCCAAGATCCGGCAAAAGACTCATCCAACTCTAAATATTAGGCTCCGTGTGTGAATATTGATTTATCTGTGCACAGCAATGGGTTTTGAATGAGTTAGATTCCTCCAACTTCCTGACTGATTACTTTGTGGAAATAGAATATTAGACTGTCAGAGATGGCAGCAGATAGACCGTGCAGTGCTCGACCTAACACTTAAGATTGCTAATCTAAGGCCCTAAACTTGCACTGACTTCAATTACAAGGCTCCATAGTAAGGAATGGAAGATTGATGAACTATTTAAAGTGCATTTGGATATCTTTTAGTCCCTTCCATATCTTCTTTCCTTTGGGCCTTTACATTTTAGAGTTAGTACTGCCTCTCAGTGTGAAGTAATTGGCATATTTTGTTGAAATAAGTTTTAAACTGAGGTATCTCACTGTTTATCTGGGGTTTAGACTGCTACAAATAGCACATTGGTTTATATTAATAATTTTAGATGTGTTCTGTAATGTAATGATAATAATAATAATAATAATAATAATAATAATAATAAATAATAATAATAATAATAATAATAATAATAATAATAGTTTTCAGGGCTTTTTTGAAGGAAAAAAAAAGTGTGGATGAGTCTCTGATGTCTTTGGAGAGGGACGTCCAGAGAAGCAGAGAAGACCCTGTCCCCACAAGTTTAGACCTGGAGGGAGGAGGCAGGAGGAGGTTGCATCAGCTGATTGGAGATCACCGGTGGGTGTGTGGTGGAGGAGCTCAGAGGTAGTTGTGAGCCAGGTTATGGAGGGAAAGTTTGATCAATCTGTTGTAAGATACAACTTGAGCTGAAAAAACATTTGGCAGAACTAAATCAGTGAAAGTGTTTCCAACATCTGTGCCAACTGTCACTCTGACCAACACCAATCTACAGTGAACATACATACATAAATGACTTCACAGCCACACAACTAAGGTGGGTGAAGTGTCTTCCCCAAAGACACAATGGCCATGGCTCACATCACAGTGGCTAAATCACAGTAGAATCATCGACCTTAAGATAATGAAATACCCTCTACATATTCAGTCATTAGTCTGGGATCAAATTAATATTGTAGACAACATTTTAAGCAAATGTGGACCTCCTCATAAGCATCCCTCCCTTTAGGCACCGTGGCCCAGATGTTTGGACTTTGCCACCAAGTGCTCGCTCTCTTTTTCCATCATCATTCGCTTCTTGTTGCTTTGA
The DNA here is from genome assembly GCA_019594935.1 of Periophthalmus modestus. Classification (NCBI taxonomy): domain Eukaryota; kingdom Metazoa; phylum Chordata; class Actinopteri; order Gobiiformes; family Gobiidae; genus Periophthalmus; species Periophthalmus modestus. Next base: position 25,272,599 of record JAIEZT010000054.1, on the reverse strand, counting down.
CAAATAAACACTTTTCCATTTGCTTTGCCCTACCCTCCAACCTGTGCACTGAACCCAAATATTTCCTTTTGGATCTCCAACTTTTCACCCAGCCGACTGAAGTGACTTAGTCTGTGTGTCAGCCTGACTGTGGCATGTCTCTGCTCTTTTGTTGTGCTGCTGAAAATGCTCATTATGACAGTTCAAATTCAGCAATTTTTTTTTTTGGTCATTTGAAGCTTGTGGCACAGTGTTATTCCGAGTATACTTTTTAAACAGGAGAAAATATTTTTTGGCATTAAATTATGCATAGCACAAAATCAACTCAAAATAGTCAACATTTGAACACTGTATTTTTTACATAAACCAATTCACAATCTATTCTCTCGTAATGGGACTGAAAGTGTTTTATTATGAGCTCTTCTTTTTTTAAATGTTTATTTCATGATGATTATTTATGTTTTGATTTGTTTGTATTATGATTGTAATGTCTTTCTTATTCTGTAAAGCACTTTGAATTACTTTCTGTACAATTTGTGATATAGAAATAACCTTGCATTGCCTTGATGGTTGATCTATACCGCAATATATATCGATACTGACTGAAGAATTGAAAAGTATTGCAAATTAAAATTTTACATCAGTGAAGGGGAGTGGGGTGGGTGCAATACTTTCATAGAATTACTTGGTATTTGATCAAAGCAAAAAAAATCACCAGTGTAGCCCATCACAACTATTCACCAAAAACAATTCCTACTGAAATGTTCTACTTTTTTCATTCATGCTTCAAAATTCTGCAATTTACAGTTTTACATTACATTCAATTTTAATAATAATTCAACAAAGCACAGCATTTTTTTGGTCCATGGTATCAAACAGGTTTTAGCATTTGAATTTTGATCTTTGTGACGCCCCTTACATAACATGGAGGTTTGGAACACTTTCCTTTTCTCCCACAAACCTCCCTCTCTCATCTGACGCAGGCTGCATTTCAACCACAGCAGTGTACTGTGGCGTATCTTTGAACAACCAAACAACTCCACTCAAGAACCAGTAGTCCTTTAAGCACTTTATCCTCTGAGCTTCATTGGGCAAGAAGAACAGAAAAACAAGACAGAAATGGTAATGAACTCGCTGACATTCAACATTCAGTTACCAGAAAAGAGGATGTATAAAATGTTTTAGGATGCTAGACATAACTTTACAACAACACAAGAATTTGAATGTTCCTTTTGGAGGCACTGGGGACTCCGCAAGTCTTGTTTAGAACGTATTAGCCGCCAATGACACAGCCGGTTCCTTTGTATCGTTGGAGTTTTCTTGTTGTCAGGGAAAGTGTCCTAAGGCAATAACATCAGCAGCACTCCTCCTCCTCCTCCTCTGCTGCCTCCTACATCTCCTCTTCATGCCGAGATACGCCACAGCCTAATTTTCCATCAGCAAAGCATGAAATCAAGAGCGAATGCTGCACAACAAGCATTCATAAGAGAGGACACTTTCACAGTTTGCCTACGATTAAGTACAAACACCAACACAAGCGGAGAGGCTCGGAGTCGGAGGGGAAGGATCGACTCAAGTGGCCGCAGAGCAGGACAATCAAACATTTAGATTCTCAAGAGCAACAAAGTGCTACCTACGGAAGTCTTGACGGTTTGTTGGTGATACAAAGTGGAGTTTGATTTCTCATTGCGCATTAGTTTAGCCAAATCTGATTATATTAAATTCTCTTTGTGTAATTATTTTAGTGTTTGGGGGTTTTTCTCTATGATCTACAATCCACTGCAACATTATTATTATTCAAACAAGGTCGAATGAAGAGGACATGGAGACAATTATTTACACACAAGAGTTTACCAATAGAGTGAATGGTTGTCTACCTGTATATAATTGAGTATAAAACATGCACAACAGGTTAATCCTCAATCTTGGTACTGCTAACCAGGAAGAGGGTGCTTGTTGACCTAACTACATTGACGTTTGGTTCAAATGCAAAGGACAAATTTCCCTTCTGAGACAGTACCTTAACCATGACTGACTGTTCTAAAAGATGCTGAGGTTGGCGTGAGAAATAATTGAAATTATTTGGTAACAGTCAATTTGCACTGATTAGCATTTTCACTTTCACTTATCCAGGCTTGGGACAGACTCACAGGCTGATTTCACACAGACCTATTGGGTCTAAACTAGAACTAAACCCAGAACTAAACCCGGACTGTATGGGGCGACAGTAGCTCAGTTGGTAGAGTGTTTATCCGCTGATACGAACATTGCCGAATCCCGCTTTCAGCAAAAACATCACTGGTATCATTCCAGCTCCCACAAATGAATACTGTTGTTCTTGTTCTTGGGCAAGACACTTGATCCACCTTGCCCCCAGTGTCAGTGTACTCTGGTATTTAAGTGTGTGTGTGTGAATGGGTGAGTGGTTCCTTGACGTGAAGCACTATGAATGCCTAGAAGGTGGAAAGCACTATATATAATTTGACCATTAACCATTTCCTGTATCCGGACTAAAACATGACTAGAATTGGAGGAAAATGAAGTCGACATCAGAACTAGAGTGAACTCAATCCAGAGCAAGTGTGAACACAACCTTACCTTGGCTTTCATCCTTGTGGTTCACGGTAAAGTTCCAATAACCATTTGTCATATTTTGGTAGCACTGTGTTGAACTTCTGAACCACTTTGGCTCGGACTAATTTCAGTAATTAATTGAGGCAAAACAGACGATCAAGGAAAAATAATAAGGCCAACCCTGAACTAAGAGTAAACTATTGGTAGTCAGCCGCCTTAGCTCAACTCTATTCTGTAGCCCAGTTTCCCAACAACTGAAAAATAAGGCAGTTAGTTTTTAGGACACTGACAAACACTACAGAGAGGCGGAAAGCTCTTCTCTGCAGCACACAAACACAGAAGAGAAGATCGCACACAACTGACTGACAACGATGCCCTGCAATATAGATGACAAGAACAAAGCCTCCCATAACAAACTCCAGTCATATTGAGACCATTTCCTTTTCAATAATGAATCGCCATCAGCATCGGGCGTCAATACAGCGGCAGCCTCTGTGTGTGTATGTGTGCTTGTGTGTGTGTGTGTGGCAGAATACAAAAACAGATCTATGCTCAACGAGAACAAAACTTCTATATTTAATCTGCACTGAGAACAAGCAGGCATGGAAAGTCAAAAACAAAACGCTAGGATGGAACTGCGAGGTTTTCTGTGGCATGCAAATCACATCCCCACCACACAGCAGCGCACAGCTTATCCCCACATCTAAGTGATTGACAGGATTTTTAAAATGTGTAGATTATAAATATTTATAATTGACTTAATATTGACTATATTCTCTATGTTTTGTTGGACTTATAGAGGGAAAGAATAGAAGAAAAAAAAAGGGCTTAATTTCTGCACAATACCACATTCTGGTTCATCTCAGCTTCTCACAAATAACTCTCCCTACTACCCATAATGCATCTGTGCGAATTTTCAGTCAATGTTTTCCACTTGCAAAAATAATGAATAGGTTTTTTTTGTTTTGCTCTTTTTTGGCAAAGGTTGATGCTGTGACTTTTTGGAGCAAGGTCGATACGGTCAGAGAGAAGTCACAGCTCAGTTACACAAGGTGGCAGTTGGAATATGGACCGGATCTGCCCAAGTTTCCCCCATAAAAGTACCACAAGTGAGGCCAATCATGGTCTGGACTTAGGCCCAGTCTGGGGAAGCGATGGTGTACAGTGGTGCTGTAGGACAAGTCATGTCCATTCATGAACTTATGTAATAAATAGTGTTGGGCTGGGAAATATGACAAAAAAAAAAAAAAAATCACATTTTATTCTTCAAATTGACGTAAAAACTTACTCAGTCGGATTGCATTTTAAATTTGTCTGATTATAAACAAATCAAATGGGTTTCAATATTTCATGAGCATAAACAATAGACTTTTAATTGCCACCTAACACATACATACACAAATAAAAAAAAAAATAAAAAAAAAAAAAAAAAATTCTCATGACAAAAGTATAAACTCTGTTCAGACCACATATTTCTCTTGAGAGAGGACTGGCTGTGGACCTCTTGATAGACATAAACATATCATTGGCAATTTGAGAACATCTAACAACATCTTAATTAAAATTAAAATTTAATTGAACGTCGCCAATCCTATAGTGGCTGGAGACCTTTTTTTGGAATAGACTACCTGGTTGGTTGTGGTCTTCTCAGTGCCTTTGAAATAAACTATAAAATAGACACCTAAAAGAATTTTGAACATTCCCCATATTTTGATTTGACAAGATAAAACCAAGGTGTAAATGCAGATGTTTCCATTGGTAGAGAATCCAGTAAAGAATAGTTAGTAGAACAGAAATTATGCATAGGTCTACCTAACTTGTTCCTAGCTCTCACAAGCCCTAGACACATTGCTAGTATTCAAATCCATGAATTGCACATGCAGCTTTAGAACAGCTTTTTAGGGTTTCCATGGATCCTGGAAATCTGGAAAACCGGGAAAATAAATGTCCTGTTTTTCAGACATGAAAAATGCATGGAAAATGAGAAAAAAGGCCAAATGTCCTGGAAAATGGAAAATGTATATTCTGTTGTTGAAAAAATCTCCACAGTTTGCTTTACTGTTTCATTGGGTATCAAATTAATAGAGACTTTTACTTCCACCTATTAGAGCAGCTTGTTTTTTGTTTTAAAAAAAAACAACCCTCTTTTAAAATCCACCAAAAAGTAGTCCTGGATTAAAAGTTTGCAATCTATACGATGCTAATGCGTGACATATATGTGCAGCTAACAGGGTAAAAAGTTGATAACGTTTTCACATCTAAATCAGAGTTGAGAATAGGAACTGCATGTTGTATCTCACTTCAGGTGAAAGTTGTGAAGGCGTCATGACTTGGTGTAGTTGCAGTAGATTCAATGGGCTGTGAGGAGGCTAGCGTCAGACCAAAGTTCACTGTCGACTTGAGCTCTGTGAAATTGAAATGGCTTTAGCCTTTGATTGAATTGCACAATGTGGGTCCAGTCTTAGGCCAGTCTACTCCGCCTGTGTCTCTGCCCATGTACCACATCAAACAGGCCATCTGCAGTGAAAAGGCCAGACAACTCCTTGCCCTGCTCACTCCAGATCCTGCCCTCTGCCTCATCCATTTTACCCTTTGATTTCATCACACGAAAGTTGAAAACTTTTATTTGGCAGCAGATAAGTTAGTTCCACTTTATAATAACCACACCTTAATTAGCCTAAGGGGGAGTCGACGGGGGGGGCAATGGTGTCTGTTGTTCCGGGTCCCAGGATCTTAGGGGCCCAGAATTGGACCCTGTTCCAGTTAATATATTTTGGAGGGGGGGCATTGTGAGAGTTCTTACCCCAGGCCCCCATTTTTTTGTTGACAGGTGTGATTAGCCATAATTAAGCATGAGCAAAGACTTAATTCATAATGAACAACTTAATTGAGTAGTTGGGGTAGTGGTAGGAGCAAAATTAGTAGAGTATATTGTATGAGCAGTTCTTGAGCTCAAAATAAGACATGTTCTGTTCTGTGATTATGTTTTGTTGTCCGAAAATCAGTAAGTCCACTTTGCATGCTAGTTGTTGTTAGCTTTACTGTAATGGAAACATTATTTTACGCCCTGGCATAAGGTAAGTGTGAAATAACTTGGACCACTGCAAACCATTTAAAGTAAACAAATTATGTTTGTACAGCACCTTTGAGTGAGTAGATATTAAGCCTGAATCATTCATAAGTATTTGTTAATTATGAATAAAGTCAATGTTAATGTTTTTTTTTAAGTGTAGTCATTATAGTGTTACTGATAAGTCCCACCACTCCAAAAACTAAGACGATGAAAGTATAGGGGATTAAAAGTGTGCTACTAAACAAGGCTTCATTTTTCTGTCGCAATAATACAAAAACTGCCACCAATCCCGCGGAGTATTAGGATTTAAAGTGAGCATGAAACACCAAGCCTTCAAGCAGATTAAATTTCAAATCAAGCCGGCCATGTAAATGATGTGGTGACAGGGGGCCTGGTACAATTAGCATGCCAGGCTAGTGTTAAAGCAATTAGGCTAAACAGACGGCTAGAGCACAGGGCTAAGCGCAGCAGTGAGGAAGGCCGTGTATTTCCATATTGTTCTTGAGGACATCGATGTGTGTCTGTGTTGACTCTGTGTCTGTGCATGTACAGTTTGTTTGAGCTCTTCCCGCTCTCCACTTGTTTGTGGATTTCTCCCTGGGAATCAAAGGTTAATGGGAAATAGAGTTTGTTTACAGACAGCCAATTCAGCCATTTTCGGGGAGAGCGAAGGGGGGAATTCTGAACAAATGGATCTTGCAACAAAAAAGACAGCAGAAATAGTCCCAAGCTGCATGAGGGAAATCGCAATAACATTTAGCGGTAAACAAGCCCAGAGCGCAATGTCGACAACGCACTTTGAGGGAAGAGTCGGCGCATTTGTGTTAGTCTCTCAGGTGAAACCATCAGCAGCGGTTCGTACACCCGTGGTACAAGGGCCACCTGGAGACCAGCAATCACACTCAGTAACACAGAATTACCCACAACATGCCAGGCACAAGTGGCATTTAGAGCTGACGCCTCCCTGTGGGAACGGAGCCGTGTACTGTTAGGTTTTATTCAAACAGTAACAAAAACAAACAGCTCACGTGTGGTTTTATGTACAGCTGGGGCTTATGGGATGGAAAATGGGGCAGCCAGCTAGTCGTAAACACCGGGGAACACTTTAATTGCTCGTTACTGCGTAAATCAGGGTTTTCCCAAAGTTTCTGTCTCATAAATGTTTCTTGCGATGAGAATAAACAACTGAATCTTTACAATGCACTATATGTCAGAAAATAAATTCTGTTATGGAATAGCAAAAGGGAATTTCAATTCTGTCAACTGGACAAAACTTCTAGAGTCAAGAAATTTTGCCACATATCACATAAGCCACAAGTGGCTTCTTAAGTTCTGGTCAGATTTCTGGTGGTCACCACCTTATATCTATCTAAAGGGAAGAGCTCACTACACTGAAACTGAGTCATATTTTGCATAATTGTTCAGGCCCCTAATGGGGGCTCTCACACCTATTTGCATGCTGGGTATCATGATTGTTTTCCTTGTTTTGATTTAGGTTTGAGGATGGAGTTATAAAAAGGAGATAGATGATAGCCCCTCATTCCTGTTCAAAGATGGATTGTCTTTCCTAACAAAAAATACCTCTTTAACTCCCCTCTCAATCCATTTCTTTTCTCTGGCTAAGATCCGTACCTCACTATCTTCAAAAGACTGATTAGTTGCTTTGAGATGGAGATGTATGGCAGAAAACTGTTATCGAACATCTGTTTGGTGAAGGATACAGATGATGTATTCCAGGTACACAGTTAGCTGTTAGGAAGTTTCTATTTTGCATTGGACACTTAGACTGTATGTGTGTGTGTATATATATATATATATATATATGTATATATATATATATATATATATATATATATATATATATATATATATATATATATATATATATATATATATATATATATATATATATATATATATATATATAATATTATAAATTGATTAATGATGTGTCAGTATATCAATGAATTAAATAAAATATGGCCTTCATGACCTACATCTTTTTAAGTTCAACTGTTACTACTTAAAGTACACTTTTCACAGTGCTGGGAAAAGGTGCATTTATTCTTTGTTCACGATAAATTGCAACCTAGTGTTGCACTGTTGGCCTGTTACTGTGACCAGGACATTGTTTGTAGTGTGGCTTAAATAAATGTGTTTTTCTTGTTGCATTTGTATGTGACCTGATAACACGGAGGCCTGGTTGCTTGAATACAGCTTTTATCAAAGGTGTCAGCTAATTATGGGATAACATGTAGCAAAATGAGGCAAAAAAGTCACACCACAGTGAGTGTTAATTTAAAAGATGTGTATGTAATATTATTTACCAAGAGGACATTTTGTCATCACCTTCTTGGAGAAAAAAAGTGGCCAAACATGAAGCATTTCCAGTACTGCATATCTTTCCTTATCTGCAGACTTAAGAATCTATTGATGTGTTTTTTTTTTTTTTTTGTTTTTTTTTTCAGTTTTCTTTTATGGACACCATTTTGATGACTTTTTACCATTCAAAAGAAATATACTCTTTTGAATTATAAACTGTATATATAAATGGACATAGCTACCCTGCTAGCTGCCGCGTTCCAAATAGGAAGTGGGGCTCAACTGTAGGTCCAATTCACTTACTATTAAAAAACTGTCACCCCTGTCTCTTTAACTGTTGCTGTCAGGCTTGTCATTTTGTTCTTAAAATATCTGTATGAACCCACTCTACATGATTCTTGTAGTTTTATTTTGCTATTGTGTCTGTAAATCAAGATAGGAGCAACAGACAAATCAGGTGCCTTCTTTCCCCGAGGTCACTCCCGCTAGCATTAGCAACAGGTTTGATTGACAGCATTTCTAAGCCCCCACTCTCTGCTCAACCAGTGGTGCGGGCGCCTTGATAACCTTCATTTGACTGGACCCGCACGCTGTGGGTCACACTCCCTCAGACTTCTTTATACAGTCTCTGTTTTAAATATATTGTTTGGGATCATTAGTTGCCACAGCATCAGCCACAGCTTCTCAACATGCTGAAACCTATGGACAAGAAGTAGTCTGAGTAAATAACAAATAATTCTGAAAGGCCTGATATATGGCAGACAATACATAATCTAACAGAAATAAACTGAAATTAAATACTATTAATTACTTGTATATTTGGCCACTAAGCACAGTTCATTACACCTACCAATCTCTTTCCCATAACACTGGGACCAAATGATTAATATGCTGCACACCACGGCTGCTCGACGAATAACCCTAAAGGAGACATTTTCTTTTAAATTCCCTAATACAAGTCCATTAAGTAACATTTTATTTAATGGAAATTCCAGGGGTTGTAGGCGACTAATTAGTTCATCATATGTAGTACAATCTATCAGAGAGTGGAGCACCATATGCTCGCAGTGGCCTGTGGGGCTGGGGGGAATTATTTCATGACGTCCAAGCAAAGCAGGTGGACAAATTACAGACAAAAGAAAAAAAAAAATCATGACTGTTTTTATTGGAAGAAAATAAAGATTTTACTGGAAGAAAATATATTTAAAACATTTGTCAATTTGGGAGTATTTGGGGTCACTGTGTTTAAGGTGGACTATGCAACTTTTCTGGTGGAGGGTTCGATGCAATTGTCTGCACGGAGATGTTACTGACTTATCTGGAGTGTTCCACAGCATGGCATTAGATCTATCTATATGCATTCTTATCCAAGTGTAGCAAGTGACAAGATGTGGCCAAGAGTGGTATCCTGGTTACACAAAGCCTCAAGACAAAACAATGGTTAATGATTCCCATAAGGGCTGAGATGTTCCTCCAGATGGCAGTAGACAGGTAGTGTCAAACCTATAATCACATTAGCATTGTTCACACTAACCAGGTACGATGCGGCAATATGTTGACTTGTTTACATGCAGCATATATTAGGCCATGTTGTGAACAACTGGAATACATCAAATCAAATTAACATAGAAAAACAACTAGGTGACATGTGTAAATGTATTTTGAAGCAAGATATTTACATAGGTTGTCCAATTATGCAATGGTAAAAAAATATATAGTATTGTAGTGAGTCTTAAAGATGGAACCGAATCACTTAAATATACTAAATAAAACATAATATTGATGCACACACACACTCACATTCATTTGCCGAAGACTGATACTAACCTAAATCATAATTGTAAACTCACATAACTTTAACCTGAACCCTTAATTAACTTAAAGGTCATATATTACGCACAATTTACTCTGCTACCTCCTCATGAATCTACCTGGAGTTGTGTTTTGTTTCATTCACACATGTTTAAGTAATCCTCTACTCTTGGGCTGTTTATATTTCCAAAGCTCAAAATGGTCTGTTCCACTCTTTGATGTCATGTAGTGGTAGTTTTCAAGTTCACAGTTACTCTTTACCTTTAGCTCGGCAAAGACTGGCAATCGCAGGCTGAAATTATCCAAATGATTCTAGTGAAAGTGTATGGAGTTTTAAAACACAGTGGAGCACATCCTGTATTACCACATGACCTCTCAAGGTGGTTTTCTGTTTGAGAGAAGAACTGGGCCTAAATATGCAGGATTTATTTGACAAGGAATTTTAACCATGCCTTTTAATGCATAGCTTAAATTTTAGTCCCCACAATTTGATGAATACCTGTCAAATCACAATAATAAAATAAACAGTGCAATGTATATGTATTATTAGATTTAGGGAAACTTTACTGATCCACAAGAGGAATTATTTGGACATTAGCACATTGCCAAATTCCTCATATGATTATGTACAGAGGATGGAATCTACAGCAGCATTAACTTTTGCTTTGGTCTAGTTCAACAAAGTCTTTTGCTATATGCATTCAATTATATTCCAATAGAAAATGTCCTCTAGACTGTTTGCAATCCAAATCCTTTCAACATCGACATTTTGACCCAAACATAGACAAAAAACTGTTAATGTCACCCAAACACGAACAAAAATAACTTCAAGGCAACATTTAGCTAAACCTGCAACGACTTTGAGACTTTGTTAAAATCACTCAAAAGATTCTTGTAGAGTCAAAGAGGGTTAGACAGCGTGTGTTTGCTTTCACCTGTCAGCTGCAGACATTCTCTAATTTCCCGACTATCATGAACAAGGCTGTGGCTCCGAAACAAAGGGCCCGCTAACAAAGCTTCCCATGGAGGATTGACTACGGACTCCACTGCTATTTACATACAGATGCACTGGAAGGAATTTGCATAATGTTTTTTGTAGCTCGGTGCTCAGGGGAACAGCATTGTAACATATTGGTGCCTAATGAACTCTGAAAAAAATTGATTTTCCACAGAGTAAATTAAGAAATGCATTATAGCTGTTAAAGCAATCTTGGGGGAAATGGGAGCCTTCCTTTGCTAAACTGCGCTTGATAAGTCATAAATTACACGTTACACTTATTTGCTTTAATTCATGCTAATTTTGCCCAATTAATGTATGACTGTTGTTCAGAAGCTAGCCACTGGAGATTTCATTATTTATCAGGGTTTTGGGTGTGCATGTTGTGGTACAGTATGGTATACACACGTGTCTGTAATATGGTTAGCGAATATTACAAAAATGAGTGTGTTCCTGTATATGCAAGTTTTTGGATAGGAGTGGGTCTAGTATAGTTAAATCCCTTGTCTATGGGGACTTCCTGACAGTGGCCTGATTGTCTGATGCCTTCCAATCTTTTACACCAAAGAGAAAGTAAGAAAGAAGAAGCTTTTTTTATTGTGTTTTTCGCTCTCTCTGACAGTTTGGTATGACTTTTGCTTGAGGTGACATTGGCATTCTCATCCTCATATTTGTAAAGATTTGATTCATGTAGGGTGACAGGACTGATCCAAAGGTTGGCGGTTCGAATCCCGCTTTCGACATAAACATCAATGATAGAGCAGGGAGATCCACTGACCCACAGACTAGCGGTGCAATTCCAGCTCCCACAAACAAATACTGTCATTGTGTCCTTGGGCAAGACACTTAACCCACCTCGCCTCCAGTGTCTGCTTACACTGGTGTATGCATGTGTGTGAATGGGTGAGTGGTTCTTTGATGTAAAGTGTTTTGAGTGCCTTGAAGGTGTACAAGCGCTATATATATGACCACGATAACAGAACAATCGTTTGTTACAGCTGAGACATAGAAGGACACAGCAAAGCCTTTAGCAAATGCTTCTTTCTTGTGATGTTTCAGCAATAGTAAGGTTCATCTTTCATGTTAACCTTTAAAGAGGTGCACACAACTTATTTAATTTAATGAAATGTGATTTGTCATGCTCCTGAACAGACAAAAACATCTCTTAGGGTCAAAATGAGTCTTCTGAGTGTTGTCTAACATTTTTTATCATCCATGAAACAGGAAGTAATACTGATGCTTTACTTGCATGCTTGTTGTTATAACTCTATTTTGGCCTCTGAAAGTTGAGAAAAGCACTAATAAATTCAATGCTGTAAATAACTTAGGATGCTATGAATGGATGCAACAAAGGAAGGAATAACATTGGACTGCTGCAAAACATTTAAAATGAACTAGTCTAGTCCTGTTTTTCATTTTCAAGACAGTAACAGATCATTTACTCACTCACACAAAGACACACACACACATGATAAATATATATGTATATATATTTATCGTAGAAAACGATCGCTCTACAACTTTCACTATGAAGCCTTGGTACATAGGACGACGCCCACCTCTATGACCAGGACTTCAGCCTGGAGGCTCTGCTCTGTCCAACACCATCAGGACATGAGCAAGAGCCAGAGGAGACCCACCTGGAGTCTCCCACTATGCAGGACTCCTCAACCCCCGAGGAGAGAGGTCTGGCTCAGGCACCCCTGGACGAGGTACCCCCAAGGTCCAAGTACCACTGCACTACCCCTGGTCAAGGTACTCCTAGACGAGGTACCACTGCACGAGGTACCCCTGGTCAAGGTACTCCTAGACGAGGTACCCCTGGAGGAGAGCGCTCTGGTGAGGGTGCTACGCCAAGAGTTGGAGCGAACGAGGGCCGAGCTCACAAATCAGGTCCAAAAGAACCAATCACTGGACCTCAGGCTCAAGAGTCAGGAGAGGATTAACCAAGAGCAAGATTTGGAGATCCAAAATCTCACTGAGGCCCTCCAAAACAAGGACCATGAACTGCTATGTGAGAAAGAGGAGCATCGGCAGAGAAGAATCAAGCATCTCATGTCACTGCAGGAGATGATGGAAGTGAAAAAGGAGCTCCACAAAATCAAAAATGGCACAACAAAAATAAATGTGGCACACAACAACATCAGTCAGCGAGGAGCAGAGAAGGGGCCCCGGCGTTACCACCGCTAAGGCAGCTCCAGACATGAGCTTTGACCCCTGCATTAAAACAAAATAAAACTCCAAAAAACTATTTTAAATATTATTATTCGTGTTTTAATGTTTTACAGTTCAAACCTGACTCACTTTTGATTTTGAAATCTTATAAAGCTTCAGATTTAGTGATTTTCATAAAGATTTGAACTGAATCCATTGTTTTTTTTGCTATATTTATCTGTATATTTTTGTTTGCTCAAATTTTGAACGTGTTAAAAATAAAACCTCAGACTTTTCAGCAGGTCTCAGACAATAATAGAAAAAAAACTTCCAGTTCAAAAATGTAGTCAAGTAGAAAGTACAGACACCTGAATACCACTTTTACTCGGAATTTCTGCTCTTTAAATCAACAGGTTTCTCAGTAGTCGTAAGAAGTAGTAGTAATAGTAGTAGTAGTAGTAGTAGTAGTAGTAGTAATAGTAATAGTATTGGTTTTAATGGCTTTCAAAACCCTAGATGTCATACCAACATTGCCGTGAGCCAAGACATTTTTGTGAGGTTGTGGTTTTGAAGTTTAGCAGCTCAGCGGCATAGGCAGGATTCTTTTTTAAAATTTTATTTTCACCAAAATGTTGCATTGATGATGGTTCGAGCCTGACGCTGCACAAAGCTTCTCCAGCACATCCCAAAGATTCTCACTGGGGTTAAGGTCTGGACTCTGTGGTGCTGAGGTAAATCCTGTAAATATATTATACAATGATTTAGGAAACAAAAAAGCACAATTTTCAAATCTGTGCTTTTTATCAATTGGACACACACATACACACATACAAACACACACACACATACATATAAACATATACACACACACACACACACACATACACATAAACACACACACATATAATACACACACACATACATATAAACACACACACAAACGCACACACACACACATACATATGAACACACACACACACACAAACACACACACATATGAACATATAAACAGACACAAACACACACACACACACACACACACACATATAAACACACACACACACACACACACACACACACACACACACACACACACACACACATATACACACACACGCACACACACACAGTTGAAGTGTCTGTGGCCTCCTTCCTTCCTCTCCCTCCCTGTTCACTGTTAACTGCTGAGGGTGACTCATTGTTTACAGGCCTCTCACTCTGCTCCTATCGCACAGAGCTGACTGCACTTTTCCACTGACTCACAGCTCCACATGAGGGACATGACTCCAGACGAGGCCGTTCTACTGGTCATTGGCCTTGTCCTCACCGACATGTGGCTGTGTTCTGCACTTTTCAAATCTTTTCAACTCTTTCCAAGTGCCGTCCAGAGTAGCGGCAGGAGCAAGTGTGGCATATGATGCAACTAAAATTACCACTCTGAAACTTTACCAACTAAAATAACTCAGTAGCCATTGTTGCTTGTTGTAATGTGTACACAGCACCTAGAGTAACACTGGCTACAGTACATCATTCTGTCCTCTGGAGGGGACAGAAACAGCTTACAGAGTCTGTGCAAGTACAAACTTTATGTAGGGACATGTGTTTTTCCTATAACTTTTTCCCATACATTGAATATATTTTATAAAACATATGCATTTGTATTGTAAATTATAAAGACTCTGGATTGTAGCCATGAGCAACTGTATATTCCAACTATATACTAGGGTTAAGTGTCTTGCCCAAAGAGAAAAGTGACAGTGAGCTGAGATTGAACTACTTGAAACTGCTTTTGCCACGAATTATTTATGATATTTTTATTTTATACCACTACTTATGTCTCTTAACTTTTCTGTAATTTTTTTCCAACCAAGGTTTAGTTTGTTTTCATACCTGACAGTTTCGACTGCCCACTAGCGGTCTTCCTCAGAGCGATCATGTGATGTTGCTGTGACGTGTGCAGTCAGCCAATTTAAATAGATTTTGGCACTGTCTTCCTACCGGTACAGCCAGGACGACAACACCATCTGCAGTCCAACTTCTTCAGTACAGTATCCCAGGTGTGTGAGAGTAAAAAGGTCCCTCGTCCCGGTTTATAGTCCCATGGGCACGTTTCTGTATTTCAGCTGCCTTCTTAATCCAGTGTCAGTGTTTGTTGTCCTCTGTCCCAATGACGTTTGCATCATCCTAGTCCATAATGAAGTTCTCTCTCCCAAAACCTGTTTAAATCAGCTGACTGGACATGTCACAGCAACATTACATGACCACTCCAAGGAAAACCATTAGTGAGTAGTCGTAACTGTCTGGTATGAAAACAAACTAAACCTTGGTCAGAACAAATAATCTATTAAAATAAACAACTTAGACTTAACGTAACTTATACTTTTGGAGACAGAATAGTTTAAGATGTAAAAAGGTAAATATAAAGGTTAACATTAAACAGTGTGCTACCTTTGTGTGAATGTAAACCCAATTTTATTTAAATGTACAAGCTTTGACTATACTGAACACAGTTTTTATACTTAAGTCTTAAGTCAACGCCAATGTGAATCATCCAGCATTAAGGCCACTTTGTTTCCTTGAAAAAGTCCCTACTCTCACATCTGACGCACTCTTTAAGTATCTGCACTCATCACTCCAATATTAAAAAAAGCTTAACTGCCAATGGTTTTTCAAGTAAATTAGAGAAAACAAAATCTCTCCGATTAGTCAATTAAGTGGCACATTAGCCCGGGACTTAATTAAAAGATAGCAGGGCATACAGTCTTTAAGGATATAGCAAGGCGGTAGAAGTGTTTAACCAGCAGATTGAACAAATGGCACTTATTAAAAACTTGACTGGGAGTCACTTGACACCTGGCATATCCGCACACCTTCAGCTACATAAACACTGTGTCAGCTCCCTCGGTTCCTGCTATGCAAATCTCAGGGCTGAGCCAAAGAGAGGCAGCACATGCACTCCGTAAAGCGGCTTAGTGCCCAAAGCATCCGGAAACATAGCATCTACTATCTCTCACCAGTGCAACAACATCACTCCACTCAAGGCATTATCAATGTTTTTCAGGCAAAAGAGAAATTAAAGTCCTCTAAAGAAAGTTGCAAGGACGTTAGCTTTTATGGAAAAATACTGTGTTTTTAAAAGTGCTGAGGGCAAAGGTTGTGTGCGAAAGTAGAAGCAATGTCCTAACAATAACAAAGAGATACGGAAATTAATACAGAAAAAAAAAAATAAATCAAAACTGGATAAATGCGGCTTAGGAATTAGAGCATTCGTTCTCTGATCATGTGGTTGCTGTGCTGAATTTAAAGTAGACATGTTAGGCAAAGTTTACTTCTCAACAATCACCTATGGGTTGACATTTTCATTTGCATATTAGCATAGAGTTGTATTTTGATTGGTGCATGCGTGAGTAATCCTGCATTGTCCTCCATTTGAGTTGGGTGGGATACAGAATATACACTACTTCAATACTTGTGAATCTGGTCACCAGTGAATCTCCCCATTTTCAGATGGGTGTGATTGACAGATGAATTTGCCAATCTGGGACGTGCGTGGTCTGCACATATCAGAACAAATTTGGCTGCTTTTTAGGAAAAAAGATAAGAAAAATCCTCTGCTTACTACAATGAAATGCCATGACAGACAGGTCTAGCAGCAGAGAATCAGCGCTGGAGTTTTAAACAAGAAGCCAGTAGTCCCACGAAGTCAAAGAGGTACAGAATGAAGGCCAGGAGAGTAGCGAGCCTACAATTGTCTGGACATTTCAAATGGATTACATCACGGAGACTACACACCTCACTACCAATTCTATTTGTCAATGGGCAGAGGAGCAAAGGAGAGACTTAACTTACAAAAGAAAGTTAGAGATAAGTTCCTGAGTTGGTTTGACTTGCAAGGAAATATGTTTTTTTTTTTTTTTCACCCTCAAGCTTGTATTTGCACAGTGGTGTATGTGTGTGTGCAAGCATAATGTCAACCAGTCCTTGAACGGCATCCTTAATTAAACCTTTTGTTCTTCCAAATTGACAAAAAAGCCGAGGCAAGCGAGCAAAAAGGCAGTTATTGTGTCAGCGCGTCAGAGTGAAGAACGCGGTACACTAAAACATCACAGTTCAGCGCTCCTGTTGCCATCCCAGCGTCACTCTCTATCTGGAACAATGCCACAGCCGACAGCTCGCACCCAAGAATTATCACGCTAAACTGAATTATTTCTGCCACGTGCTAATTTATTAACAACCTGTGCATGCTCTAATGTAGCCGCCATTTGCATATACATTTTTAACCTGCAAGCTCAATCGTCTTGAATATTCTTTCGGGGGGCTGGGAATATTTCAAACCACCTTTTGTTGCGGCGTGTTTGAATTTTGAAGAATGGGGTTGAAAAAAGAGGAGGAACGCATAAATCTCACACGTCCGCAGGGCACGTATTCTTTAAGGGCAGATCGTGCACTTCATCACCTTGTAACATATGAGATGTGGCGGTGCGATGTGCAGCCTCCTCCTCCTCTTCACTTGTTCTGTGCCGTGCTCCCAGCTCAAAGAGGCACCTCACTTCAAATACTGCAGCGCTGGCTTGTTTAGAAGGCACAAGAGCATATACATTCACTATTAATAAGGGCCAATGAGTTATTCATCAGTGTTGCATGTGGCTTAAGCAATAATGATAATATTGTTTTGACGAGAAGATTCAGAAATTAGGTGGTATTCTCCTATAGATTCTCTCCTTATATGACAATCTTGCGTTACTTTGTTTTGCTTGGCGGTCTGTGAGCTTCTGAAGGTTAAGGTGTGTGGAGAAATTCTTTGGACACTGGGCTGAGATGGTTGTCAAACTCATGGAGAAACAGTGAAAGATGAATTGTTGGGTTCCAGTGGTGCATCCCTGCTGCTACACAGACTTCTTAGTCTTCTTTTTTTATATTTATTTATTCACTTTCTGTCCAATACCGTTTTATTTAATCCATGTGTGTGGTGATAAAAGCACACAATGTTCCCTCTATGTAAATACCTCACATTCCCATTGTGTCTGTTGTCATTTAGATTGGTGTGGTCTAGATAAAACATAACTGCATGGCATGGATTTAGAAAACACAAGCACCAAGCAGATTTATGTACAAAATTACAACATACAATTTCATAAATATAGGCAACTAGAGAGTAACTACAAATAAAAAAGAAAGAAATGACAAAATGTTCTGTGGGTGATGATGTCATGTGACGTGATGCGATGTTTCTCAAACTGTGGTACTGCCCCATGGTGGTATCTGGAGCCCTCTGCAGTTTAGAGAGTATTTAGAGACAAATCTATCTCTTTGGGTTAATCATTTAGAACTTACCCATGGTTTAGTCTGATTTAAAATCTGTTTTAGTCCCATTTTATACCATGTTTTGTCCAAATTTATTCCATATACAGTCCAATTTAGCTCTTTTGGTACTTGGAAAGCCAGGCATGATCTTATGTTGCATTTGGTGTAAGACTTTAAGAACAGGAGGGCGACAGTAGCTCGGCTGGTGGAGTGTTTGTCCACTGATTCGAAGGTTGGCAGTTTGAATCCAACTCTCTGATTAACATTGGGAGAGCGGTCAGATGGGTTGGTGGTGCATTTCCAACTCTCAAAGTTGAAGGCTGTTGTTGTGTCCTTGGGCAAGACACTTAACCCATCTCTGTGTACACTGGTGTATGAAGGTGTAGGAACTGAAGATGGAAAAGTGTGACCATTTACCAACTACTAAAAAATATAATTTTTCTGATTATTTTTTAAATCCCACACAAATTTTTACTATGCACTTGTTAACAAGAAGACAAAAAGTTTCCACTGAACACATCCTAAAAAAACCTCCTCTCAAATCACAAAATAAACCAATAACATCCCTTGTATGTGCTAATCGCATGTGTGAAGCAGCACCACCATCACACTGTCAACTCTGGCTTAACCACATGTTAATTTACACTTTACAAACTTCCGTCTTCTTCCCGATTAGGATGCGAGCAGATGTTGCCGATGCACACCTGTTAACTTTCTCCACTTATCAAATTCCCTGCGGCAAATGTGAACACAACAATATCACAACGCTCTAATCTCCACCGCTTTATCTGCTCACAAGCATGTAAAAAGATGTGTTTATCAGTAGGGCAACAATTACACTAACATGACATGGAAATAAACACTTTGTAATAGGCTTAGAAGTGGAGCTATGTTGCCCTGAGACAGGACCCGGAGTAGAAACAGCTTCAGTAAACAGAGCTGACAAACAATTATATCAATGCTTGTTTATGGGTAAAGGAAAAAAGACAAACTGCTGCTTTTTTCTTGAGTTGAAAAGAAAAAAAAAAGGTTGGTGGTTCAGTGTTTGATCTTGTGTTGTTGTGGAGGAGTGTGTTTTGCGTGTACGATGCCGACTGTCACTCATGTTAACTCAACGTGAAGAAGCGGAGCCAAGCGGAAAGTTAAGTCCCTGAGATTTGCCACAAAGGCTGGGGTTATTAAGACCTTGTGTGCTGCTTGGACTTTTTGGGGGTAAAGGGGATCAACATTTTGACTGTGGTTTAGCTGGAAGGAAAAAAGAAACAGATACTGCAGTCAAATGTACATACAGTAGCAGAGAATATCTTTAGGAATGACAATGGCTAGGTTTCAAAATGCTTTTTTCTCCAGATACTTCTCATTTGCAGCGTTTCTGTCTTTGTTTTTAAATTCATAGGTTATATTACCAGTTCATTTTGCATGTTCTCTCTGTGTCTGGAGTTTCATTCATATGTTTTGGATTCCTCCAGCAACCCAAAATGTTCACAGTACCCTCATACTACATCGTGATCATGATCCAGAAAACGTGGAAAGTGGTCCCTGCACTGTCCTGAAGTCACCCGCTGCTACTGCCAAGTTGCCCTGAGACACTGATTAAAGGACGAGTCAAATGCAGAATTTATATATGGCCAAAACAAATCTATAAACATACTTCAATATTGGTAAAGGTTCATTCTACCTTTACTTTTAACTGTTAAGTAGTCTTTTAGGCTGTTTTGCCAGACAGTAGGGGGCGTAAGCTTCTCTATACCGCCTGGCAAAACAGACACTGACTGAGTCCCCATGTGTTACAAAGGTGTGGGCTCCCTCGTCTTGATTTATGCTCCTTTCACCTCATTTGCTAATCTCAATTACCTCCGGCGGTGGTTTGAGGCTAAATGATGAGAGGTCAAATAATGAAGCAACTCATTTCCTCGCCATGCTCAACATAAACAATAACAACGGCAACTGTGTGCCTCTCAAACAGGCAGTCAGTCAAATTCCATATTTAAATGACTGGAGGGCAGCTGAGACCTTGTTCATTTAAGCAACGTTAAGAACAAACAATCAAAAGTCATGTTCTGGAGGCACCAGTGCTCCCTTCAGCCAATGACATGCAACAATGGTGACATCTCATTTATAGCTCGGTGAGTACAAGCAAATAAACAGGCATCCTTGGCCCTCACGTCTGCCTTCATCTTCCTCTCCCATGCTCCGCTGCCTCCAATACACTACACAGAGAAACAGGAAAAAGTTGAAAGTTCACAAGTTAAAGTAGACATCTTATTTACTAGTCCAGGATGATGTTTCTGACAAGGAGCGCAGGCATCCATAAAAACAATAACATGCGCTACTGTAGAAAAATATTCATGTACATGCACATTTTTAGGACACATCTGAGCGAGGGGGATCTGAGAAAAACAGCAGGAGTTTTGTACATGGCAACAAAAAAAAAAGAATGATTTGAAAACACGTGTCTTTTCTTTCATTCATATCAGGTTGTCACATTCTCCCAGGCACATGTCGTCAACAGCATCTTCTCCGGAAAAAACTTTGAACCCTGCATTCTGCCCCCTTACAGAGGGGGGAGTGAGCTAAAGAGGTAAGTGTAGTTTTGCCATCACCGTGGTGACGCCTCAAGGTAACAATGAGATTAGAGACAGTCGGAGGCCCGTGTACCATAGCAAAGCTTTAGCAAAAGGGGGTCTTTAAATATTTAAGGTATGAGCACGATCACACGTTGTTACCCAAAGACGAAACCAGAACAAAGAATACAAATCTTTCACTTGGAAATAATTTACATTTTATTGCTCAGTGTTGAAATTTTGCTTAAAAACTGCACATTTTTCTAGATTTTGTGCGAGGTAAATTATAATTTTCACCATCTTCTCTGCAGCTTGTTACACTTAATGCAATTTTCATGCATAGTGACATTGGGGAGCTCATCAATTATTTGTGAAATAATAAGTAAACAAATAAAATGCAGAATAAGGAGGCATGCATCCACAACCGCTTGTCAAAGTCAATTATGCTCCACAGGTAATGACCCTATTTGCATTGTAAACCAGGCGGTGTGTGCGAGGGCTAATGGGGCCACTAGCTCTGCAGATTAATTGGAAGCGACATGGGCTGAACTCCAGCACAGCTCCTCTGTAAGATCACCTCATCTAATTTTAATGTGGACTCGTGAGTCTAAACAAGGAGGTCATGTCTCCTCAAACTTTGACACAAGTGGAGAGGTGGAGTGTTGGATACAGAGCACTACGTTCAAGAGGGAGCAGACGCTGGAGGTTCACTTTTTAACTTTGTGATTCTTTGTTCTGTACGTTCTCTTGAATAAAATAGATGGTTCAAACCGAGTTTCTAAGCTGGCAAATCCTCCAGCTAGTTGTCCTGAAAAAGACTCTGACTCAAGTGGATTTCAAGAATGGGTCAACTGCAGACACACTTTCCTAAAGAGAAATATTTTAAATTTTCGATATCAAATTGTATGGTTTGGATACATCAATAAAAAAATAGGCTCAGACACAGAAAAAAAAAATAGCTAGAAAGGGTTTTGGTTCCATAATACTGGTTTAGCCAATATCCTGTTTGGACCTATAAACTGATGTAATACGATAATTTACTAGCTGTTGTTGGCCCAGAAACTCTCGTAATGTTTGAACTTTTATTCATACAAACTTGTTCTGTAGTTACTTGAATAATAAATAACAGCTCCCTGGCATAGTTTGGTCAGGTTAATCTGCACATTTTAAATTGCATATTCATCTAAAACGACTTAATAAAACACACCATTGCAACAAAGAGCCATGTAGCTGTCGACCCCTCCAATGGATAGCTGCAGATCACACTAGTGAGCGGCGGAGTTTTCAAAATTTGTACCAAAATGACTACGTGACACTGCTGAATCCTATGCGTATCACTGAAGTGCGTGTGTATGCCAGTCGCAGTAAAAACGGGGATTGATCGACAATATGTCTTCTTAAAGATTACTCAAACATGCATGACTCACTCCAAAAAAAAGGAAACAACCATAATAAGGTTAAATTCTTTGAAAAGTTGATTTTGCATAATAGGTCTGCTTTAAGAAATATGGAGGGTTTGTGTGTTAAACATGTGTAACTAAAACATAACAGAACTCTGGGCATGTTTTTGATGAGGAAACAACTTTGTAACATAGAACAGAAAATAGCGTGATATGGACCCTTTAATAAACATATTCCCAATTATTACAATATGTTGAATTGGTATATTAATTATGCAGACATCTGGACTATATTTCTGACTATTGTATTCCCAGACTTGTTGCACTAGAACAGTCTGCATGAGCTGCATTAAACCCTTAAGCAGAACCATGTTGACAATCCAATCTGGCACATGTCATAATGAAGGCAATTACGTGTATGATTCATAACACTATTCTAAACATATGAAATGTATCAAAGTGAATCACCTCCATGCTAACAGCCTGCTAATGATGGCTATTACACACTGTATGGGTGCATGGGTGGGGGGGGGGCTCGTTCTGCCTTATTTTCTGCTGTTGATCAAAAGCTGCATTGATGTTACATGTATGAAATAAACAGATGGTGAATAAAAGCGGGTTGCACATTACAGACACCCCTCTTGTCCTGTTTAATTAGTCGTATTATGGCCGCTAAATACACAACAACTGTGAACAGGAGGGGACAGGGGCGCTGGCAATAATGTGGCCATCTGGTTTTTCATATAAACCATTTCATTTGTGACTCAGAGACTAGAAACTGTGCAGGAAGCATGGGTGAGCGCAAGAGAGAATATCACTGTGATATGTAGTAAGTAAACAAGGTAATTACATCTAATTACAATTACAATTAAAGACACGTAAGCCCAAAACATCACTGAGGACTGAGGATATTAGACAGTAGCAGTTATGAGAGAGATTGATAGTGCAAAGTCATTTAGTATTCAGTATTCTTGTCATGCTTTAAAATTGCTTGTAAAAACCTACCTACCTCAATACCATCTTTTATTATACCATAATCATAATTAAGAATATAATATAATACAAAATAATGTAATTTTTTTTTTTTTTTTTTTTAAAGTAACAGATATGAAAGGGTTAAACTGTGTGTACTAATACTATTACTATTATTATGATTGTTCTTCTTCAGTACCAAGAAAGTTTACTCTTACTTCACTTTTCTGCTTCCTCTGTCCATTACATAATAGCGTTATTTTCAAATTTTACAAGAATTGCTTGCAGTAGCTCAGTTCACCTAGATTTCACTGGTAGAGCGGTCAGATCCATTGACCCACGGGTCGATGGTGCGATTCCAGCTCCCACAGATGAATGCTGTTGTTGTGTACAGGACACTTAACCCACCTTGCCTTGAGTGTGTGCATGAATGGTTCCCTGATATAAAGCGCTTGGAGTTCCTTAAAGGTGGAAAAGCGCTATATAAAAATGTGACCATTTACCATTTATAACTTCTGATTTCTTACTTCAACAAATTTGGTGTCAGGTCTTTTCCACCCTGTTTCTAACTCCAAAACCTAATTCCCCACAGAAAGGCTGGTGCTGAGACAAAGCTGACCACCGGAGCCTCGACCCACTCTCATGTATTAAATATGGTAAAGAGAAATGACCTTGAGATCACAGGAGCACCAAACAGAAACAATGAGGCCGCCCTAATAGAGACATTACAATCCGCTGCACAGTGACTGATCAGAGGGGGTCTGATTGGACGAGTGGAGAGGTGGGCGACATTGTGAAAAGGTCACCGCACACTCTACCTGAACATTTTAATATTCCCAACTCTCCACCGCGCACATGTTGAAGGAATAAAGTGAAAAGTATAAGAAAAAAAAAAAAAAAAAAAAAGTTCCAACTCCTCAGTGATACAGACTTTCGGGGACGGCTGATATTTTTCCAAACGCATTAGAGAAATAAGATGGTAATTTCCAGTGGCCAGGGTGTATCCGGGCAGAAAATGATAAAAGGAAGTAAAGGTAGGTGCGGGTGGGGTAGGTGTTGATGGGTGGGGGGTATACGGGGGTTGATTGGGGGGTTAACGGGGGGGGGGGTGGTGTAACGGGGGGTGGTGTAGGTTGAAGGTCAGACTGCTGTTCGCCGCGGCAGGGGGTCCGTGCTCTCCGAGACCTTCGCTTCGCAGCGGAGGTCCGGGGACGGTGTCGGGATAATGGTGCAGCCAGGTGAACAGCGGACCATATAGACTACAGACGGAGGGACAGGGGAGTTGTTTTTAAATGTATTTATATAAGCAGAGGTGAAGCAAGGGAAAGACATGTTCAGGTATGCAAGATGCGATTACGATTGCGAAGGTGTGGTTAGGGCACTTGTTCACCAACCCGGTTCGAATTACGCTTGGGTAGGGCTTGGCCATGTGACAAATAATGTGTCACTTTTATACTTTCATGTTGACTGATCATTATTTTTCATTTCAATGGCGTGACAGTAGCTCAGTTTGGTCCACTGATCCGAAGGTTGGCGGTTCGAATCCCGCGTCATTTGTTGAGCAGTAAGATACACCGGCCCACAGATTGGCGATACGAGTCCAGCTCCCACAGATGAATCCCATCGTTGTGTCCTTGGGCAAAGCAATTAACCCACCTCGCCCCAGTGTCTGTGTACACTGGTCTAAAAAATACCTCTTCACCTAATATATGTGAAAGAAAAAGGACTCCTCTTCTTCAAATTTGATTTATTTAGATCTTTTTTATTTTTTATTTTATTGTAATGTACACATTTTTTTTACACTTTTCAAAATCTAAAAACATCGAGTCTCTGTATAACATTATAATAACCAGGTCATAAACTGTAGAAATGTCTATAATTGTTATTTTGGATCAAGTCTTCACATTATCTGTTTGAACCATTATAACCAGTGAAACATGGGTTAGCAAAACAGAAAATGAGGTTGACTGTTCAGCACATCATGAGTGGAGCCTATTCTATCTCCAAATCCTATAAGAAAAAGCAGATTTCCTAAAAGGGTGTATATGATATGTGTATATGACAGTAGATGTGTTAGTAACAGGAGTGGACACTGTCAGTTAATGAGGCCAGTATTCAAAATAGAATCAAAAAAAAAAAAAAAAAAAAAAAAAAAAAAACTATCACAAGGCAGAACAGAAAACTACTCATGTACAATGTGACACTCTTTGATTCCTCTGAATGAGTCACGGCCATACCCTTATGAAGCAACTAACCATTCCTATCACACCCTCAGTTACAGAGTCCCAGCAAGTAACAAGTATACATACAAGTTCATTTATCATGTGTAATATTTGATTTGTTGTAAAATATTTTGCATTATTTTTGTTTCGTTTTTTTTTCCAGTATGATTTAGAGTGAGATGAATTAGTCACGTTTCCATTGACATGTTTTGAGTGCAGCTTTTAATCAAATATCATGGCTCCTAAAAATAGATTAACCTGATAATGGTTTCATTCCTACTGTAAGTACTCATATTGATATTTTGCAGCTGATGACATCAACGTTCCCAGCACAGCTCAGTCTGAAGCTCTGTTACTCAAGTTAGACTTTAGTCTCAGCTTTATTTCAACACAATCTTACCATAAATTACCAAGTTGGAAGTACAACGCATGAGCTTATTTTGTACTCTTAAACAGGTCCCAGCAAGCTAGCAGTTAAACGACAGTTTTTTCAGTTTGTCACTTTCACTTTTTTGTGTTAAACACCTAAACATGACCAAGCATGCTCATACTGATCACAGGATTCTTAAAATGTGTTGTTAAAATACATTTTGTATTTTTTTCATGAGTTTTTTCAGAGTATCTTAAAACTGTTTTGGCAGTGTTTGCTAATGTGTGCTTTGAGTAACTCCTGAACACTGGTGATAGACATTCATGCAGTCCCCCCCCCCAGCGTGATATCACTGCAAAGTATCAATTGTACATATTAAAGGTCATTCAAACTTATGTCCTGTCTTTAACCGCTAACCACCGGTTTAAAAAACTACCCTAAAATAAACAAATATTCCAAAATCCTATACAAGACTGTAATGAAAGTATTCAAGAAAAAAAAAAAAAAAGTGAGACTTTCTACTTTGCCCTGATTGAAATTTCACAAGTTTGTTCTACAGTGCTATAACAGATTGTGTAAGATAATATCTATTCTATTGCATATGATTTCATCTAAGTATCACATAGAGAGCTCAGAAAAAGTACTAGACCAGCAGTCATAAAAGCAGCACTGAACATCTAAGTTTTTATTACTTGATAAATATGAAATAATTTTACTTTTAACCCCATTTTAATTGTTTATAAAACGTGAGCGAGTTCCTGCTTTATAACAGGTGGCCTAAACATTTCCCAAGCTCTATAAACCTACAGTGTTGTAAAGTCATCTTCAAGTGAAAGATCCATTAAAGTGAAAAGGATGAGTAGGCTATGTTAAGTGTACATATTAGACCTACAAATACAAAACCAAAACATTTACAATATAATTAGATTTCCTGTTAAACGTAACTATTTAAAAGTAATACTTTTTCACAAACTGAAAACATGCTTCTCTATTTGTTTTCTCTTTATGCTGTCTACGTCATTTTCAGTCTTACGCCCTAAGGCAGACCTCATCATACTTTTTTTCCAGAACGTTAAAGGATAGAACTCCACTACTTCAAAAGGGAGACCCTCTAACCAGATGGTTGGTGGTTCATTACTCAGTGCCGGTACAGCATACTGATATTGTGTCACATACATCTTGTCAATGTATCATCATCAATATCTTTGTGATTGTATGTTTGGTATTAGTAGCATGTTGCTTAATGAGGCTTTGGGTTTCAAGGAGGTCAGCATAGTGCTAATTATAATAAGGTCTGTCACTATAATTACTATATTGATTTATTATTGAATATTATAAAAGATGGCACAATCACTATTGAGCCTGAGCTGTAGAATAAGTCGCTTCTATAACTCATTAAAAATATTAACATAAGTACTAAAGTGTTCCATTCTGCCATTCATTTATTGCAATAGGGTCTGTGCACAAGCTAGCTAGCTCACTCCGTCTCTAACCTTTATTAAAACTGGAAAACATAAAATAACCTATTAGAATTCAAATTCATTAAAATTAAGACTACCCAATTATTGTCATATGTAGCATATTTCCGTTTGTGGTATTGTTTTAACAATTACTACGTCTCAAAATTAGCATTACCGTTAGCATTGAGACACAAACATCTCTGTTGTAAACACAGAAGTGTCCTCCAGTGAAGTATTCATTTAATTACTGTAGTTTTTTTCGTTTTAAATACTATTGACATCTACCCGCAGCTCCCTGTCCACTGCCTTCTTTCATTTTTATTAATTTTAGCATGACTTTGCAAAAACTTCATAGATTTACAATTGGACAGGAAGTAGTGGCACTAACACAGAGGTTGCCACGTGCTATTGTGCACAGAGCCTTTTTTTTTTTTTTTTTAAATCAAATTGTTAATTAAAAAGGTTTACTGGGATTATCCTGCTTTAGGGTCATTGTGTTGGTCAATAACAGCATTTATTGCAATATTTTCAACATTTGTTTTATCATGGGAAATGTATTCTAGTTTTGTAGAGTTTGAGTCCATCTGCTGTGTTTGAGAAGCACAAAATCTTTAGTCCATCTTCAGTCCAGATTGTTTTTGTGACTTTTTATAAGCCTCTTCACTTTGTTGTGTAAGTGATCAGACTTCCATTCTCCCCATTGTCCTATCTCTAGTCTCTGTCTATGTAGGGAAGCAGATTCCACAGCACTCCATGCAGATCTCCAGGCAGTCGGAGGACTCGCAGCAGGCATCCATGATGCCACAGTCCATGTCACAGGGGCAGTTACAGTCATCGCCCAGCTCGTCGCCATGGCAGCAGCAGCAGCACGCCTCCGAAGTGCACGTGCCACAGGAGGCCTGGGCCACCACCATGTTACACAGGGTCAGGAACTCACAGAACAGACAAGCCAGGATGCAGTGCACACAGCAGTCTGCACAGAAACAACAACAAAAATACAATGTAGGTTATTTTGTTTTAGACATATCCTATTCACTGGTTTCATATTCCTGTTAAATGCAAATGCTTTTTAGGGACTTCAAATAATATTCTGTTTTAAATAGCTAATTATCATGAAATCATGAATCATACTCATATGATTTACATTGTGTGAGTGGTATAACAACAGAAAATAATACAAGATTTGATTTAAATTTGCCACATTTGCAAATCACATATTCATGTACATTATACCTTTACCACTGGTAACTCTTGAGAATACCTACTTTTTTTATAGCACAGAAAACAGTAACTACCAAATGAAAACCTGACCCCTACCACCTAAACCTAATGATTTACTTAAGTTATTTAGTTTTACTTGAGTAATTATTTGGATTACTCATTTTGACATCCTCTTGGGGGATATTATTTCAAAGTAACAATACTGTGAGAGTTGACTAAAATTTAGAACAGTTTTTGGCAGCTCAACTCTGAACACATCACAATATAATTATGTACAAAAAGTGCAGTTGTGTTGAGCGAAGGCAGGGGGTTAAGAGAAATCAGAGAAATTCAAAGAACTGATTCCGGTCCCTGCTGCAGTGATTAGCGCCATGTTAAATAATTGTGACATTATCATGCAAACTGCCCGCATGATCACACTAAATGATTAGCACAGTCCGAGAGTGTCTTTGGCAAATAGGGCCTTAATGCTTACCAGGCTCACACCACTCATTAACATCTGACCTCCCCACTCCTCATCTCAGGGGTATGCCACTGATTTTAATATGCTTTGTCAAAACTGTTTTTACAGAATGTTTTATTTAATTTTATTATTATTTTTTTGCGAATCCACTAAGCCCATAGTTGGTGGTTCAAACCCTGATATTTAAACAACATATTGCTATTGTGTTTTGGGGCAAGACTTATGATATGAGTGGTTGCATTGAGAAATACTCTGATTCATCAAGGAGATGTTCATAATAGTAAAGGTTTCAAAGGGATTCATCTCAAAAAACTACTTCTATTTACATGTTTCAGACAAATACCAAATATATCAAAGCACTGGTATATTTGGTATTTGTCTGAATACCCCTCTCTCAGAGCCAACCTATCTCCTTGAAGCCCCCTAAGTTGCCGCCTCCGGTCTGTGCGTTAAAGACATGATTTGGGCCGATGCAGAAAAATAGCATTACAAACAGGGAGCATTTGCATAACTTTCATCAGCCCATCTGGAGCTGTCAGAGCGCTGTTACTGATTGGGTTAGAGGGAAAGTGAAGGGGGCCAGTTGGAGGATGGCGCGCTAAAGCAGTGCAGAGGACCGCTGGATGCTCATGTTTGATTAATCAAAGTGGAGAACATTTTTTTCCTGCTTTTCAATGCTCAGGGCTGCGGCACTGACCAGAAGCACCCGCTGCCTGTGATACAAACAAGATAGATAGGGAACATGAAACGAGCCAGTGTATGCGTATCAGGGAGCCTGCCTCAAGTTTGAATGCATCTTATTATCCTTATCGGAGGCCGTAACACTGCAGTGATGGGGGATGCATTACAATTTAATCTACTTTCTCAACATCTTGCTTGAACTCACAGTCAGATCACACTAAAGCTGATTTAGGAGTTGTTTCAAGATGGCGACTGAGTTATAAAACTTCACTCTCTTTCTTCTGTGTACCGCCATCTGAACGTCTACAAAATGCCAATGGGAATAATGAACAGTGCCCGGGCAGCTCTGAGCACAAAACCTCAAAGTTCAGAATAACAAAGTTTGAGGGCCCAGAGGGCATAGCCATGGCAGCATTCACAATGTTACAGTCGGCTGCCAACACCATCTAAACACAGTACATAGGCATTAAACAGCAGCCGGCCGGCTCTGCTATTCACTTGGATGTATAATTCAACAGCAGTGATTACTGTGGATCTTAGAAATGCCGGCGAGAAGAAGAGGAGCGGGGGGCAGTACACTGTACACAAGAGAGCTGGACACAAGGCACATCTGCAGAAAACAGAGGAAGATGGACAGATGGACAGAAGGAGAGACAGAGTGAATCCAAGCAGCACACAGCACAGCGGCTGATACTGCTGCTGTTTAATGTCAGCGTCACTATGAAGTCCATGAGATCCAGGGCCAAAAACAGTCCGGCGCCTCTGAGGAAATAGTTTGAGACATCTGGAAAGCTAACATCAAAAAAGACACAAAAACAAGCTGGATGGCCTCGGAGCAGCAAGCTGTGCAAAACAGTCCGACTCAGAAAGAGCACAGAAAGTGCAAGACAGCCAGACATCAACACACAGAGAGATTGATCAGGCAAAGCCTTGGTGGCCAAGGAAGTGGTCAGGGCGCATACAGAGCCTGGTCAGTGGACTGCAGTCAGGTCCACTACATGCACTGTCAGAGCACTGTATAATCAATAAGACACAAACTCCAGCCAGAACTCACTCAGCTCATTATTAGACAAGGCTAATTGTGCATGTGTATTTGCTCTATAGTTTACACCACGGATGAATGTGATTACACACAATTAAAACAAAGCAGCCTGGTGTTATCACAGCCAGGCTCTGGTGCCAGCAGCCTGTGCCAAGAAACACAGAGATCTGCCCAATCCCCTGAGCTAAACCCCTGCTAGCTTATGCCTTTTATTTCCAGTGTTCAGGGGCTGTTTAGGAGGCTAATTTCACAGGCAAACAGATTATGTTAATCCGTGTAAACATTCAAACACAACAGCTTGGCTGTTTTCCGGGGGGAAATAAACAGTTGAGAGTGAACATATTGATTTGGAGAGGTGCTGTCTGCAAATAGAAAGACAAAAGCTGTAATGAGTCAGACTTGTTTAGCGGTTGTTTTTTGCACTCTCGCTCCTCTGTTCTTTATAAATTAAGATGTTCAAAAACAACATGTCTGGAATATTAACGTAACCACTCTGTTTGCGTATTGCTCGACTTATGCATATTTCAAGTGGAATAAAGCTTTATGTATGGCAATGCGGTGCATTAACTTGTGACTAAAAACAAGAGTAAGCAAAAGCAAGTGCCTTCTTCTAAAACGTCGAGCAGAACAACCACATCAGAGAATACGTGTGCACAAACTGAACAACAGACTACAGGCATCTCGTCAAACAGAGATGCGGAGGCCGTGTTAATGATAGCCAGGGTGGTGCTGACGGGATGTGGGCAAGTCAGAGGGGCCCCACAGAGGTGTGAGGGCCACTCTGGGGCCCAACAGGACTTTTAATAGGCCCCCTGTGCTCTTTGGACTCGTTAGATGGTCACACCTATCTCCCCAACGCGCAGATCCCAGCCAACCACCTTCATTACTGGACTCACCTCGGCCTTGCACCTGACATAGTGACGGCCTTCCTGCATCGCAAACGCTCCATTTGACTTGTTGTTAAGGCAAATAAAAGCCCCAGGAGTTGCCTGAGTTGTCATTGGTCTGAGAGGAGTGATAAATATGAGAAGTCATGCTCTGCCGTCATTATAAGGTGAGAGAAGGTAGACCTGTATCATCAATGCGCTACAAATTAAACACATAGATATTGTATAAAAGGCTAACCTATGGCTCTTAAACGACATTTGAATTTCAAAGCTTCATTGAAAGTGTTGGACTATAATAAGACCTCTATGCAGATGTCAGATGTGGAGGTTAGTTTTGTGACAGTTGAGTGGTGGGCAGAGGGCTTTAGCATAGTTTTGGTTTTGTCTTCAACTATTTTTATGTAAAAATCAGGGGTATACAAACTTTTTTTTTCCTCGTTGGGCCAAATTAACCTATTAGCATACCTTCAGGTAGAGGAGGCTTCTGGGAGCTGCTTGAACTGGCCTTGCTGCGGCGGCTGCTGTCACTATTGACTGACAAACTGGACCGGAGCTTCTTGTGCATCTTGTGGGACACAGAGCCTGAGGAAGGGCGGGGCTGTTCAGTCATGGTGGAGGAGTGCACCATCGCTGTCCGAGATCCTAGACATGGGACAGTATTGAAATTGTGTCAGGATTAAACGGGCAAAATAATAATCACAAAAAATTATTACAATTCCTGATCATTTAAAAATGTCATGGATATTATGGCTAGTAATAATAATGACAATATTAATATTATCAATGAATAAGCTACTTGTTTAAACGACTATTATACAATTGATGTTTTCCACGAGTTTATACTGAGATTATGGTGGCACATGTGATTGCTCTCTAGTTGCTTCAGAGTAGTCATGTGATCAAATCACATTATGTGTCTGGTCAGCTAATCTAAAAAGTTTTATGATGCTATCTTCCGGTGGAGACAGGACCACTCTGAGGAACACCACTAGTGAGCAGTTGAAACTGTCAAGTGTGACAACAAACCAAACTTGGTCTTAAACAAAAGTGAACAAACAAAAAAGTATCTATTCAAACTAATTAACGGAAGATCAGATGAACCTCCTTGGACTAGAACCTATAGTTACTTCTTATCATAATATTACAAGAATAATTTGTATTACCATTTTCTCTTTTAATGGGATACACTGATAATTGCAAGTTTTTATAATTGAAAAAATCACGACAATGCAAAATGTACCACAAATATGATCAAATGATGAATATTGTTAATAATCCCATCCCTACCTGCCACTGTGCCATTTCGGCTGACGTTGGCCCCACAGCTACACATGCGTCCAGCCCCTGTCCCATTCTGCCCGGAGTGGATCCCATTGCCGTTACTCAAGGTGGCCGAGTCAACACTGTTTTGGTGTGAAACTCATTTTGGTCTTGGGTCTCATCTTTCTGAGAAGATTCTGTCGACGTCTGGCATTCAGATCGAGGCTGAGCTGCAAAAGAAACATGAAATAATAAAATTATTTACTTTTTCAACTAAAAATTTTAACTTTGTCTGCAACCTCAATGCAACTCCACATATTAGTCAGAGCAGCTGTTATCTGTTCTTACAAAGTGAACCTGGAAACAAAATTCTCAGCAAGTCCTATCTCACAACTTCTCATCAAGAATATCGATTATTTGGCATTTCAATCGGGAACAACCAAAAGAAGAAGAGATATGGGCGTTTTGTGTGAGAGAAGCACAAAAGCCAGCCCCGTAGGCAGCAGTCACATTTATGGAGCTAAGACGCGGGTGACTTAAGAACCAGGAACGCAAGATTAATGCAGAGAATAGAGAGAAGAGGATCCTGTGATAGTGTGCATATACAAAACCGCTGCTGTCTGCTAGCGTAATGATCCACTCCAGTGTTGAAGCTTCGGAGATGGCCTGAACTAGTCTTTTTGACAGCCACAGACACTGGGAGACAGCAGCGACCTGTCTGATAAGGAAGAAGTGAGTGAGGAAAGGAGGTGGCATTTCTCTGCACATTCAGCTCTACTGGGACTCCTCGACATTACCTTCACTCCAGATCACAGCCCTGGATCCTGCACGCGCCGCCACTGCAAGAGCAACTTCACATTTGAATTATTCATTCTTTTTAAAGTCTGACTCTGTTAACTGTTCCTATTCGGCATTCCATACTTTGGCTACATACCTTAAACAGATGGGAAACCCTGATAAATGTACCGAGGAGTTAGAGTACTGTCAGGAATTTGGGAAGGCGATTCGTAAGAACAAAGAAAGATGGATTCACGAAATCAAAAGCTACATCTGCGTTCACACTCGTCTTGGTTTGGTCCTGGTTTGATCTTGGTTAGTACTTATGTAGACTTGATTCTGTTCTAGCCCTGGTTTACTTAGAGCTGATATAGTCCAGGTTTAGTTTAATTTCAGGTGTGTGTGTGTGTGTGGTCTGCAAGTGTGAACACAGCCAAAGTACTCATTCTATTTCATAAAGGTGACAAAACAATGGTCAGATGTGGTCCTTTCATTGATTCAAGTCTTAATAACAACCTATAATAATATAGTAACTTTTTTCCTAATTAAAATAGTACATAATCCATTGAAACACCCCAGTTATGGGTGGGCCAGATCACAATTTCAATTTTATCACGATTTATGTAAACTTAGTATCTTTATATTACCTTGTAGACTTAACTTAAGGGTAGTCTTCTTCTGAAAGTTTGCACTTGAAAATGGTTAAATCCAAATGACACTCACTCAGGGCCTTGCTACAGCTAACCAAAAGTTGGATGCGTAGGAAAAGTGTGTTTGAGCATAGAGCTGCCTTCAAGTGAAATTGTGAATTACAATGTGGCTGTTTTGGCAAAAAAAAAAAAAAATAGATCGACACGGTGATGAGCTCGATTTTTATCACCACATCGCCCATCCCAAATCCCAGTATCTGGATCACACCAAATGATCTGTTATTGGCCAATTGCTGGTATTTGTTGTTCTTTTCATTTATTTTAGCGATCCAAATAAAATGGCCTCAATTTGTCCCACACCGTGACCAAGGGCATAGTTTCCTGAATGTTTCTCCTCACTGTTCATCCCCATTTTACGCTGCATACTGACATTTCTAAACCAGCATATAAACAGATTAGGATATTCTAAAATACAGAAAAAGAACTTCAAACTACAGCCGCTATCTGGGTTGCCACTGCCAAAAAAATAAAGTTTGCTTAATTTTATCTATTTATTTAAATGCAAGAATGCCAACTGAATGGGCCTTTCTCAGCACATCGCTCTGGGAGAGGCCAGACGTGGACCAGGATCTAAAACAAAGCAATTAAAAAGGCAGCAGCCTTCACTTCTCCTCATTCACTCTTCGGCATGCGGCTTCAATAAACAAATATAGACTTAAGGGATCAGAGCACCATGCCATTTGAATTAGACAACCAGCTACCTCCAGATCGAATTCATTATGCAGCGATTTAAAAGCAGACTGGATTAAGCTTTGAAAACAAAAGCCTTGCCATGACAATGTGTTGAGAGACTGACATCTGCTAACAAGGAGATCCATAAACTATATCATCCACAATTCTCTTTGAAAATTAGGGCTGCACCATTTGGGACAAAATATGAAATTGTGATTTTTTTCAGCCTGCCATTTGATTTCTTTCTTTATTCTTTATTTGTCGGGGACCATGTATAAACTCATTAATTTTACAAAAGAAAAGATGATTTGTACCAGATTTAGCTACTACTATTTTCCATCTCATTAAAATACACATTTCATTACAATTACATTATAAGACTATCAGTTCATCGTTGACATTAGCAGTTAAATACAATAAAATGTCCCATTGTCCAGTACATGATGTCTATGCAGTCCATACCAGTATAAAAAATCATTATGTGCAGGGTCTGGATTTATGCAGTACACATTTGAAATACATCCAGGAGAATAGACAAAAAGACTGAAATGTGAATTAACAAATTAACACAAGAGTTGTGATAAATCATGAATCGCAATCAATTGCATTGATTGACATTTTATAATCCATTTCTATATATACTTATGAAATTTCAAATTCACTTTGAAACTAGCAAACTGTTAATTTGATCAGATTTTTTTTTTTTTTTCTTTTTCAAAAACACAGATTCTCAGGATGTCAACAAACTCACATGGGATGCATAGCCCAATATTTAGAGATGAGGCAGGCCCCCTGAATCTAAAATTCTCCCAGGCCTGGACCATACATTGGAATAAGAAAATAACACTTTGTTGCCCTAAAACATAAAAAAGTAACTAAATAATATATTTAAAGAATGCTCAAGATATGGTAAATGGTCGCCTTTTTCCACCTTCAAGGCACTCAAATCGTTTTACATCAAGGAATCACTAACATATTCACACATTCATAAACCAGTGTACACAGGCCCTGGGGGCGAGATGGGTTAAGTGTCTTGCCCAAGGACATAAAGACAGCATTCATCTGTGGGAGCTGGAATCGCACAACCAACCAAGTAGATCTGACTGACAAACCTCCAACCTTTGTATCAGTGGACACACACAGTACCAAATGAGCTACTGTCCCCCAAACCCATTAATATATATTCATATAAACAACAAAATATGATAAACATGTTCTGAAAAGCTTGTGATTGTTTTAACAGTTGATATTTCTGTTTTCTCTCCTATTAAATTTCCTAAAGTGAATACTGAATCCCAATTTGAAGAAGATATAAAGTACACATATATTCCAAATTAAAACTAAATTTTCTGCCAAAACCATTGACCGATTTATATTTACTTTTTTACCCAGTTTTATACAGTTAAGGATATTCTACAACATCTGTGTCTTCCTTTTGGCCCAGTCCTGGCCACACATGCACACAAACTGTTAGAATTGTGCTCCAAAAGGCCAGAGTCTACTGAAGGGCATAATTACAGTGAAAGTGTAGTCTTCAATTGAACAGCATAAATAGTTATTAGGAAACCGCTACTTAGACCGAGGACAGAGGCCGTGACGCGGAGAAGTGTGGCAGCTCCCTGGATGGATGGGCCAAGCAGTTGCAGACTTATTTTTATCCTGATGAACACGTTGACAAAGACGAATGGTCACAATGGGGTAATATTCATAATCATTGATCATAATAATGGTGATACTGTCAGGGATGGCAATGACAGACAGTAGAGCCACCAGCAGACAAATGAAGAAATAATGAGAAAAGCTGAATTAAGTCAGTCCTCATAAAACTCAGCCACTTTTACTGTATAATCAATTGACTGGAGTGTGCTAAATAGAAACAGTACAATGCCAAACGTAATTTACCAGCACATGCATTTAAAACTACCTTTCTCAAAAGCATTTTATTATAGTGTACTAGAAATGTCAAGATAATGCAGATAATTGTGATTCATATTCAGGTCACAGTATAAGAACTGAAAAATACTAATTGTGAGAATTCAATATATACTCAAAAAAAAAAAAGTAACCCTCTCTCTTGCAGTTTATGTCATATTAAGTTTGTCACATACTTTTGTCTCTCCATGGCCTAACACCAAAGTACATCTCCAGCATGTTAGTGCCATATGAACAATTTCGCTCTCCTCAGGGGACCGGCCTCCTGCTGGTGCCCAGAGTCAGGACTAAACATGGAGAATCAGCGTTTCACTTTTACGCAGCTAAAACCTGGAGTCTTCCTGAAGATGTGAGACAGGCCTTAACTTTGACAATATTTAAATCCAGGCGCAAAACGGTTCTGTTTAGCTGTGCATATGACTGAAAGGTTTTTATTCTGCACTTTTCTCTGTTAATGTCCATTTTATAATGATTATTTGTGTTTTGATTTGTTTTTGTAATGTCTGTCTTATTCTGTAAAGCACTTGAATTACTTTGTGTACAAATCGGGCTATGCAAATAAACTTGCCTGCCTACTTGTCACTGTTTGACTTTCTAGCTTTCTGTTGGTTAAATCAACAATTCTTTTCAGCCCTACGAGGTGAATGCTGTTGCAGTTTTAGAAATGGTGACCTATTTTTTACTTTTAATGTTATTTGGTCATCGTGGCAATAATTGTGAAAAATCATGACAATTGTGATGTCATTTTGTAATTGTAACACACATTTTGTTATCATATGTAGGGATGGGACAATAAACACTAACACTACTACGTTTATAATGAAAAAAAGGGTCAGCAGTAATCATTCGTGGGACATGTTATATAAATGTGATGATCGCCAACAAAGATAATGGCCATTATGTCACCAGAATGTGCAGAAAAAAAACTACTCCTCGATCTCTTCTTCTTAGATCATTGCTGTTTTCACTTTTAACAAAGTACAATACTATAACATCTGTTTAAATATAAAACTTATTCATGACATTAAAATTATAATTATTCATATTCAGAACATTTAAACACTGTCAACAGCTTTAATAATTATCGTGATATAATAATTAATAACAGTTATTTTGGCCATGATAATCGTGAGACCAAATTCCAATATCGCTTCATACCTAATCATGTAACACCCCTGCTACGCACAAAGACAGCAAGTGAAAAGTGACAATGAAAAAGCATTTGATCAGAACAAGTTCCAATTATTTATTTTTAGTCCGAATCAGCTGCTCGTGCAGTTTGTGGCGGCCTGGGGTGCTCCGTACTGCTCTAGAGCTGATAACTGAGCGGTGAGCCTGACAGTTTGCATTAAAACACGTGTTTTGCAGCCAGAGCCGGACACATACACATTTCAAATTGGACTTGTAAGCGCCCTATTTCCAGCCCATCAACAACTGTTGCCAGTGTGTACATTGTAGTTGAATAAAACATGCTTTCTCTACACACGCTGTCACACATATCACAAGGGAAACTAGGGGCTGAGTGCTTCTTGACTGTCTAAGCAGCATCCCAATTTGGTCCCAGTGTCTCGTAGTGGCTGACAGCCTCAAATATCTGGGGAACATTTTTAAAAGGCCAGTGTGTTGATGGATTCATGAAGAACACACAAATATAATTGCCATTTGTCACTGCGTGTTGAGCGTCTGCACCACACAGGGACTGGGAGCGCGAGTACCCCGGAGAGAGCGCAGCTGCGAGGGGGGAGCGCCCGCTATGTAAAACGGAGCACATAAACACCTCCGTTTGTGTCACAGAAATGGGTCCTACAGGAAGGAGAGGAAATTGCACCCAAAAGACGAAGGAGAGAAATGCTGTAGATATATGTCAAAGCTGGATGAAGCTCCCATATAAACCACACAGAGGTAATATGCATGCACGTCAACCGATTCAGACTCGTATAAACAAGAATCTAAAATAGTCCTGAACATGAAAATATAACGGAGAGGTCAAACAGGGCAGCTAGGAGATCCTCATTTGCACGGCGCTTTCTCTACAGTCTCAGGTATAGGCCGCGAGCCGACTCAACAAACACGAGCTGCTTCTGAAGATGGCTGCTTTTTAATATTAATGCCCCTGAGACGAGGCTAGAAAGGAGGAGAGAGGAGAGTGCTGTTTGCCTAGGCTTATTAGAATGCCCATCAGACAGAGCAGAACAGTTATTCAAATGTCACATCACGTCGGCCAAATAAACACACATCTGCTCTTCATCTGCTAATAACCATTATTACACAAAGCAGGAGTTTGGCTCTGATATGGTTTGAATATGACAGTAGGGCTGCATTCATTTTGCTCCAATGGAATAAATAGGTCTCCTTTCAGCATCACTACCATTATATTGTTTATCTTTATATGGTGTGAATTAGAAAAACATGTATATTTTGTGCTTGACTGGCCATGTACCTGGATGATTGAAATGCTAATTTGTAAATGTGCAATGACCTAGGCGGGCCGCTCTTACCAGCCCCACTACTACTACCCCCCTCTCTCTGCCAAAACAGCCCGGGGTGTCATCTCTCCTCCCAACAAACAGGAGCAGCCCCAGCCTTCAATCCAAAGGGATATATTTTCTCATTAGAAATTATACGTCTTGCCTGTCCATATTTATAGACGCAAAACCAGGGGAATTATGTTGCGGAGAGAGGGAGACAGGGCCGGGCAAGGAGAAGAGCACAATGAATGTTATTACAAAGGCTTCTGATTGAACATTTCCTTGGGCATATCAAAGCCTCGTTTACCGTTTGACCTTCCAAACTCCAGCACAAGGACTTGTATTGTCTAATAGGATGCATCGGAATATACATACAGCCAGTGGTCTATGGCAATTTCAAAAATACAAGGGAGAGTGGTTAAAGATGTGCGCAAATTAGTTCTGTGCAGTGTTGCAAATGTATTATCTGCTAATTAGCATGCAAAAAAATACTCACTGATACCATAAAGTTTGGATTTTTCTATGAAACTGAATGGGACAGTGCACATTCACTAACATTTCAGCAAGTGAAGTAGACACGTTTAAATCAAATGTTGCTCTTACTGATAACAATAATAATGTTGATTTACAATTAATTACAAAAACATTAGTCCCGATGGCCAATGTTGTCAACTGATATTTTGGTTTGAAAGATGATCATCGTATCAGAAAGTAAAAAACTAGTCCTGAACTCAAAACTGAACTCAACTTAACCATTAGATTACATGTTGTGGCGCTAGGAGGATAAAGAACCATGGGGAAGGGAGCCATGTTTTTCTAAGACAAAATAGTTTGTTTGGCAAAATAAATACCCACATTCTCACTAAATATGTAACTGCCCTGATCACGCTGCAGTCCTGGTCCTGTCAGTTCTCACCGTGATTTGCATTCACTCAAATCATAACGACATACATAAAGATGAAGACATGGCTATGATGATGATGATGATGGTATGAGGAGGCTGGCTAAATTAGCTCCAATATTGGATCCTCATCAACTAAAGTGACAAGCTCTATGCATTTGCAGTGTGGGCGTGTTACAGTACAGCGCAACACAAATCTACAAGCTGTCGCCACCTGTCAAGTCTGATCACACTGTGTGGACCGTCTCATTTAGGCAGGAAATATCAAGTTTTAGTTGACTTTTCAAGCCATCGCCATGTCACCTCCCTCATGCTGTCACATGATACAATAGTTTTCAGTTACATTCAGTTATTGGCAATAATGAGAATAAGGCATTATAGTTAAAATATATTTCTGAAACTATTAATCCTGGTAAAGAAGGAGTTGATTCAAAAGGCAAAAAGTCTCGATTTACTAGTCAATCTACGTTCCTGTTCTCATCCGGGGTCATGAACTTTGGATAATGACTAAAAGGACAAGATCACTGATACAAGCGGTTAAAATAACTTTCCTCCGCAGGGTGGCTGGGCGCTCCCTTAGAGATCAGAAGGTCAGGAGCTCAGTCACATTGGAGGGGCTTGGACTAGAGCCGCTGCTCCTCCTCGACAAGAGGACAAGAGGAGCTGGAGGAAGTGTCTGGGGTTAGGGAAGCCTGGGAGTGCCTGCTTAGACTGCTGCCTCAGCCCCAGATAAGCATAAGAAAATGGATGGGTGGATGGAAACTACACATAATGCCATATTTTGAAGCTGTAAGTACAGTTTTTGGAGCTTCTCTTCACATTATAGTGACTAGTAACCACATATATAACTGAATAACCTCAAACTCTTTAAGCTGCATTGCCAAACTTTTCTCTTGCAAGTCTGAAAAAGCTAAGCTGTCCATGTGTCCAACAAAATCATGCATGTGAATACTAGTAATGCGCCAGAGGGTGTTTGTGAGCTAAGAATAAGTTGGGCAGATTTAAACACCAGCTTCTACCTTTTTTTTTGTCTATGAGAAAATAATAATAATAACATTAATTAAAAGAGGGTGGGAGCTCCATGACACAGGTTTTAAGCACTTTTAACTCTCAGACAGTCGTCCATATTTGGGTTCTTTAAGTGATACTTGAAGACACAGATTAATATTATTTTCCAGCCCCCCTCCACCCGCTCCATCACTCCCTCCTCCTGACGAATGGGGAGTCGGGCGTCAGGGATTTGGTCGTTTCAGAATTTGCTGCTGATTGAGTGGAAAAATAACCCCCTCGGACCTTGTTCTACTTAATTACATTTTGCAGTGGCGACGGCAACTTGAAAGAAAAGAGCCTGATTTGACGGCAAGAGGCTGGTGTATTGTACGCACGCTTCAAGTGTGTTGTGGATATGTAGTAAATTAATTTTATTATTATTATTTAATAGCCAGATTTATTTGGATACATTCGATTGACATAATATTATTGAATGTAAAAAGTAATTTTGCTATTTTATTAGAGCAGCAGTAGCTCAGATACTTTAGGGTACTATTAAACTCCTGTTACTGCCAAAGGATGCTGCTGTTGTGTCCTTGGACAAGCCACTTGACCCTCTCTGCCTACGTGGAATGTGTGAGGGTTAGAGTGAGAGTTACACTGAGACTGAGGGGTAAATCAGGGCATGTCAGATGTTTTAGGTGTTTGGAGAAGCTATTTATAAGACTATTGCTAAATATTTGATAATCTAATATGTTTCTCAAACTTTCATGGTCCAATAATACAAATGAACATAAATTGTGATATAAATCTAAATTGTGATCTAGGCTCTAAGAAAATCCTGTTCAAATTTTTGTGGCATATAACCCACATGCTTTTCAAGATGAATTAGTCTAAATGCTAATATTCTGCGTAATATTTGTATTTTTCTCTGACATGAATGACGAGGTGCAGAAGACAGCCGCAGACTCAGTGCTGGAGCAGCACAAGTCTCTGGTCACTGATGTGTGGAATTTAGCATGCTGCTAATTTGAGGCTTCTAATGCACCAGAACATACAACATCAGCCTGTGCTCAAAGCATTACAACTCCTCTATGCACCAAGAAGACGCTTCAGTCTATGCATTTTTACTCACTCTATGACTTTTTCACTGGTTTCCATGCTTCCCGTGTGTGGGAATTCTTAGCTGAAAATAAGCATCTTGCCAATACTCTCAATTACACATGGATTTTTGATCTAACATATTTGATTCAATTCTGCTGATATTAAACGGCATGCATCTGTGTCGAAAATAATACTTTTGAGTTTTTGTCAGTAATAAAAGAAAGAAAAAAAACTAATATGACTTCACATCACAACAACAACACAGCAACATGTGGATGGCGCCGTTTGCGGAGAAGGAAGAATGGATAAAGAGGAAAGCTGAGCAGAGACACTGCATGCCCCCGCTGCTTTTAAGTCCCAGATGCATTTCCAGACCACAAGCGCTAACAGAGAAAAGGAGAAGGACGAACAAC
The DNA here is from genome assembly GCA_019594935.1 of Periophthalmus modestus. NCBI lineage: Eukaryota > Metazoa > Chordata > Actinopteri > Gobiiformes > Gobiidae > Periophthalmus > Periophthalmus modestus. The sequence continues at coordinate 25,229,875 of JAIEZT010000054.1, read as the reverse complement.
AGCACAGTAGTAGTGTTAGCTCTGCTGAGACACGCCGTCTATATCCTGGGGAAATACAAGAAGGACTTGCTTGGCAAAATGATACTCAGAAAAGTTCCACACAAATTCATCAAAAATAAAGTCCATTACAGGCTAAAAGACTTCAGAGAAACATCGCTGCGCTACAACACCTACAACAGCAGGTGGTACTCTGCGGAACAGCCTGTGATTCACGTGTTTTCTGATGGTGACAAAAAAAAAAACCTCAAATATAAACTTTACTGCACAGTTTTATTGGACAGGCAAGGGAAGTTTGTAGAGCACAACACGAACGTGAGGCCTTATTCAAAGAAAAAGAAAAGTGTTAAAACTATACAATCGCAATGTAATTAAAAGGTTTAATTTAGTTTGGACATTGTGTTTTTTTCCTTCTCCACCATGCTCTTCCCATCAGAATTATATCTTAACATAAACTGGTATTTTGCATTGTAGAAAAGGAATCATGAAAAAAAATGCCTTATAATAGTGTGAGCGTTCCCACAATATTGCAATATCGTACCGTGACGTTCATACCATAATTATATCCTACCAGGACTTTTGGATATTGTCAGATCTTCACCACTGAATTTTGTGTAAAGAAGGGAAGTTCATTTATGCTGACAGAGAAGACGTTGAACTTTGTGCCAGTTTAGTTTGACATGGACAGGCCCAGTAATTATAGATATTAACCATAAATCAGGTCAACAAATATGCAATATGGCGGTTAAAAAGCTCAATGATCTTTTGTCAAATTTTCACTTGCTATTATCAGTTTTTTCTTTATTATATCCAAGAGGGACAAGTGAATGTATGATTGCTGGATTTTTTGTAAAATTGAGTACATCTTGCGAGGATTTAGCCCATACACAGATAGCTACCACATTTTTTCTAGAAAGATAAATTACGATATGACTCAGAGGAGGCCTGAGGGAGCTGCCAGCTTCTGTACTCCCAAAAAGTGCTCCACCCTCTGCCTACTGACGGCTCACAACAAAAAACAAAGCAGAAGAGTGAAGTCAAGTGAACAGGAGAGAAGGAGGGAGGGACAAGAAGCTAGGGAGAGAGAGAGAGAGAAACGGAGAGTGTGAGAGACGAAAGGAGAGAGACAGAGAGAGAGGACAAAGAAGGGAGGGAGTGAGAGAAGGATAGATGGAGGGGTAGAGACAATGAGAAAAGGAGTAAGAGGGAGAAAGATAGAATGAGGCATAGACACGGACACAGAGAAAGGAGTAAGATCAGGAGAGAGAATGAGAGAAAGAATGAGAGGGAGTGAGAGAGAGAGAGAGGAGGAAGAGAAAGAAAGAGAGGATGGAGGGAGGGAGCAACAGTGAAAGAAAGGAGCGAGCGACACAGAGAAGGGGGAGAAATAGAGGGACAGAGAGAGAGAGAGAAGGCAGGCATAAAGAGAGAGAGGGAAGGGAGAGAGAGGAGCAAACTAGGGTATTTTCAGTTTCAGTTACATCGATGACTCAAAAATTCCGCCGGCTTCAAAATCTCCTCAAAGTACAAGTTGCACGGGAAAGTCTCGTGTTTGAAATTCAGTGGCAGCGGTTCCACACGCGCCGAGCCAGTGAAGAAGCAGGAGCTGTACACACAGATACACTGAGACACAGACTTAGACACAACCACACACTAAATATACAGGCTGCACAGTTAGAACAAGCAGCCTACTATAGTCCTGTGTTAAATAATGAGCATGTTCCTGACTCATTGCTGTTCCTACTTGGACAACTTTAGATGAATGTTGACCGCTGCAGACCGGTGGAGATGTTATGACCTAATTAAGCCAACACAATATGTCCCTTGTCAAACTGTCTTAAGCTTGTCCATCCTTTCTGCTTCCAAATGGTAAATGTATTTATGAATATATTTTAAGCAACCTTTTTTGGACTTGAAACAACCGCATCATGGACATTAGTTAGCACGTAACTGGTTAGCCTTTGTGATGCCCATTGAACTCTTAATATTTAAATTTTTTGGAAAAATCGATGAAGAAATGAAAATTTTCTTCCGGAACCAGAGCAGACTGTTACTGTTGAGCTCCATACACAACTTTTGGTATCAATGATGACACCAAGTACTTGGGATATTTTTTTTTTTTTTTTTTTTTTTAAAGATCCTGTATTAAAACTGAATGCTCACAAGAGGCAAGCCATGTTAAAATGTTGTTACCTTTAAGCCATGTTAAAATGTTTTGTACCTTTGCTTTTTTTTTGTTTTTGTAGTTTTGCTTTAGTCACACATGTTTGAACCTTAAAATCTGTTATATGCCACCTTGTGTTGTCAGGTAGTGGTGGTAGTTCACAAATTAACAACTACCTATTACCTTCCGTTCAGTACTCAGTCAGTAAATTGATAATTCCAGCATTGAAATCATCCGAATGATTCTAGTGAAGGCGTATGGAGTTTTAAAACACATTGGAGCACTTCCTGTATTACCATGTGACATCACAAGGTGGAAGAGAGTGTTTTCTGTTTGACAGAAGAGCACAGCCTAATATGCAGGACATATGTAAATGAAACTTGAAAATTAAACACAAATCCAGGTATGTTTTTAATGAGGAAAACAACATCATAACATGGATCAGAAAATTGCGTAATATGTGCCCTTTAATACTCGTCAAACCGTGTGACAGAAGACATTTCAATAAAAAATATAAAACGAGTTTCAAATTGGCTCGAAACACATACATGACAGATGGGTATATGGATCTTTGAGTGCCTTGAAGGTGGAAAAACTCTATATAAAAAATGTGACTATTAACCAAAAATGTTACCACTGATGCAAAGCTTGAAGTGAATTGCTGAACTTGCCTTATTGTGATTCGTGTATCTAAGATTTGAAGCCTTGCTCTGAGTGGAAGCCAAAATCCAGCATCACTGCAGGTCAAAGAGGAGGTAGACAGTCTATCAAACTCCCCCACACCAAGTTCCTTTTGTTTGGCCCGTATCAATCTGCACATTAACCCTGTGCTAATGGGACAGCTGTGGGTCAGGCCTCTCTCCTCCTTGTGTGCCAATCAGAGCCTTAAGCTGCAGATCAACCTCCGGGACCGGCCTGCTCGTCTGCCTCTCAATGGCTTCTTAAACGCAGAGACACCCCTATCGATTTTTAGCTCTAGTCTCGGAGAGGAGGTGAGGAGGGAGGGGGGATGTTAGTGTTGGATGCCTGTGTGTCTGGAGCTCCGATGGTCTCCCTCGGCTCTCCCCTGGCTCTCCCCGGTCACCCTCCACTGAGCAGGGCCTGTCAGACTGACCCCTCTCTGAGCCACTCAACCTGCAAACAGCGGAGGGGCAGCAGCCTGGAGCTCGCGAGGGCAACATCAACAGCGCTTGGGGGTAATAGAAAAGGGTTTTAACCTTAATGTTGGAGCCAAAACCCGGCTAGAGGCCAAGTAATCCCCCCAGCGCAGCGCTCATTTCAAACTGCATGTTTTTTCTCCATTCACTCGCTCCAAGTCAAAGTGAAAGATACTGACAAGGCTATGGTGGCTTTGGAAGTTGGGGGATTCAAATCAAGTCACTTATGGACCTTTTACTTGCTGGGTTTATAATATTATATGGAATTGTGTGTTATCTTTCTTAGCAGTTTACTCTTATTTTGCTAATCAGTCAGTTATTCTTTTGATTAAACGTTTAGTTGTTTAGATTGTCAAAATAACACATTTTGAAGCTAGATATATTGCTACAGAGAAATATTGCAATAAATAATAATACTGAAACTACTTTATGGCACTAATTCAGACAACAAATATACCCCATATTTCCCCACTTTTGCAAAGAAAAAGTACTCATAACAAATATTGAGCCCCAAAATATATTCTTCCAACTGCCATGAAGGGGGCTGTAAATATGTTTTTGGGGTTGTTGTTTTTTTACCAAATGCTTCCGTGCCTAACCTAAGAGATGCCGCTAAAAAACAAAGTCTACTTCCTTGTGTCACTTTGATGTAATTACTGCTCTGCACATGGCATGTATTGGAGTCTGTGCATTGACAATAATCTAATAATCGGTAAATTGTAATAAATTAATTAACCTGTTTCAGCGCCAGTGGTGGAACAAAACAAAGTAAAAGTAATAAAGTGCTGTATTTAAGTAAAGGGGATACTTTTTGCATTTACTTCACTACATTTGAGAGAAGATATCTGTACTTTCTATTCCATTCCATTTCTATTTCTACTCCAGTATTTTTATTATTGGCTGAGACCTGCTGAAAAGGCTGAGTGGCTTATTTTTTCACACTTTTGTAGTTTGAGCAAACAAAAACATACAAATAAAAACAGCTTGAAAAAAAAAAAAAAAATCAATTCCATTGTTTCTGTTGAACAAAATTCAGCACAAATCTTTATCAAAATCACTACATTTGAAGCTTTATTAGATCTGAAAATCTGCCCAAAACACTTACTTTTTACTCCAAGTATGTTTGTAAATGGGTACTTTTAATACTTTTTTCATGTGATACTTTTACATTTACTTGAGTATTTCTTGCGCCAATATCTGTACTTTTAACCATTGTTCAGCTCTAACATGAAGGTTAATTATTGTATGTCAAGTGCCAAATACAGCAAACATTGATTATCAAAGTTTGATAGTCAATAGCACGAAAAAGTTTAGTCATAAATTGTAAGCATTGTGCAGTAGGGGTCCTTCACGGAATAAGGTGTCAGTTAATGATTCCCATTTGCAGTAGACATTTTGACATTTTTACTATGAAAATATTAAGATTATTATAATACTTCACAAAGCCTTATTGTTATTAATTAAGTGATATTTTTATTCTCATGTTATAACACTCGTGTACTTTCTTACGTACCAGACATGAATGGAATTGTTCCCATTGTCAATATATTTTACAGTGTAAGAGCCACTTCAAAAATCGGTCAAAAGACTTTCAATAGTTCAATTGTCTGAGCTAAAACTGCGCACTACATCTCAGTCTGCAGCAGCCTGTGTTTCCTGGTATCTAACATAGGCTCTTGAAAGCCCACAGCCTATGAAGTGAGGTATGCATATCTAATCATTGGACTCAAGTATTTTGAATATCTTCAAAAAAATTAACACTGAATAGGCCTGGCCACTTCGGGTAAAATATGCTAATTAACACACTTGAAATTTCCCATATGAAATCTATCTGCACCAAGACAATGAGAAAATAATTACAACAGAGGTAGAATTACAATGGCCATTTTAATCAACCCCTACACTAGCATTTCACCCTATTTATACCGTTTTTGATTCCATGACCCACTGGTAAGTAATCACTTGAAAATTATGGCTCAGTTTATAATAGGGCTACGCTTTAGACACATTATTTCTACAGAGACAAAGCTCCAAGGATTACAATAAAGATATGAATCTTGCATAACAACAATCGCCATGCAGCTCCTATAGATGGAAAATATTCTCAAAATGTCTGGGGTTAAAAGGTTGTTCACAACTTGAGGAACTTTCAAATATGTCTGAGGCAAACAGGGCAGTTCAGGAATAATAATTAATCACATTCAGCTTCTTTAGCTTACACAGACAGCCCAAGCCTATAAACTGCGCAGTGGTCGAGGATTTGAACCCTCAACCTCCTCACCATAAAGTAGGAGTACAAACTGCTCTGTACCACTATACAAATGCCAATGTTTGGGTTATCAATATATCCCAGTGTGGCTAATACAATTCTAGAGCTTACTGATAGTTGGCTGCTAAAGGCCAGCAGATAGTCTCCACAGAAACATGTGTGTTCATTGACCTTCTTGTCTCACCACTTCTCACCACAGATAAAAAACAGAACCCTGCTCTTAAGAAGCTTGTAAGGTCATCTTTATCCAGCTCAAAAGCGCTAACAACTGTTTCAACAATCCAATGAATAATGTGACGATTAAAGTCCTAAAACCAGGGCTCTTTGATGCCAATTTATTTCATGGCTCTGTTTTTAGCAGATATCAGCTCAGCATGGTCTCCAGAGGAACCTCTGGATCTCCCACCAGACTCCTCCTCTTCTCCAGAGAGGAGCTAGTCCTCAGGAAGTACGCTGAAAACAACCTTAAATCAAGGGCAACCGTTCAACTTCAACTTCATTATTATCTGGACACATTTATATTATATTTTAAAAAACATAACTTTGCTGAGTACACAATGAATTTTGATGGCTGCTAATAGGACTTAGCTGGAAGTTTAGCATGTCACCAGATATTTTATCATTCAATATATGAAAGCTGGAAGAATATATTTGGGGCTCAATATTTATCGAGCAGTAGAAAGTTGAATAACTCACTTTGTTGGCTAATTATTAGTTTATCCTTTATTTAAAGATGGTTTACAAGGATTATCTTTCATTATTGTGTCAATGACATTAAGTAGTTATAATACTATCGTTTATCGCAATATTTATCTGCAGCAATATATCATGCTTCAAAATGTCTTGTGAGGGCTTAGTGTCAGCCTGCATGTTTGAAATCAATGAAAGAAATCTGTTCAAAAGGGAAGTTCCTTGAAGAAAACATGCCCTTTCCACTTATAAAGGCTACACAAATATTGCGTACATTATATTGCCCAAAAAGCATCAGAATAATAAAAAAAGATACATGGCTGCTTATTATTTTTCATCAAACCTTTGCCAAAATCCTCAGCCGCTAAAAGTTAGATTTAAAATGGGACAGTCATCCATACAGTTTTTTTATATGTTTACCCTTTTGTAAAATGCACATCCGCTTGTCAAAACATGGTTATTGAAACATTATACGGGATTTATTCTTGTTGTAAAAATATCTGTCTGCAACACAAGGCTTCAGCATTCCCCCAGGTTCAGAGGGAGAGCTGGGGGGCAGGACTGGGGCAGGAGGATGATTTCATATTGATTTCCTGTTTGTGCGGTAAAGAAGACTCTCAATTATAGCTGTCGGCAAGGGATGCTACTAGATGCCTTGAGAGAAAATATTTTGGATTGGTAGACTAAATTTTAGGCTCATGGCATAAATACATTCTACAGGCTTCACATCAGGTTTATTCACTCATTTACCTCCTTACATGGAGATCTGGAGCACAGAATAGCTAGCAAATCTTTAGCACTTGTTTATATACATTAATTTAAATTTCCAAGTTTTTGGCATAATTATTATTAGGGATGTCAGCAAGAATTTGCTTAATTGTTTTTGATTATTAAAAGATCCTATATTACAAGAAATTGGCACAGAAAACGTGCAGTTTAACCATATTATAATGTTGTTACTTCATCAAAAGCACACCTGAAGTTGTGTTTGTTTCATTCACACATATTTGTGTAGTCCCGGTTTATTAGTGAGACTACATCTCCAAAGCTCAAAATGCTCTGTTCCACCTTGTGATGTCATGAAGTGGTATTTTTCAACTCAACAGCTACCTTTTACTTTATCCAAATGATTACAGTGAAAGTGTGTATATTTAAAAAACACAGTGGAGCATTTCCTGTATTACCACATGACATCACAAGCTGGAACAGAGTGTTTTCTCTGGGAGAGAAGAACTCTGACTTTAAACCTCTCAATCTTTATGTAGATAAGCAAGTGACACCACCAGGCCAGGCCAGTTTTTCAAGGTATTTTGAGCAATAAAGCACCCATAATTTAAATATGAATAAGTTCAATACCTTAGTTGTGGACACTCCAGCCAATACAATAACATCTCCATGGAGACAAGAAAGTGGCAGGGCCCTCAACCAGAAAAGTGCACCTTTAAGTTCAAATATTTTACAAGCACATAAAGGTAAAAAGGTAAAAATCAAGTTATATTTAATGGTTCTCTTTTTTCTATCACACATTTAATCTCACAGAAATAAACTCTACCAATTTTAGATCTGTTGAATATTTCATGAGCTTCGTTACCTAAAGCATCCAAAATCCCTCCTCAGATACCTCAGACTGACAGAAGAAGGAGAGAAAGTAGAGGTGTGCGTAAACGGAGAAGGGTGACATCAATAACAGCACAATAACGTCATGGGGCCTATCTGCTCGCATAAAACACAGACATGGCATGCCTGCAGAAGAAACACTGCAGAGCTATAGGGACCTCCTCAAACATGCACGCAACATTTTAGCAACAAAATCATTGTTCTTAAGCTTAAGTAAACAAGCCATCGGCGAGACTTTCAACTCAAACCAGTGGAGAGCCAAGAAAGAAACGTATCCTGGAAAAGTTAACAGCAGAGAAACAAACAAAAAGCAGTTACTTCAAGTTCAAACACAATCCACTAAAGGATGGAAGCAATCAGCTGCTGTTACACCAAGCCAAACTCAAGTTAACCCTTCTCTGGAAAAAACAGACACATACAAAAAATATAGAATGTTTTCAATGAATACACTGACACCCAACAAGGACAAAAATGTACAGGGACCTTATACTACAGCCCATATTTACAATTTCCAAATATATAAATAATATTTCAAATCAAAATTTGCCATTTGAGTTCAATTGTGCAATTATCCAATCACAAAAGCTCAAATTATTCATGTAATAGAATGATTAAAAGTAAACAGACCTTGTACTGGTAGTTTGGTAGTGGTATTTATTATATAATTACTATATCAACTTGTTTGAATTGTTCACTATATGAAAGCTGGAACAATATTTTTGGGGGGGGTGGTCAATATTTATCATGTTTACTTTTTCTTTACATCACTGCGATTTTTTTTTTTTTTTTTTTTTTTGGCAATCTGAGATTTTGAGTCATAAAAGGTTGAATAAATAACTTCTATGATTCATGGCACATGCAAACTAAGTACTAAAGAGTTTCATTCTGCTATTTATTTATTGCAGCTAATGGCTTTTTTTAAGATTTAGAATTTAGAATAGCTTTTGTGGTATAAATCTGCTTTAGGGTTATTGTGCCAGTGGCATAAATTTGTTTCAATATTATCATTTATCATCTATATTTACTTCAGCAATGTATTGCACTTCAAAATGTATTCTCGTGACAGGCCTACCAACGCACTCATACCACAGCCATCTTGCCTATAGCAACACAAAACGTTATAATCAAAAGTTGGTAGAACAGGATTGAACAAGTTAAGCAACAACTGCCAGCCTTACCAGAACCACTAAATTATATCTTTTTTTAAACTGTAAGCAACCCTTGCCCTTGCATGTTCATATGTGACAACAAGCCCCCCGGCAGCTGGAAAATGTTAAATGGTGTCTGAAATTAGAAGCTCCTAAATTTAAATAACACCTTGCTTCACACTCACTACATGCCTTAGCCATCTCTGTGTACAAGCCAACTACAGTAATCATTTTGACTACATTTTAACAGCTCTTTGTGGTATATCATAGGAGATATACCACAATTTTCCAGGTTGTTAAACTTACTTCTAATAGGTTCGCAGTGATTGGTCCTCTCCTCTGTCACATGACCTTCCGAGGGCGGTTTCCGGGATGACAGGCTTCTTCCAGTTGATTCAATATCAGAAACATCTAGGGTCACATGCAATATTTGATAAGTTAATAAAACATATTGAAAAGTCTGTTTTAGTTTAGACACCGTACAGTACACAGTAGGGCTGTGGAAGTAAGTAAGAAGACTGCAACTGTATCAAGAGCCAATCATTTGAAGTCATCAATGACCAGCTTGTATTATTAATGGGGAGGTTTACAGCCAATCCTCTAAAAATAAATTGTAATTATGTTTAAGAATTAATGATGATGAAAATGTATTAGTTTTGTCCCACCCTGGTTCATAGAGGTCAAGGATTGCTATTTCAACTGACAATGTGAAATAGCAAAGCCTAAGTTAGATGGACTCCACCAAATTTATGTAAAGATATTTTTGTTTTTGGTGGCTTTGGTTTTGCCTATATAAATTTGAGCTGGTTATGGTCATTTCATGTCTCTTTTTTTTAACAACAGTGACTAAACCACACTGTGTAATGCACAATGTGAGACCTAGGCTGTTCAGGTAGGCCCTGCCAGAATCTGGATCTCATTTTCTCTCCTCCCGCTGCTCCCGGTGTGCTCTCTACCTGCCAAGCTCCTTTTTACTCCCATAAAGGCTGCATTCATGTGCATTGGAAAAAGTTAGTGAGCAAAGCTGTAGCCTGATAGCTGTGCAAAAAACAGGAGAGACACATCCACTCATCCCTGTAAGACATCGACTTCAAAAATAACAGTTGTTTTTTTTGTCATTGAACACTAGTGCTCTGTTCTGTTCTGTTGTTATTAACCATTTCATGCCAAATTCTTGAACCCTGACTTAAACCTATCCCTTTTAAAATACTTAGCTATTAGTCAGCAGAATAGTGCATGCATAGTACTCAATTTCTTAATTTTGTCAACAGATTTTTATTTAGTCTAGTTTTCAGTCGATGAAAATCTGATGCTAAATTAGTCTATGGTAAATTGTATTGCTTGTCTCCATGGAACATGAACAAACAAGTTCCTGGATAAAAACATCAGTACTCTTTGTCAACGAGTTTATTCATCATTTTAACTGATAAATATGTATGACATTTAGTCATAGTATGCACAATTACTTTTTCTAGTCACCAAAAACATGACATTGACAAAAAAACCAAACAGAATCAACATTGGTAGCACTTCTCTATAGCTGCAAGTAAGTGTGTGATTGTCCTAGTACTACAGTGGTGTTTGTGCGCAGTGATAGATGGCCAGTGGAATGAATGGGCCCAGCCTATGCCCTGGTTAGATATGGCACTCTCTGAGCACAGGGCTGATGTGTAGACCTGCAGTGGCTTTAGCACCACTACTGTGTGACGCATCGCAATATTTTAGTGATCACACTTAGAAATAAATGGCTCTATTCTCAGAACATCTACAGTCCCCAGAGACAGAGGCTGGGACAGAGTCTTAACTATGAGCGTTTTTGAAGGTTCACTGAAAATCCATTCGCAATCCAGCAGCCCCACCGATTGCTTACTCTGTCCTACTTTGCTATTTTCTGACAGTGCCATAATGACGCTTGGTATAAATAGGATAGTTAACGGTCCGTTGCTTGTTTGAAAAAAAAAAAAAAAAGGGGGTGTGGAATATAAGCTTATTTGACATGTGATAATCTTAGGGGCAACTAGAAAGTTAATTAAAAAAAAACTATAATTGGCTGTGGTTACTGTTAATAGTCACCAGGGTTTACCCAGTCTAAAGAAGTGAGGAATAAAGCAAAAAACATTAACTCTGAACCCCTGAGGCACGCTTGCAAACAAAGGCTCTGTTTAAATTAGTCTATATGACAGTGAACTTCCACATAAATTAATTTTTGTTCAAGCATTCTGCTAATAAAGCCTTATTTTAACTAAAACATTCACTTGTGCATGATACAATTTAAAATGATATAGTTTGCAATGGTATAGCATAATGTTTCTCCAAGGCAACCATAACCTTGACAGTAAACATCCAGTGAGCATGTTTGCACAAGGGCCATGCAATGCAATGCACTTTTTCTGGTTGGTCTAGACTCACCGTGTGCAGCGGACAGCAGAGGTTTTGTCTCCAGCTGTGGGCCCTGTCCCGGCCCAGCTGGCCCATCCGGTGGAAGCACGGTCTCCTTGGACAGGGACAGTCCTCTTTCAGGGACACGCGCGCACGAGTACCAGTTCCTCCTTGTCCTCACCCCTCAGCGCTATGAAAAATCAACGGTTCATGATGAGTTAAGACGCAAGGAAGCCAAAGTAACACGACAGATCATTACTCAGGTGAGAAGTAGTCTGCTTATTCACGCGTACAAAGTGACGTCGAACCGCAGTAAAACTTAGTGGAAATTTCCCTTCACTCGCTTTTACATAAACTTGTTGAAGGATTCCATATGTAGTCCAGATTTGGGTTCTCTCACACACCCCTTCCTTTATCAAAAAACCCCTAAGTGTTGTATATAGCCTAATCGGAACGCACTGTTTATGAAGCCTAAACTTACCTTTCAAAACATGACAACTCCCTCGTTTCAAATCTGAATTATTTCCATCCTTCCTTCCTCATCGCGCGCCCGAGACGTTTGGAAGAAAAACACAAAGTAGGTGAAAGAGTAGCTCGTCCCAAAACTTTCTAGAAGTTTAGTTGCCAGTGTGTACCAGACCCAGGTCTTGGTAACGCCGCTGACGCATTGAGAAATAACAACAATAATCGTCGCGACGCAATCGACGCTCAGTGGCGGTAGTTTGCAGAGGAAAGTTGTAGTTCTGAAACATTTCATCATATCCGGATTGCTGCAGTAAGCTCCAGCCACTAGCACATGCATCCTCTCTCCCGCTGCCTCCCTACGAGGCTGCATCAAGACTCCACACAGACTCTGACTCGGTAAATATACAAACAAAACAAGACAACAACGCCTGTACTGACATCATTAAAGCTACACAGGTTGTTAATATTCATTTGTATTACAAATCACATGAGTAGTCCACGTAAAAGTAATTAGAAAAAACTTAGCAAACATTTTATCTGAAGGCGTATTTTGTGAGTTTTGAGGATAATAGAATATATATATGCATATAAACTCCGAGTCTATACCAACACAACCCACAACATATATAATAACCATATATATACATATATATATATATATATATATATATATATATATATATTATCTAATATATATATATTACACATATAGAGATATCTATATATATATATATACACACATAATATATATAGTTAATATTATATATATATTATTATATATATATTACTATTATTATATCATACTTCTCTTAGAAAAGGGTAGAATGCCCACCGGGGAGGAGGCCCGGGAAGACCCAGGACCGCTGAAGGAAACTTGTCTCTAAGCTGGGCATCGGAATGCCTAGGGGTCCCACCAGAAGAGCGGAAAAGGCGTATAAGCAAAGAAAATGAAATGGATGGATGGATGAAAAGCAGGTGGTTGAGTGGTATGCCAGGTAGAGATCCGGGTTGATTAGTATTAGTAGTAGTAGACACAATTGGTTGTTCTTCCCTTGGTTGCCACCCCTTCCAGGTACCTCTACTAGGCCTATGCATTTCATGCCTCACCTTTTGTGCATAATAACAAATAATGAAAAAACAGTTTAAATTGTAGTGTATTGGGGAGAGTAACATGCTTTTCAAAACATAGTGTTTACTTCGTATTCAGGAAGGACAAACTGTGTAAGAGGGTTTGAGTTGGACATTGGATTTTTGGTAAACTTTATAATATCTACCAAGAAACAGAACTTACTACCTCGGCTTTAGAGTTATGCATATGTGCAACCTCCTGTGTGCCAGGGTCTATCGGTGGGTCATTGTTAGTGTCGTGATGATTGCATCATAGCCATGGAACTGTAT
>JAIEZT010000054.1:25003757-25216491 GCA_019594935.1 Periophthalmus modestus | reverse complement strand
CAGTCCCCCCCCCAGAGTGATATCACTGCAAAGTATCAATTGTACATATTAAAGGTCATTCAAACTTATGTCCTGTCTTTAACCGCTAACCACCGGTTAAAACTACCCTAAAATAAACAAATATTCCCAAAATCCTATACAAGACTGTAATGAAAGTATTCAAGAAAAAAAAAAAAAAAAAAGTGAGACTTTCTACTTTGCCCTGATTGAAATTTCACAAGTTTGTTCTACAGTGCTATAACAGATTGTGTAAGATAATATCTATTCTATTGCATATGATTTCATCTAAGTATCACATAGAGAGCTCAGAAAAAGTACTAGACCAGCAGTCATAAAAGCAGCACTGAACATCTAAGTTTTTTATTACTTGATAAATATGAAAATAATTTTACTTTTAACCCCATTTTAATTGTTTTATAAAACGTGAGCGAGTTCTCTTGCTTTATAACAGGTGGCCTAAAACATTTCCCAAGCTCTATAAACCTACAGTGTTGTAAAGTCATCTTCAAGTGAAAGATCCATTAAAGTGAAAAGGATGAGTAGGCTATGTTAAGTGTACATATTAGACCTAACAAATACAAAACCAAAACATTTACAATATAATTAGATTTCCTGTTAAACGTAACTATTTAAAAGTAATACTTTTTCACAAACTGAAAACATGCTTCTCTATTTGTTTTCTCTTTATGCTGTCTACGTCATTTTCAGTCTTACGCCCCCCTTAGGCAGACCTCATCATACTTTTTTTTCCAGAACGTTAAAGGATAGAACTCCACTACTTCAAAAGGGAGACCCTCTAACCAGATGGTTGGTGGTTTCATTACTCAGTGCCGGTACAGCATACTGATATTGTGTCACATACATCTTGTCAATGTATCATCATCAATATCTTTGTGATTGTATGTTTGGTATTAGTAGCATGTTGCTTAATGAGGCTTTGGGTTTCAAGGAGGTCAGCATAGTGCTAATTATAATAAGGTCTGTCACTATAATTACTATATTGATTTATTATTGAATATTATAAAAGATGGCACAATCACTATTGAGCCTGAGCTGTAGAATAAGTCGCTTCTATAATCATTAAAAATATTAACATAAGTACTAAAGTGTTCCATTCTGCCATTCATTTATTGCAATAGGGTCTGTGCACAAGCTAGCTAGCTCACTCCCGTCTCTAACCTTTATTAAAACTGGAAAACATAAAATAACCTATTAGAATTCAAATTCATTAAAATTAAGACTACCCAATTATTGTCATATGTAGCATATTTCCGTTTGTGGTATTGTTTTTTAACAATTACTACGTCTCAAAATTAGCATTACCGTTAGCATTGAGACACAAACATCTCTGTTGTAAAACACAGAAGTGTCCTCCAGTGAAGTATTCATTTAATTACTGTAGTTTTTTTTCGTTTTAAATACTATTGACATCTACCCGCAGCTCCCTGTCCACTGCCTTCTTTCATTTTTATTAATTTTAGCATGACTTTGCAAAAACTTCATAGATTTACAATTGGACAGGAAGTAGTGGCACTAACACAGAGGTTGCCACGTGCTATTGTGCACAGAGCCTTTTTTTTTTTTTTTTTTAAATCAAATTGTTAATTAAAAAGGTTTACTGGGATTATCCTGCTTTTAGGGTCATTGTGTTGGTCAATAACAGCATTTATTGCAATATTTTCAACATTTGTTTTATCATGGGAAATGTATTCTAGTTTTGTAGAGTTTGAGTCCATCTGCTGTGTTTGAGAAGCACAAAATCTTTAGTCCATCTTCAGTCCAGATTGTTTTTTGTGACTTTTTATAAGCCTCTTCACTTTGTTGTGTAAGTGATCAGACTTCCATTCTCCCCATTGTCCTATCTCTAGTCTCTGTCTATGTAGGGAAGCAGATTCCACAGCACTCCATGCAGATCTCCAGGCAGTCGGAGGACTCGCAGCAGGCATCCATGATGCCACAGTCCATGTCACAGGGGCAGTTACAGTCATCGCCCAGCTCGTCGCCATGGCAGCAGCAGCAGCACGCCTCCGAAGTGCACGTGCCACAGGAGGCCTGGGCCACCACCATGTTACACAGGGTCAGGAACTCACAGAACAGACAAGCCAGGATGCAGTGCACACAGCAGTCTGCACAGAAAACAACAACAAAAATACAATGTAGGTTATTTTGTTTTAGACATATCCTATTCACTGGTTTCATATTCCCTGTTAAATGCAAATGCTTTTTAGGGACTTCAAATAATATTCTGTTTTAAATAGCTAATTATCATGAAATCATGAATCATACTCATATGATTTACATTGTGTGAGTGGTATAACAACAGAAAATAATACAAGATTTGATTTAAATTTGCCACATTTGCAAATCACATATTCATGTACATTATACCTTTACCACTGGTAACTCTTGAGAATACCTACTTTTTTATAGCACAGAAAACAGTAACTACCAAATGAAAACCTGACCCCTACCACCTAAACCTAATGATTTACTTAAGTTATTTAGTTTTACTTGAGTAATTATTTGGATTACTCATTTTGACATCCTCTTGGGGGATATTATTTCAAAGTAACAATACTGTGAGAGTTGACTAAAATTTAGAACAGTTTTTGGCAGCTCAACTCTGAACACATCACAATATAATTATGTACAAAAAGTGCAGTTGTGTTGAGCGAAGGCAGGGGGTTAAGAGAAATCAGAGAAATTCAAAGAACTGATTCCGGTCCTGCTGCAGTGATTAGCGCCATGTTAAATAATTGTGACATTATCATGCAAACTGCCCGCATGATCACACTAAAATGATTAGCACAGTCCGAGAGTGTCTTTGGCAAATAGGGCCTTAATGCTTACCAGGCTCACACCACTCATTAACATCTGACCTCCCCACTCCTCATCTCAGGGGTATGCCACTGAATTTTAATATGCTTTGTCAAAACTGTTTTTACAGAATGTTTTATTTAATTTTATTATTTTTTTTGCGAATCCACTAAGCCCATAGTTGGTGGTTCAAACCCTGATATTTAAACAACATATTGCTATTGTGTTTTGGGGCAAGACTTATGATATGAGTGGTTGCATTGAGAAATACTCTGATTCATCAAGGAGATGTTCATAATAGTAAAGGTTTCAAAGGGATTCATCTCAAAAACTACTTCTATTTACATGTTTCAGACAAATACCAAATATATCAAAGCACTGGTATATTTGGTATTTGTCTGAATACCCCTCTCTCAGAGCCAACCTATCTCCTTGAAGCCCCCTAAGTTGCCGCCTCCGGTCTGTGCGTTAAAGACATGATTTGGGCCGATGCAGAAAAAATAGCATTACAAACAGGGAGCATTTGCATAACTTTCATCAGCCCATCTGGAGCTGTCAGAGCGCTGTTACTGATTGGGTTAGAGGGAAAGTGAAGGGGGCCAGTTGGAGGATGGCGCGCTAAAGCAGTGCAGAGGACCGCTGGATGCTCATGTTTGATTAATCAAAGTGGAGAACATTTTTTTCCTGCTTTTCAATGCTCAGGGCTGCGGCACTGACCAGAAGCACCCGCTGCCTGTGATACAAAACAAGATAGATAGGGAACATGAAACGAGCCAGTGTATGCGTATCAGGGAGCCTGCCTCAAGTTTGAATGCATCTTATTATCCTTATCGGAGGCCGTAACACTGCAGTGATGGGGGATGCATTACAATTAATCTAACTTTCTCAACATCTTGCTTGAACTCACAGTCAGATCACACTAAAGCTGATTTAGGAGTTGTTTCAAGATGGCGACTGAGTTATAAAACTTCACTCTCTTTCTTCTGTGTACCGCCATCTGAACGTCTACAAAATGCCAATGGGAATAATGAACAGTGCCCGGGCAGCTCTGAGCACAAAACCTCAAAGTTCAGAATAACAAAGTTTGAGGGCCCAGAGGGCATAGCCATGGCAGCATTCACAATGTTACAGTCGGCTGCCAACACCATCTAAACACAGTACATAGGCATTAAACAGCAGCCGGCCGGCTCTGCTATTCACTTGGATGTATAATTCAACAGCAGTGATTACTGTGGATCTTAGAAATGCCGGCGAGAAGAAGAGGAGGGGGGGGCAGTACACTGTACACAAGAGAGCTGGACACAAGGCACATCTGCAGAAAACAGAGGAAGATGGACAGATGGACAGAAGGAGAGAGACAGAGTGAATCCAAGCAGCACACAGCACAGCGGCTGATACTGCTGCTGTTTAATGTCAGCGTCACTATGAAGTCCATGAGATCAGGGCCAAAAAACAGTCCGGCGCCTCTGAGGAAATAGTTTGAGACATCTGGAAAGCTAACATCAAAAAAGACACAAAACAAGCTGGATGGGCCTCGGAGCAGCAAGCTGTGCAAAACAGTCCGACTCAGAAAGAGCACAGAAAGTGCAAGACAGCCAGACATCAACACACAGAGAGATTGATCAGGCAAAGCCTTGGTGGCCAAGGAAGTGGTCAGGGCGCATACAGAGCCTGGTCAGTGGACTGCAGTCAGGTCCACTACATGCACTGTCAGAGCACTGTATAATCAATAAGACACAAACTCCAGCCAGAACTCACTCAGCTCATTATTAGACAAGGCTAATTGTGCATGTGTATTTGCTCTATAGTTTACACCACGGATGAATGTGATTACACACGGATGAATGTGATTACAGCACAATTAAAACAAAGCAGCCACAGCACACACAAGCCAGCCTGGTGTTATCACAGCCAGGCCTGGTGCCAGCAGCCTGTGCCAAGAAACACAGAGATCTGCCCAATCCCCTGAGCTAACCCCTGCTAGCTTATGCCTTTTTATTTCCAGTGTTCAGGGGCTGTTTAGGAGGCTAATTTCACAGGCAAACAGATTATGTTAATCCGTGTAAACATTCAAACACAACAGCTTGGCTGTTTTCCGGGGGAAATAAACAGTTGAGAGTGAACATATTGATTTGGAGAGGTGCTGTCTGCAAATAGAAAGACAAAAGCTGTAATGAGTCAGACTTGTTTAGCGGTTGTTTTTTGCACTCTCGCTCCTCTGTTCTTTATAAATTAAGATGTTCAAAACAACATGTCTGGAATATTAACGTAACCACTCTGTTTGCGTATTGCTCGACTTATGCATTTCAAGTGGAATAAAGCTTTATGTATGGCAATGCGGTGCATTAACTTGTGACTAAAAACAAGAGTAAGCAAAAGCAAGTGCCTTCTTCTAAAACGTCGAGCAGAACAACCACATCAGAGAATACGTGTGCACAAACTGAACAACAGACTACAGGCATCTCGTCAAACAGAGATGCGGAGGCCGTGTTAATGATAGCCAGGGTGGTGCTGACGGGATGTGGGCAAGTCAGAGGGGCCCACAGAGGTGTGAGGGCCACTCTGGGGCCCAACAGGACTTTTAATAGGCCCCCTGTGCTCTTTGGACTCGTTAGATGGTCACACCCTATCTCCCCAACGCGCAGAGCCCAGCCAACCACCTTCATTACTGGACTCACCTCGGCCTTGCACCTGACATAGTGACGGCCTTCCTGCATTGCAAACGCTCCATTTGACTTGTTGTTAAGGCAAATAAAAGCCCCAGGAGTTGCCTGAGTTGTCATTGGTCTGAGAGGAGTGATAAATATGAGAAGTCATGCTCTGCCGTCATTATAAGGTGAGAGAAGGTAGACCTGTATCATCAATGCGCTACAAATTAAACACATAGATATTGTATAAAAGGCTAACCTATGGCTCTTAAACGACATTTGAATTTCAAAGCTTCATTGAAAGTGTTGGACTATAATAAGACCTCTATGCAGATGTCAGATGTGGAGGTTAGTTTGTGACAGTTGAGTGGTGGGCAGAGGGCTTTAGCATAGTTTTGGTTTTGTCTTCAACTATTTTTATGTAAAAATCAGGGGTATACAAACTTTTTTTTTTCCTCGTTGGGCCAAATTAACCTATTAGCATACCTTCAGGTAGAGGAGGCTTCTGGGAGCTGCTTGAACTGGCCTTGCTGCGGCGGCTGCTGTCACTATTGACTGACAAACTGGACCGGAGCTTCTTGTGCATCTTGTGGGGACACAGAGCCTGAGGAAGGGCGGGGCTGTTCAGTCATGGTGGAGGAGTGCACCATCGCTGTCCGAGATCTAGACATGGGACAGTATTGAAATTTTGTGTCAGGATTAAACGGGCAAAATAATAATCACAAAAAATATTACAATCCTGATCGTTTAAAAATGTCATGGATATTATGGCTAGTAATAATAATGACAATATTAATATTATCAATGAATAAGCTACTTGTTTAAACGACTATTATACAATTGATGTTTCCCACGAGTTTATACTGAGATTATGGTGGCACATGTGATTGCTCTCTAGTTGCTTCAGAGTAGTCATGTGATCAAATCACATCATGTGTCTGGTCAGCTAATCTAAAAAGTTTTATGATGCTATCTTCCGGTGGAGACAGGACCACTCTGAGGAACACCACTAGTGAGCAGTTGAAACTGTCAAGTGTGACAACAAACCAAACTTTGGTCTTAAAATAAAAGTGAACAAACAAAAAAAAAAAAGTATCTATTCAAGCTAATTAACGGAAGATCAGATGAACCTCCTTGGACTAGAACCTATAGTTACTTCTTATCATAATATTACAAGCAATAATTTGTATTACCATTTTCTCTTTTAATGGGATACACTGAGAATTGCAAGATTTTTATAATTGAAAAAATCACGACAATGCAAAATGTACCACAAATATGATCAAATGATGAATATTGTAATAATCCCATCCGTACCTGCCACTGTGCCATTTCGGCTGACGTTGGCCCCACAGCTACACATGCGTCCAGCCCCTGTCCCATTCTGCCCCGGAGTGGATCCCATTGCCGTTACTCAAGGTGGCCGA
The DNA here is from genome assembly GCA_019594935.1 of Periophthalmus modestus. Classification (NCBI taxonomy): domain Eukaryota; kingdom Metazoa; phylum Chordata; class Actinopteri; order Gobiiformes; family Gobiidae; genus Periophthalmus; species Periophthalmus modestus. Next base: position 25,209,599 of record JAIEZT010000054.1, on the reverse strand, counting down.
GTCAACACACTGTTTGGTGAAACTCATTTTGGTCTTGGGTCTCATCTTTCTGAGAAGATTCTGTCGACGTCTGGCATTCAGATCGAGGCTGAGCTGCAAAAGAAACATGAAATAATAAAATTATTTACTTTTTCAACTAAAATTTTAAACTTTGTCTGCAACCTCAATGCAACTCCACATATTAGTCAGAGCAGCTGTTATCTGTTCTTACAAAGTGAACCTGGAAACAAAATTCTCAGCAAGTCCTATCTCACAACTTCTCATCAAGAATATCGATTATTTGGCATTTCAATCGGGAACAACCAAAAGAAGAAGAGATATGGGCGTTTTGTGTGAGAGAAGCACAAAAGCCAGCCCCGTAGGCAGCAGTCACATTTATGGAGCTAAGACGCGGGTGACTTAAGAACCAGGAACGCAAGATTAATGCAGAGAATAGAGAAGAGGATCCTGTGATAGTGTGCATATACAAAACCGCTGCTGTCTGCTAGCGTAATGATCCACTCCAGTGTTGAAGCTTCGGAGATGGCCTGAACTAGTCTTTTTGACAGCCACAGACACTGGGAGACAGCAGCGACCTGTCTGATAAGGAAGAAGTGAGTGAGGAAAGGAAAGGAGGTGGCATTTCTCTGCACATTCAGCTCTACTGGGACTCCTCGACATTACCTTCACTCCAGATCACAGCCCTGGATCCTGCACGCGCCGCCACTGCAAGAGCAACTTCACATTTGAATTATTCATTCTTTTTAAAGTCTGACTCTGTTAACTGTTCCTATTCGGCATTCCATACTTTGGCTACATACCTTAAACAGATGGGAAACCTTGATAAATGTACCGAGGAGTTAGAGTACTGTCAGGAATTTGGGAAGGCGATTCGTAAGAACAAAGAAAGATGGATTCACAACGAAATCAAAAGCTACATCTGCGTTCACACTCGTCTTGGTTTGGTCCTGGTTTGATCTTGGTTTAGTACTCATGTAGACTTGATTCTGTTCTAGCCATGGTTTACTTAGAGCTGATATAGTCCAGGTTTAGTTTAATTTCAGGTGTGTGTGTGTGTGTGTGTCTGCAAGTGTGAACACAGCCAAAGTACTCATTCTTATTTCATAAAGGTGACAAAACAATGGTCAGATGTGGTCCTTTCATTGATTCAAGTCTTAATAACAACCTATAATAATATAGTAACTTTTTTCCTAATTAAAATAGTACATAATCCATTGAAACACCCCAGTTATGGGTGGGCCAGATCACAATTTCAATTTTATCACGATTTATGTAAACTTAGTATCTTTATATTACCTTGTAGACTTAACTTAAGGGTAGTCTTCTTCTGAAAGTTTGCACTTGAAATGGTTAAATCCAAATGACACTCACTCAGGGCCTTGCTACAGCTGACCAAAAGTTGGATGCGTAGGAAAAGTGTGTTTGAGCATAGAGCTGCCTTCAAGTGAAAAAAATGTGAATTACAATGTGGCCGTTTTGCCCCAAAAAAAAAAAAAAATAGATCGACACGGTGATGAGCTCGATTTTTATCACCACATCGCCCATCCCAAATCCCAGTATCTGGATCACACCAAATGATCTGTTATTGGCCAATTGCTGGTATTTGTTGTTCTTTTCATTTATTTTAGCGATCCAAATAAAATGGCCTCAATTTGTCCCCACACCGTGACCAAGGGCATAGTTTGCCTGAATGTTTCTCCTCACTGTTCATCCCCATTTTACGCTGCATACTGACATTTCTAAACCAGCATATAAACAGATTAGGATATTCTAAATACAGAAAAAGAACTTCAAACTACAGCCGCTATCTGGGTTGCCACTGCCAAAAAAATAAGTTTGCTTAATTTTATCTATTTATTTTAAATGCAAGAATGCCAACTGAATGGGCCTTTCTCAGCACATCGCTCTGGGAGAGGCCAGACGTGGACCAGATCTCTAAAACAAAGCAATTAAAAAGGCAGCAGCCTTCACTTCTCCTCATTCACTCTTCGGCATGCGGCTTCAATAAACAAATATAGACTTAAGGGATCAGAGCACCATGCCATTTGAATTAGACAACCAGCTACCTCCAGATCGAATTCATTATGCAGCGATTTAAAAGCAGACTGGATTAAGCTTTGAAAACAAAAGCCTTGCCATGACAATGTGTTGAGAGACTGACATCTGCTAACAAGGAGATCCATAAACTATATCATCCACAATTCTCTTTGAAAATTAGGGCTGCACCATTTGGGACAAAATATGAAATTGTGATTTTTTTCAGCCTGCCATTTGATTTCTTTCTTTATTCTTTATTTGTCAGGGACCATGTATAAACTCATTAATTTTACAAAAGAAAAGATGATTTGTACTAGATTTAGCTACTACTATTTTCCATCTCATTAAAATACACATTTCATTACAATTACATTATAAGACTATCAGTTCATCGTTGACATTAGCAGTTAAATACAATAAAATGTCCCATTGTCCAGTACATGATGTCTATGCAGTCCATACCAGTATAAAAAATCATTATGTGCAGGGTCTGGATTTATGCAGTACACATTGAAATACATCCAGGAGAATAGACAAAAAGACTGAAATGTGAATTAACAAATTAACACAAGAGTTGTGATAAATCATGAATCGCAATCAATTGCATTGACTGACATTTTACAATCCATTTCTGTATATACTTATGAAATTTCAAATTCACTTTGAAACTAGCAAACTGTTAATTTGATCAGATTTTTTTTTTTTTTTCAAAAAAACACAGATTATCAGGATGTCAACAAACTCATATGGGATGCATAGCCCAATATTTAGAGATGAGGCAGGCCCCCTGAATCTAAAATTCTCCCAGGCCTGGACCATACATTGTAAGAAAAAACACTTGGTTGCCCTAAAACATAAAAAAAAGTAACTAAATAATATATTTAAAGAATGCTCAAGATATGGTAAATGGTCGCCTTTTTCCACCTTCAAGGCACTCAAATCGCTTTACATCAAGGAATCACTAACATATTCACACATTCATAAACCAGTGTACACAGGCCCTGGGGGCGAGATGGGTTAAGTGTCTTGCCCAAGGACATAAAGACAGCATTCATCTGTGGGAGCTGGAATCGCACAACCAACCAAGTAGATCTGACTGACAGTGGGATTCAAACCGCCAACCTTTGTATCAGTGGACAACACACTACCAAATGAGCTACTGTCCCCCAATCCCATTAATATATATTCATATAAACAACAAAATATGATAAACATGTTCTGAAAAGCTTGTGATTGTTTTAACAGTTGATATTTCTGTTTTCTCTCCTATTAAATTTCCTAAAGTGAATACTGAATCCCAATTTGAAGAAGATATAAAGTACACATATATTCCAAATTAAAGCTACATTTTCTGCCAAAACCATTGACCGATTTATATTTACTTTTTTACCCAGTTTTATACAGTTAAGGATATTCTACAACATCTGTGTCTTCCTTTTGGCCCAGTCCTGGCCACACATGCACACAAACTGTTAGAATTGTGCTCCAAAAGGCCAGAGTCTACTGAAGGGCATAATTACAGTGAAAGTGTAGTCTTCAATTGAACAGCATAAATAGTTATTAGGAAACCGCTACTTAGACCGAGGACAGAGGCCGTGACGCGGAGAAGTGTGGCAGCTCCCTGGATGGATGGGCCAAGCAGTTGCAGACTTATTTTTATCCTGATGAACACGTTGACAAAGACGAATGGTCACAATGGGGTAATATTCATAATCATTGATCATAATAATGGTGATACTGTCAGGGATGGCAATGACAGACAGTAGAGCCACCAGCAGACAAATGAAGAAATAATGAGAAAAGCTGAATTAGTCAGTCCTCATAAAAACTCAGCCACTTTTACTGTATAATCAATTGACTGGAGTGTGCTAAATAGAAACAGTACAATGCCAAACGTAATTTACCAGCACATGCGTTTAAAACTACCTTTCTCAAAAGCATTTTATTATAGTGTACTAGAAATGTCAAGATAATGCAGATAATTGTGATTCATATTCAGGTCACAGTATAAGAACTGAAAAATACTAATTGTGAGAATTCAATATATACTCAAAAAAAAAAGTAAACCTCTCTCTTGCAGTTTATGTCATATTAAGTTTGTCACATACTTTTGTCTCTCCATGGCCTAACACCAAAGTACATCTCCGGCATGTTAGTGCCATATGAACAATTTCGCTCTCCTCAGGGACCGGCCTCCTGCTGGTGCCCAGAGTCAGGACTAAACATGGAGAATCAGCGTTTCACTTTTACGCAGCTAAAACCTGGAGTCTTCCTGAAGATGTGAGACAGGCCTTAACTTTGACAATATTTAAATCCAGGCGCAAAACGGTTCTGTTTAGCTGTGCATATGACCGAAAGTTTTTTATTCTGCACTTTTCTCTGTTAATGTCCATTTTATAATGATTATTTGTGTTTGATTTGTTTTTTGTAATGTCTGTCTTATTCTGTAAAGCACTTGAATTACTTTGTGTACAAATCGGGCTATGCAAATAAACTTGCCTTGCCTACTTGTCACTGTTTGACTTTCTAGCTTTCTGTTGGTTAAATCAACAATTCTTTTCAGCCCTACGAGGTGAATGCTGTTGCAGTTTTAGAAATGGTGACCTATTTTTTACTTTTAATGTTATTTGGTCATCGTGGCAATAATTGTGAAAAATCATGACAATTGTGATGTCATTTTGTAATTGTAACACACATTTTGTTATCATATGTAGGGATGGGACAATAAACACTAACACTACTACGTTTATAATGAAAAAAAGGGTCAGCAGTAATCATTCGTGGGACATGTTATATAAATGTGATGATCGCCAACAAAGATAATGGCCATTATGTCACCAGAATGTGCAGAAAAAAACTACTCCTCGATCTCTTCTTCTAGATCATTGCTGTTTTCACTTTTAACAAAGTACAATACTATAACAGCTGTTTAAATATGGAACTTATTCATGACATTAAAATTATAATTATTCATATTCAGAACATTTAAACACTGTCAACAGCTTTAATAATTATCGTGATATAATAATTAATAACAGTTATTTTGGCCATGATAATCGTGAGACCAAATTCCAATATCGCTTCATACCTAATCATGTAACACCCCTGCTACGCACAAAGACAGCAAGTGAAAAGTGACAATGAAAAAGCATTTGATCAGAACAAGTTCCAATTAGTTTATTTTTAGTCCGAATCAGCTGCTCGTGCAGTTTGTGGCGGCCTGGGGTGCTCCGTACTGCTCTAGAGCTGATAACTGAGCGGTGAGCCTGACAGTTTGCATTAAAACACGTGTTTGCAGCCAGAGCCGGACACATACACATTTCAAATTGGACTTGTAAGCGCCCTATTTCCAGCCCATCAACAACTGTTGCCAGTGTACATTTGTAGTTGAATAAAACATGCTTTCTCTACACACGCTGTCACACATATCACAAGGGAAACTAGGGGCTGAGTGCTTCTTGACTGTCTAAGCAGCATCCCAATTTGGTCCCAGTGTCTCGTAGTGGCTGACAGCCTCAAATATCTGGGGAACATTTTTAAAAGGCCAGTGTTTGATGGATTCATGAAGAACACACAAATATAATTGCCATTTGTCACTGCGTGTTGAGCGTCTGCACCACACAGGGACTGGGAGCGCGAGTACCCGGAGAGAGCGCAGCTGCGAGGGGGAGCGCCCGCTATGTAAAACGGAGCACATAAACACCTCCGTTTGTGTCACAGAAATGGGTCCTACAGGAAGGAGAGGAAATTGCACCCAAAAGACGAAGGAGAGAAATGCTGTAGATATATGTCAAAGCTGGATGAAGCTCCCATAAACCACACAGAGGTAATATGCATGCACGTCAACCGATTCAGACTCGTATAAACAAGAATCTAAAATAGTCCTGAACATGAAAATATAACGGAGAGGTCAAACAGGGCAGCTAGGAGATCCTCATTTGCACGGCACTTTCTCTACAGTCTCAGGTATAGGCCGCGAGCCGACTCAACAAAACACGAGCTGCTTCTGAAGATGGCTGCTTTTTAATATTAATGCCCCTGAGACGAGGCTAGAAAGGAGGAGAGAGGAGAGTGCTGTTTGCCTAGGCTTATTAGAATGCCCATCAGACAGAGCAGAACAGTTATTCAAATGTCACATCACGTCGGCCAAATAAACACACATCTGCTCTCTTCATCTGCTAATAACCATTATTACACAAAGCAGGAGTTTGGCTCTGATATGGTTTGAATATGACAGTAGGGCTGCATTCATTTTGCTCCAATGGAATAAATAGGTCTCCTTTCAGCATCACTACCATTATATTGTTTATCTTTATATGGTGTGAATTAGAAAAACATGTATATTTTGTGCTTGACTGGCCATGTACCTGGATGATTGAAATGCTAATTTGTAAATGTGCAATGACCTAGGCGGGCCGCTCTTACCAGCCCCACTACTACTACCCCCCCTCTCTCTGCCAAAACAGCCCGGGGTGTCATCTCTCCTCCCAACAAACAGGAGCAGCCCCAGCCTTCAATCCAAAGGGATATATTTTTCTCATTAGAAATTATACGTCTTGCCTGTCCATATTTATAGACGCAAAAACCAGGGGAATTATGTTGCGGAGAGAGGGAGACAGGGCCGGGCAAGGAGAAGAGCACAATGAATGTTATTACAAAGGCTTCTGATTGAACATTTCCTTGGGCATATCAAAGCCTCGTTTACCGTTTGACCTTCCAAACTCCAGCACAAGGACTTTTATTGTCTAATAGGAGCATCGGAATATACATACAGCCAGGGTCTATGGCAATTTCAAAAATACAAGGGAGAGTGGTTAAAGATGTGCGCAAATTAGTTCTGTGCAGTGTTGCAAATGTATTATCTGCTAATTAGCATGCAAAAAAATACTCACTGATACCATAAAGTTTGGATTTTTCTATGAAACTGAATGGGACAGTGCACATTTTCTAACATTTCAGCAAGTGAAGTAACACACGTTAGTAAATCAAATGTTTTTGCATCATCGTATCAGAAAGTAAAAAACTAGTCCTGAACTCAAAACTGAACTCAACTAACCATTAGATTACATGTTGTGGCGCTAGGAGGATAAAGTACCATGGGGAAGGGAGCCATGTTTTTCTCATAGTTTGTTTGGCAAAATAAATTCCCACATTCTCACTAAATATGTAACTGCCCTGATCACGCTGCAGTCCTGGTCCTGTCAGTTCTCACCGTGATTTGCATTCACTCAAATCATAACGACATACATAAAGATGAAGACATGGCTATGATGATGATGATGATGGTATGAGGAGGCTGGCTAAATTAGCTCCAATATTGGATCCTCATCAACTAAAGTGACAAGCTCTATGCATTTGCAGTGTGGGCGTGTTACAGTACAGCGCAACACAAATCTACAAGCTGTCGCCACCTGTCAAGTCTGATCACACTGTGTGGACCGTCTCATTTAGGCAGGAAATATCAAGTTTTAGTTGACTTTTCAAGCCATCTCCATGTCACCTCCCTCATGCTGTCACATGATACAATAGTTTTCAGTTACATTCAGTTATTGGCAATAATGAGAATAAGGCATTATAGTTAAAATATATTTCTGAAACTATTAATCCTGGTAAAGAAGGAGTTGAGTCAAAAGGCAAAAGTCTCGATTTACTAGTCAATCTACGTTCCTGTTCTCATCCGGGGTCATGAACTTTGGATAATGACTAAAAGGACAAGATCACTGATACAAGCGGTTAAAATAACTTTCCTCCGCAGGGTGGCTGGGCGCTCCCTTAGAGATCAGAAGGTCAGGAGCTCAGTCACATGGAGGGGCTTGGACTACAGCCGCTGCTCCTCCACGACAAGAGGAGCCCAAGGAAGGAGTCTGGAGGAAGTGTCTGGGGTTAGGGAAGCCTGGGAGTGCCTGCTTAGACTGCTGCCTCAGCCCCAGATAAGCATAAGAAAATGGATGGGTGGATGGAAACTACACATAATGCCATATTTTGAAGCTGTAAGTACAGTTTTTTGGAGCTTCTCTTCACATTACAGTGATTAGTAACCACATATATAACTGAATAACCTCAAAACTCTTTAAGCTGCATTGCCAAACTTTTCTCTTGCAAGTCTGAAAAAGCTAAGCTGTCCATGTGTCCAACAAAATCATGCATGTGAATACTAGTAATGCGCCAGAGGGTTTGTGAGCTAAGAATAAGTTGGGCAGATTTAAACACCAGCTTCTACCTTTTTTTTGTCTATGAGAAAATAATAATAATAACATTAATTAAAGAGAGGGTGGGAGCTCCATGACACAGGTTTTAAGCACTTTTAACTCTCAGACAGTCGTCCATATTTGGGTTCTTTAAGTGATACTTGAAGACACAGATTAATATTATTTTCCAGCCCCCTTCACCCGCTCCATCACTCCCTCCTCCTGACGAATGGGGAGTCGGGCGTCAGGGATTTGGTCGTTTCAGAATTTGCTGCTGATTGAGTGGAAAAATAACCCCCTCGGACCTTGTTCTACTTAATTACATTTTGCAGTGGCGACGGCAACTTGAAAGAAAAGAGCCTGATTTGACGGCAAGAGGCTGGTGTATTGTACGCACGCTTCAAGTGTGTTGTGGATATGTAGTAAATTAATTTTATTATTATTATTATTTAATAGCCAGATTTATTTGGATACATTCGATTGACATAATATTATTGAATGTAAAAAGTAATTTTGCTATTTTATTAGAGCAGCAGTAGCTCAGATACTTTAGGGTACTATTAAACTCCTGTTCCTGCCAAAGGATGCTGCTGTTGTGTCCTTGGACAAGCCACTTGACCCTCTTTGCCTACGTGGAATGTGTGAGGGTTAGAGTGAGAGTTACACTGAGACTGAGGGGTAAATCAGGGCATGTCAGATGTTTTAGGTGTTTGGAGAAGCTATTTATAAGAAATATTGCTAAATATTTGATAATCTAATATGTTTCTCAAACTTTCATGGTCCAATAATACAAATGAACATAAATTGTGATATAAATCTAAATTGTGATCTAGGCTCTAAGAAAATCCTGTTCAAATTTTTGTGGCATATAACCCACATGCTTTTCAAGATGAATTAGTCTAAATGCTAATATTCTGCGTAATATTTGTATTTTTCTCTGACATGAATGACGAGGTGCAGAAGACAGCCGCAGACTCAGTGCTGGAGCAGCACAAGTCTCTGGTCACTGATGTGTGGAATTTAGCATGCTGCTAATTTGAGGCTTCTAATGCACCAGAACATACAACATCAGCCTGTGCTCAAAGCATTACAACTCCTCTATGCACCAAGAAGACGCTTCAGTCTATGCATTTTTACTCACTCTATGACTTTTCACTGGTTTCCATGCTTCCCGTGTGTGGGAATTCTTAGCTGAAAATAAGCATCTTGCCAATACTCTCAATTACACATGGATTTTTGATCTAACATATTTGATTCAATTCTGCTGATATTAAACGGCATGCATCTGTGTCGAAAATAATACTTTTGAGTTTTTGTCAGTAATAAAAGAAAGAAAAAAAAACTAATATGACTTCACATCACAACAACAACACAGCAACATGTGGATGGCGCCGTTTGCGGAGAAGGAAGGAAGAATGGATAAAGAGGGAAAGCTGAGCAGAGACACTGCATGCCCCGCTGCTTTTAAGTCCCAGATGCATTTCCAGACCACAAGCGCTAACAGAGAAAAGGAGAAGGACGAACAACAGCACAGTAGTAGTGTTAGCTCTGCTGAGACACGCCGTCTATATCCTGGGGAAATACAAGAAGGACTTGCTTGGCAAAATGATACTCAGAAAAGTTCCACAAATTCATCAAAAATAAAGTCCATTACAGGCTAAAAGACTTCAGAGAAACATCGCTGCGCTACAACACCTACACACAGCAGGTGGTACTCTGCGGAACAGCCTGTGATTCACGTGTTTTCTGATGGTGACAAAAAAAAAAACCTCAAATATAAACTTTACTGCACAGTTTTATTGGACAGGCAAGGGAAGTTTGTAGAGCACAACACGAAGTGAGGCCTTATTCAAAGAAAAAGAAAGTGTTAAAACTATACAATCGCAATGTAATTAAAAGGTTTAATTTAGTTTGGACATTGTTTTTTCCTTCTCCACCATGCTCTTCCCATCAGAATTATTCTTAACATAAACTGGTATTTTGCATTGTAGAAAAGGAATCATGAAAAAATGCCTTATAATAGTGTGAGCGTTCCCACAATATTGCAATATCGTACCGTGACGTTCATACCATAATTATATCCTACCAGGACTTTTGGATATTGTCAGATCTTCACCACTGAATTTTGTGTAAAGAAGGAAAGTTCATTTATGCTGACAGAGAAGACGTTGAACTTTGTGCCAGTTTAGTTTGACATGGACAGGCCCAGTAATTATAGATATTAACCATAAATCAGGTCAACAAATATGCAATATGGCGGTTAAAAAGCTCAATGATCTTTTGTCAAATTTTCACTTGCTATTATCAGTTTTTTTCTTTATTATATCCAAGAGGGACAAGTGAATGTATGATTGCTGGATTTTTGTAAAATTGAGTACATCTTGCGAGGATTTAGCCCATACACAGATAGCTACCACATTTTTCTAGAAAGATAAATTACGATATGACTCAGAGGAGGCCTGAGGGAGCTGCCAGCTTCTGTACTCCCAAAAAGTGCTCCACCCTCTGCCTACTGACGGCTCACAACAAAAACCAAAGCAGAAGAGTGAAGTCAAGTGAACAGGAGAGAAGGAGGGAGGGACAAGAAGCTAGGGAGAGAGAGAGAGAGAAACGGAGAGTGTGAGAGAGGAAAGGAGAGAGACAGAGAGAGAGGACAAAGAAGGGAGGGAGTGAGAGAAGGATAGATAGAGGGGTAGAGACAATGGGAAAAGGAGTAAGAGGGAGAAAGATAGAATGAGGCATAGACACGGAGAGAGAAAGGAGTAAGATCAGGAGAGAGAATGAGAGAAAGAATGAGAGGGAGTGAGAGAGAGAGAGGAGGAAGAGAAAGAAAGAGAGGATGGAGGGAGGGAGCAACAGTGAAAGAAAGGAGCGACACAGAGAAGGGGGAGAAATAGAGGGAGAGAGAGAGAGAGAGAGGCAGGCATAAAGAGAGAGAGGGAAGGGAGAGAGAGGAGCAAACTAGGGTATTTTCAGTTTCAGTTACATCGATGACTCAAAAATTCCGCCGGCTTCAAAATCTCCTCAAAGTACAAGTTGCACGGGAAAGTCTCGTGTTTGAAATTCAGTGGCAGCGGTTCCACACGCGCCGAGCCAGTGAAGAAGCAGGAGCTGTACACACAGATACACTGAGACACAGACTTAGACACAACCACACACTAAATATACAGGCTGCACAGTTAGAACAAGCAGCCTACTATAGTCCTGTGTTAAATAATGAGCATGTTCCTGACTCATTGCTGTTCCTACTTGGACAACTTTAGATGAATGTTGACCGCTGCAGACCGGTGGAGATGTTATGACCTAATTAAGCCAACACAATATGTCCCTTGTCAAACTGTCTTAAGCTTGTCCATCCTTTCTGCTTCCAAATTAGTAAATGTATTTATGAATATATTTTAAGCAACCTTTTTGGACTTGAAACAACCGCATCATGGACATTAGTTAGCACGTAACTTTGTGATGCCATTGAACTCTTAATATTTAAATTTTTTGGAAAAATCAATGAAGAAATTAAAATTTTCTTCTGGAACCAGAGCAGACTCTTACTGTTGAGGTCCATACACAACTTTTGGTATCAATGATGATACCAAGTACTTGGGATATTTTTTTTTTTTTTTTTTACTTTCCCGATAGTGATGTACTTAATGCTCACATGGCATCATGTTTTAATACAAGAGCTTTAAGCCATGTTAAAATGTTGTTACCTTTTGTTATTTTTGTTTTGTAGTTTTGCTTCATTCACACATGTTTGAACCTTAAAATCTGTTATATGCCACCTTGTGATGTCAGGTAGTGGTATTTCACAAATTAATAACTACCTATTACCTTCCGTTCAGTACTCAGTCAGTAAATTGATAATTCCAGCATTGAAATCATCCGAATGATTCTAGTGAAGGCGTATGGAGTTTAAAACACATTGGAGCACTTCCTGTATTACCATGTGACATCACAAGGTGGAAGAGAGTGTTTTCTGTTTGACAGAAGAGCACAGCCTAAATATGCAGGACATATGTAAATGAAACTTGAAAATTAAACACAAATCCAGGTATGTTTTTAATGAGAAAACAACATCATAACATGGATCAGAAAATAGCGTAATATGTGCCCTTTAATACTCGTCAAACCGTGTGACAGAAGACATTTCAATAAAAATATAAAACGAGTTTCAAATTGGCTCGAAACACAATACATGACAGATGGGTATATGGATCTTTGAGTGCCTTGAAGGTGGAAAAACTCTATATAAAAATGTGACTATTAACCAAAAATGTTACCACTGATGCAAAGCTTGAAGTGAATTGCTGAACTTGCCTTATTGTGATTCGTGTATCTAAGATTTGAAGCCTTGCTCTGAGTGGAAGCCAAAATCCAGCATCACTGCAGGTCAAAGAGGAGGTAGACAGTCTATCAAACTCCCCCACACCAAGTTCCTTTTGTTTGGCCCGTATCAATCTGCACATTAACCCTGTGCTAATGGGACAGCTGTGGGTCAGTGCCTCTCTCCTCCTTGTGCCAATCAGAGCCTTAAGCTGCAGATCAACCTCCGGGACCGGCCTGCTCGTCTGCCTCTCAATGGCTTCTTAAACGCAGAGACACCCCTATCGATTTTAGCTCTAGTCTCGGAGAGGAGCTGAGGAGGGAGGGGGGATGTTAGTGTTGGATGCCTGTGTGTCTGGAGCTCCGATGGTCTCCCTCGGCTCTCCCCTGGCTCTCCCCGGTCACCCTCCACTGAGCAGGGCCTGTCAGACTGACCCCTCTCTGAGCCACTCAACCTGCAAACAGCGGAGGGGCAGCAGCCTGGAGCTCGCGAGGGCAACATCAACAGCGCTTGGGGTAATAGAAAGGGTTTTAACCTTAATGTTGGAGCCAAAACCCGGCTAGAGGCCAAGTAATCCCCCCAGCGCAGCGCTCATTTCAACTGCATGTTTTTTCTCCATTCACTCGCTCCAAGTCAAAGTGAAAGATACTGACAAGGCTATGGTGGCTTTGGAAGTTGGGGGATTCAAATCAAGTTCACTTATTGGACCTTTTACTTGCTGGGGTTTATAATATTATATGGAATTGTGTGTTATCTTTCTTAGCAGTTACTCTTATTTTGCTAATCAGTCAGTTATTCTTTTGATTAAACGTTTAGTTGTTTAGATTGTCAAAATAACACATTTTGAAGCAAGATATATTGCTACAGAGAAATATTGCAATAAATAATAATACTGAAACTACTTTATGGCACTAATTCAGACAACAAATATACCCCATATTTCCCCACTTTTGCAAAGAAAAAGTACTCATAACAAATATTGAGCCCCAAAATATATTCTTCCAACTGCCATGAAGGGGGCTGTAAATATGTTTTTGGGTTGTTGTTTTTTTTACCAAATGCTTCCGTGCCTAACCTAAGAGATGCCGCTAAAACAAAGTCTACTTCCTTGTGTCACTTTGATGTAATTACTGCTCTGCACATGGCATGTATTGGAGTCTGTGCATTGACAATAATCTAATAATCGGTAAATTGTAATAAATTAATTAACCTGTTTCAGCGCCAGTGGTGGAACAAAACAAAGTAAAAGTAATAAAGTGCTGTATTTAAGTAAAGGGGATACTTTTTGCATTTACTTCACTACATTTGAGAGAAGATATCTGTACTTTCTATTCCATTTCTATTTCTACTCCAGTATTTGTATTATTGGCTGAGACCTGCTGAAAAGGCTGAGTGGCTTATTTTTTCACACTTTTGTAGTTTGAGCAAAAAAAAACATACAAATAAAAACAGCTTGAAAAAAAAAAAAAAAAAAAAAATTCCATTGTTTCTGTTGAACAAAATTCAGCACAAATCTTTATCAAAATCACTACGTTTGAAGCTTTATTAGATCTGAAAATCTGCCCAAAACACTTACTTTTTACTCCAAGTATGTTTGTAAATGGGTACTTTTAATACTTTTTTTCATGTGATACTTTTACATTTACTTGAGTATTTCTTGCGCCAATATCTGTACTTTTAAAACCATTGTTCAGCTCTAACATGAAGGTTAATTATGTATGTCAAGTGCCAAATACAGCAAACATTGATTATCAAAGTTTGATAGTCAATAGCACGAAAAAGTTTAGTCATAAATTGTAAGCATTGTGCAGTAGGGGTCCTTCACAGAATAAGGTGTCAGTTAATGATTCCCATTTGCAGTAGACATTTTTTGACATTTTTACTATGAAAATATTAAGATTATTATAATACTTCACAAAGCCTTATTGTTATTAATTAAGTGATATTTTTATTCTCATGTTATAACACTCGTGTACTTTCTTACGTACCAGACATGAATGGAATTGTTCCCATTGTCAATATATTTTACAGTGTAAGAGCCACTTCAAAAATCGGTCAAAAGACTTTCAATAGTTCAATTGTCTGAGCTAAAACTGTGCACTACATCTCAGTCTGCAGCAGCCTGTGTTTCCTGGTATCTAACATAGGCTCTTGAAAGCCCACAGCCTATGAAGTGAGGTATGCATATCTAATCATTGGACTCAAGTATTTTGAATATCTTCAAAAAAATTAACACTGAATAGGCCTGGCCACTTCGGGTAAAAATATGCTAATTAACACACTTGAAATTTCCCATATGAAATCTATCTGCACCAAGACAATGAGAATGAATAAATAATTACAACAGAGGTAGAAATTACAATGGCCATTTTAATCAACCCCTACACTAGCATTTCACCCTATTTATACCGTTTTTGATTCCATGACCCACTGGTAAGTAATCACTTGAAAATTATGGCTCAGTTTATAATAGGGCTACGCTTTAGACACACATATTTCTACAGAGACAAAGCTCCAAGGATTACAATAAAGATATGAATCTTGCATAACAACAATCGCCATGCAGCTCCTATAGATGGAAAATATTCTCAAAATGTCTGGGGTTAAAAGGTTGTTCACAACTTGAGGAACTTTCAAATATGTCTGAGGCAAACAGGGCAGTTCAGGAATAATAATTAATCACATACAGCTTCTTTAGCTTACACAGACAGCCCAAGCCTATAAACTGCGCAGTGGTCGAGGATTTGAACCCTCAACCTCCTCACCATAAAGTAGGAGTACAAACTGCTCTGTACCACTATACAAATGCCAATGTTTGGGTTTATCAATATATCCCAGTGTGGCTAATACAATTCTAGAGCTTACTGATAGTTGGCTGCTAAAGGCCAGCAGATAGTCTCCACAGAAACATGTGTGTTCATTGACCTTCTTGTCTCACCACTTCTCACCACAGATAAAAAACAGAACCCTGCTCTTAAGAAGCTTGTAAGGTCATCTTTATCCAGCTCAAAAGCGCTAACAACTGTTTCAACAATCCAATGAATAATGTGACGATTAAAGTCCTAAAACCAGGGCTCTTTGATGCCAATTTATTTCATGGCTCTGTTTTTAGCAGATATCAGCTCAGCATGGTCTCCAGAGGAACCTCTGGATCTCCCACCAGACCCCTCCTCTTCTCCAGAGAGGAGCTAGTCCTCAGGAAGTACGCTGAAAACAACCTTAAATCAAGGGCAACCGTTCAACTTCAACTTCATTATTATCTGGACACATTTATATTATATTTTAAAAACATAACTTTGCTGAGTACACAATGAATTTTGATGGCTGCTAATAGGACTTAGCTGGAAGTTTAGCATGTCACCAGATATTTTATCATTCAATATATGAAAGCTGGAAGAATATATTTGGGCTCAATATTTATCGAGCAGTAGAAAGTTGAATAACTCACTTTGTGTTGGCTAATTATTAGTTTATCCTTTATTTAAAGATGGTTTACAAAGGATTATCTTTCATTATTGTGTCAATGACATTAAGTAGTTATAATACTATCGTTTATCGCAATATTTATCTGCAGCAATATATCATGCTTCAAAATGTCTTGTGACAGGCTTAGTGTCAGCCTGCATGTTTGAAATCAATGAAAGAAATCTGTTCAAAAGGGAAGTTCCTTGAAGAAAACATGCCCTTTCCACTTATAAAGGCTACACAAATATTGCGTTACATTATATTGCCCAAAAAGCATCAGAATAATAAAAAAGATACATTGGCTGCTTATTATTTTTCATCAAACCTTTGCCAAAATCCTCAGCCGCTAAAAGTTAGATTTAAAATGGACAGTTATCCATACAGTTTTTATATGTTTACCCTTTTGTAAAATGCACATCCGCTTGTCAAAACATGGTTATTGAAACATTATACGGGATTTATTCTTGTTGTAAAAATATCTGTCTGCAACACAAGGCTTCAGCATTCCCCCAGGTTCAGAGGGAGAGCTGGGGGGCAGGACTGGGGCAGGAGGATGATTTCATATTGATTTCCTGTTTGTGCGGTAAAGAAGACTCTCAATTATAGCTGTCGGCAAGGGATGCTACTAGATGCCTTGAGAGAAAATATTTTGGATTGGTAGACTAAATTTTAGGCTCATGGCATAAATACATTCTACAGGCTTCACATCAGGTTTATTCACTCATTTACCTCCTTACATGGAGATCTGGAGCACAGAATAGCTAGCAAATCTTTAGCACTTGTTTATATACATTAATTTAAATTTCCAAGTTTTTGGCATAATTATTATTAGGGATGTCAGCAAGAATTTGCTTAATTGTTTTTGATTATTAAAAGATCCTATATTACAAGAAATTGGCACAGAAATGACAGTTTAACCCATATTATAATGTTGTTACTTCATCAAAAGCACACCTGAAGTTGTGTTTTGTTTCATTCACACATATTTGTGTAGTCCCGGTTTATTAGTGAGACTACACCTCCAAAGCTCAAAATGCTCTGTTCCACCTTGTGATGTCATGAAGTGGTATTTTTCAACTCAACAGCTACCTTTTACTTTATCCAAATGATTACAGTGAAAGTGTGTATAATTTAAAAACACAGTGGAGCATTTCCTGTATTACCACATGACATCACAAGCTGGAACAGAGTGTTTTCTGTGGGAGAGAAGAACTCTGACTTTAAACCTCTCAATCTTTATGTAGATAAGCAAGTGACACCACCAGGCCAGGCCAGTTTTTCAAGGTATTTTGAGCAATAAAGCACCCATAATTTAAATATGAATAAGTTCAATACCTTATTGTGGAACACTCCAGCCAATACAATAACATCTCCATGGAGACAAGAAAGTGGCAGGGCCCTCAACCAGAAAAGTGCACCTTTAAGTTCAAATATTTTACAAGCACATAAAGGTAAAAAGGTAAAAATCAAGTTATATTTAATGTTCTCTTTTTTCTATCACACATTTAATCTCACAGAAATAAACTCTACCAATTTTAGATCTGTTGAATATTTCATGAGCTTCGTTACCTAAAGCATCCAAAATCCCTCCTCAGATACCTCAGACTGACAGAAGAAGGAGAGAAAGTAGAGGTGTGCGTAAACGGAGAAGGGTGACATCAATAACAGCACAATAACGTCATTGGGGCCTATCTGCTCGCATAAAACACAGACATGCCTGCAGAAGAAACACCTGCAGAGCTATAGGGACCTCCTCAAACATGCACGCAACATTTTAGCAACAAAATCATTGTTCTTAAGCTTAAGTAAACAAGCCATCGGCGAGACTTTCAACTCAAACCAGTGGAGAGCCAAGAAAGAAACGTATCCTGGAAAAGTTAACAGCAGAGAAACAAACAAAAAGCAGTTACTTCAAGTTCAAACACAATCCACTAAAGGATGGAAGCAATCAGCTGCTGTTACACCAAGCCAAACTCAAGTTAACCCTTCTCTGGAAAAACAGACACATACAAAAAATATAGAATGTTTTCAATGAATACACTGACACCCAACAAGGACAAAAATGTACAGGGACCTTATACTACAGCCCATATTTACAATTTCCAAATATATAAATAATATTTCAAATCAAAATTTGCCATTTGAGTTCAATTGTGCAATTATCCAATCACAAAAGCTCAAATTATTCATGTAATAGAATGATTAAAAGTAAACAGACCTTGTACTGGTAGTTTGGTCGTGGTATTTATTATATAATTACTATATCAACTTGTTTGAATTGTTCACTATATGAAAGCTGGAACAATATTTTTTGGGGGGTGGTCAATATTTATCATGTTTACTTTTTCTTTACATCACTGCGATTTTTTTTTGGGTGTTTTTTTTTTTGGCAATCTGAGATTTTGAGTCATAAAAGGTTGAATAAATAACTTCTATGATTCATGGCACATGCAAACTAAGTACTAAAGAGTTTCATTCTGCTATTTATTTATTGCAGCTAATGGCTTTTTTAAGATTTAGAATTTAGAATAGCTTTTGTGGTATAAATCTGCTTTAGGGTTATTGTGCCAGTGGCATAAATTTGTTTCAATATTATCATTTATCATCTATATTTACTTCAGCAATGTATTGCACTTCAAAATGTATTCTCGTGACAGGCCTACCAACGCACTCATACCACAGCCATCTTGCCTATAGCAACACAAACGTTATAATCAAAAGTTTGGTAGAACAGGATTGAACAAGTTAAGCAACAACTGCCAGCCTTACCAGAACCACTAAATTATATCTTTTTTTAAACTGTAAGCAAACCTTGCCCCTTGCATGTTCATATGTGACAACAAGCCCCCCGGCAGCTGGAAAATGTTAAATGGTGTCTGAAATTAGAAGCTCCTAAATTTAAATAACACCTTGCTTCACACTCACTATATGCCTTAGCCATCTCTGTGTACAAGCCAACTACAGTAATCATTTTGACTACATTTTAACAGCTCTTTGTGGTATATCATAGGAGATATACCACAATTTTCCAGGTTGTTAAACTTACTTCTAATAGGTTCGCAGTGATTGGTCCTCTCCTCTGTCACATGACCTTCCGAGGGTGGTTTCCGGGATGACAGGCTTCTTCCAGTTGATTCAATATCAGAAACATCTAGGGTCACATGCAATATTTGATAAGTTAATAAAACATATTGAAAAGTCTGTTTTAGTTTAGACACCGAGAGTAGGGCTGTTTAAGTAAGAAGACTGCAACTGTATCAAGAGCCAAACATTTGAAGTCATCAATGACCAGCTTGTATTTTATTAATGGGGAGGTTTACAGCCAATCCTCTAAAAATAAATTGTAATTATGTTTAAGAATTAATGATGAAAATGTATTAGTTTTGTCCCACCCTGGTTCATAGAGGTCAAGGATTGCTATTTCAACTGACAATGTGAAATAGCAAAGCCTAAGCTAGATGGACTCCACCAAATTTATGTAAAGATATTTTTGTTTTTGGTGGCTTTGGTTTTGCCTATATAAATTTGAGCTGGTTATGGTCATTTCATGTCTCTTTTTTTTTAACAACAGTGACTAAACCACACTGTGTAATGCACAATGTGAGACCTAGGCTGTTCAGGTAGGCCCTGCCAGAATCTGGATCTCATTTTCTCTCCTCCCGCTGCTCCCGGGTGTGCTCTACCTGCCAAGCTCCTTTTTACTCCCATAAAGGCTGCATTCATGTGCATTGGAAAAAGTTAGTGAGCAAAGCTGTAGCCTGATAGCTGTGCAAAAACAGGAGAGACACATCCACTCATCCCTGTAAGACATCGACTTCAAAAATAACAGTTGTTTTTTTTGTCATTGAACACTAGTGCTCTGTTCTGTTCTGTTGTTATTAACCATTTCATGCCAAATTCTTGAACCCTGACTTAAACCTATCCCTTTTAAAATACTTAGCTATTAGTCAGCAGAATAGTGCATGCATAGTACTCAATTTCTTAATTTTGTCAACAGATTTTTATTTAGTCTAGTTTCAGTCGATGAAAATGTGATGCTAAATTAGTCTATGGTAAACTGTATTGCTTGTCTCCATGGGACATGAACAAACAAGTTCCCTGGATAAAAACATCAGTACTCTTTGTCAACGAGTTTATTCATCATTTTAACTGATAAATATGTATGATATTTTAGTCATAGTATGCACAATTACTTTTTCTAGCGTTAGTCACCAAAACATGACATTGACAAAAAACCAAACAGAATCAACATTGGTAGCACTTCTCTATAGCTGCAAGTAAGTGTGTGATTGTCCTAGTACTACAGTGGTGTTTGTGCGCAGTGATAGATGGCCAGTGGAATGAATGGGCCCAGCCTATGCCCTGGTTAGATATGGCACTTCTCTGAGCACAGGGCTGATGTGTAGACCTGCAGTGGCTTTAGCACCACTACTGTGTGACGCATCGCAATATTTAGTGATCACACTTAGAAACAAATGGCTCTATTCTCAGAACATCTACAGTCCCCAGAGACAGAGGCTGGGACAGAGTCTTAACTATGAGCGTTTTTGAAGGTTCACTGAAAATCCATTCGCAATCCAGCAGCCCCACCGATTGCTTACTCTGTCCTACTTTGCTATTTTCTGACAGTGCCATAATGACGCTTGGTATAAATAGGATAGTTAACGGTCCGTTGCTTGTTTGAAAAAAAAAAAAAAAGGGGGTGTGGAATATAAGCTTATTTGACATGTGATAATCTTAGGGGCAACTAGAAAGTTAATTAAAAAAAACTATAATTGGCTGTGGTTACTGTTAATAGTCACCAGGGTTTACCCAGTCTAAAGAAGTGAGGAATAAAGCAAAAACATTAACTCTGAACCCTGAGGCACGCTTGCAAACAAAGGCTCTGTTTAAATTAGTCTATATGACAGTGAACTTCCACATAAATTAAATTTTTGTTCAAGCATTCTGCTAATAAAGCCTTATTTAACTAAAACATTCACTTGTGCATGATACAATTAAAATGATAAGTTTGCAATGGTAGCATAATGTTTCTCCAAGGCAACCATAACCTTGACAGTAAACATCCAGTGAGCATTGTTTGCACAAGGGCCATGCAATGCAATGCACTTTTTCTGGTTGGTCTAGACTCACCGTGTGCAGCGGACAGCAGAGGTTTTGTCTCCAGCTGTGGGCCCTGTCCCGGCCCAGCTGGCCCATCCGGTGGAAGCACGGTCTCCTTGGACATGGGACAGTCCTCTTTCAGGGACACGCGCGGACGAGTACCAGTTCCTCCTTGTCCTCACCCCTCAGCGCTATGAAAAATCAACGTTTCATGATGAGTTAAGACGCAAGGAAGCCAAAGTAACACGACAGATCATTACTCAGGTTGAGAAGTAGTCTGCTTATTCACGCGTACAAAGTGACGTCGAACCGCAGTAAAACTTAGTGGAAATTTCCCTTCACTCGCTTTTACATAAACTTGTTGAAGGATTCCATATGTAGTCCAGATTTGGGTTCTCTCACACACCCCTTCCTTTATCAAAAACCCCTTAAGTGTTGTATATAGCCTAATCGGACGCACTGTTTATGAAGCCTAAACTTACCTTTCAAACATGACAACTCCCTCGTTTCAAATCTGAATTATTTCCATCCTTCCTTCCTCCATCGCGCGCCCGAGACGTTTGGAAGAAAAACACAAAGTAGGTGAAAGAGTAGCTCGTCCCAAAACTTTCTAGAAGTTTAGTTGCCAGTGTGTACCAGACCCAGGTCTTGGTAACGCCGCTGACGCATTGAGAAATAACAACAATAATCGTCGCGACGCACTCGACGCTCAGTGGCGGTAGTTTGCAGAGGAAAGTTGTAGTTCTGAAACATTTTCATCATATCCGGATTCCTGCAGTAAGCTCCAGCCACTAGCACTGCTCCTCTCTCCCGCTGCCTCCCATACGAGCTGCACAGACTCCACACAGACTCTGACTCGTAAATATACAAACAAACAAGACAACAACGCCTGTACTGACATCATTAAAGCTACACAGGTTTGTTAATATTCATTTGTATTACAAATTCACATGAGTAGTCCACGTAAAAGTAATTAGAAAAACTTAGCAAACATTTTATCTGAAGCGTAATTTTGTGAAGTTTTGAGGATAATATAAATATATATTTATGCATATAATTATACGAGTTATAACACACACACACACACACACACATATACACATATATATATATATATATATATATATATATATATATATATATATATATATATATATATATATATATATATATATACTACATATATATATATATATATATATATATATATATATATATATATATATATATATATATATATATATATATATATATATATATATATATATATATATATATATATATATATATATATATATATATATATATATATATATATATATATATATATATATATATATATATATATATATATATATATATATACATACATTCTCTTTATGCAAAGTGGTAGCATGTCCCACCGGGAGGAGGCCTCGGGGAAGACCCAGGACACGCTGGAGGAACTATGTCTCTCAGCTGGCCTCGGAATGCCTTAGGGTCCCACCAGAAGAGCCGAAGGACGTATAAGCAAAGAAAATGAAATGGATGGATGGATGACAAAGCAGGGTGGTTGAGTGGTGCTGCCAGGTAGAAGATCCTGGGTTTGATTAGTATTTAGTAGAACAATTTGGTTTGTTCTTCCCCTGTTTGCCACCCCTCCAGGTACTCTACTAGGCCTATGCAATTTCATGGCTCACCTTTTGTGCATAATAACAAATAATGACAAAACAATGTTTAAAATTGTATTGTTATTTGGGTAACATGCTTCTTCAAACCTAGTGTCTTACATTAGTTATACAGGCTAAGGACCAAACTGTGTAAAGAGTGTTTTGAGTTGTGACTATTTGGATTTTGGTATAACTTTATAATATTACCAAGAAACAGAACTTATACCTCGGTTTAGAGTTATGCATATTTTCAACCTCCCTGTGTGCCATGGGTCTATCTGTGGTATTGTTAGTGTCTTGCTGATTGCCATCATAGCCATTGAACTGTATTGGTAACAGTATAAGTGAGATTTGCGCAGGGCTAACATGAGAGTGTGCAGGTGATTGATGTGAAATATGCCCTCCCTCATTGACTGGCTGAACTCCATTTTCTGCTCCTAATGCAGAAATCACTGCGGGTCCCCAGCATAATGATTTACGATGAATCTGTGTCAATGTTGAACTCGGCAAACCCCACGTAATCCATCTTGCAGATATACCTAGCTACACCCCTCCTTACCCGTGCCTTAGCAATGGGAAGGTAAAGAATGCAGCCCTCTCTCTTTCTCCCTCTCTCTCTCTTCTCTCTCCCTCTCTCTCCGTCTATAAGTGTTGAATCCATTACAAGGCTGATGTGTAATCACAGAGGACCCCAGTGCCCCTCAAACTGTAATTACCTGAATACAGATACTCCCTCACTCCAACCCGCAGAGCTGCTCGACGCCAAGAACTCCGTTAACCAGCATGCATTGCTTTCGTTTGACGATATGGGTGGCAATATGAGAATATATATTATATTTGAGAGACGAGGCCTCTAAGAAAAACTTATGGAGCAATATTGTATCTAAAAAGAATTTGACCTTGCAGTGCTGGTTAACCCAGCATCATGCACAGTACAAATCTGAGAACTTACTTCCAATATTAACCAGGTTCTGTAAAGAATAAGTGGATATACATACAAGCAAATCACTTACATTTTTTCCTCGCTCTAGATTAATAGATAGTGTCTCACAAAAAGTTAATGTTACATAAAACCAACTTGCTAAAATTCTGCAAAATAGTTTAACTGACAGTAAGTGAATGTTTTCCCTGTTTTAAAGTATTAAAAAACTGCTATACAATACATTTTTCCAATTGTACTTTTTGTCCTTATAGTAACATGTAAAGTATTGGTGCTCAAGTGCACCAATGCACTATGTACTGATATAATGAAAAATGACTGTGCAAATATCTTTAATGCCACCATTTAATGAGCTTTATTTTACTTGTACCTAATTGGTCTTATTTTGCCTGGTAAATCAAATGTGATCACGCAGTCAGATTTGTTTCTTTTCACTGACACATGTGAAATGAAGGACCTTATTGGTACCTATGATTTACAAATAAAATCAAATTGATCTCAACTCATTTTAAGAGAGTTTACTGCTTGTTTTTCAGCCCCCTGTGATATTTTTTTGTTTCCTTTATTTTTTCTGATGTGTATGGACCATACATGTCCCTGATTGGCTAATCCACCTGTCAGTCCCACCCATGAAAACATCTGGTGACCAGACTCACATCTTTGTAAAGTATATAGTAAGAAGTGTGTATTCTGGGTTCCAGGAAAGGTCTTATTGAGAATTTGGGGAAGAATCCAGCAGAGTCACATTGTATTCTGCACTAACACTGTAACTAGATAAATAGGTAATATAAGAGTATCAGACTTGCCAAACCAATCTGCAAACACAACAGCACTAAGGGAATGGTGATTGTCTGAGGCGTTCCCAGAAGATGAGAGCCAAAGCATAGTTTGTACGTTCGGAGCAGCACACGCAATATGACTCGACCATGAAATCAACCTCCTCTCTTTGTCTCTGTTACACGGCGATACCGCTACTGCCGCTGCTGACAAACATTATCCGCTGTGTGATCAAGTGCACCGTGTCAGACCCCCCCGTCCCCCCCTTCCCGAACCCCCTCCCTCTGCACCAAGAGTCAAAGCAGTGGGCTGTCACACGGTGTCAACTTCAGTGTCAACACTGCTACAGTCACATCTCACAAGACACAAGGAGGAAGCATCTCTCTGTTGACTTCATTTGTTTGTTTGGCAGCCGCCTCCTGATTGCCAGAGTGTGTAGTGGGGAGCAGAGACAGTCTTGCTCACTGGCTGTAGACAAGCCTAATCCTCCTCCTCGGCTCGGATGGTGGGGCCTAAACAAACATGCGTCTTTTGTCTCTGCCACTGCGTTAATACCACACGCACAGCCCTAGACGCTCTCAACGCAAACCCCTGCATTTGTTATGAGGCCTGGTCCGATGTCTAATCCTCCAATCTGTCTTTAAGCTGGGAAAGTTGTGATTCTGAGTTCAAATTCAGATGCATTGACAAGATAAAATGGGCTGTGTTTATTTAAAAAAGACATATTTTTATTATTAGTTTACTCAGTTGTATTTGGACTGATTCATGCATATGGACACTTTTTTTATACAGCACTTTTCCACCTTCAGGGCACTCAAATTTGATTACTGTAGTCCTTTATTTTATCTTTTGAAATTTCTATTTTAACCTACCCCACATCCCCGCCTACAGCCCTGTATTAACTTGTAAAGTCCTTGAAAAATAAAATTTGAAGAAATCATTATCCTTTCAACGGGGGATTACATGCAGTTCATTGTGGTCACATATAGACAGTATGAGATCAACAGGTCCTTGTCGTTCACATAACACAAACTCTATGCTAAGAAACTGCTTGTGAATATTGGATCTAGATTCCCAGCTTTCACAGCTTGGAAGTCCATAAACAGCTGTCGAGAATGAGACATGAGGATGCCAGCTGAGTGACAAAAGTTTTGATTCACTGATAATGTATTTAGCAGTGGAAAGGCAATATGAAAGTAAGGATTTTTCTAATGGCTTTATTCCTCACCTATGTTCACTATACATTCCTTATGTTTAGGCTTTGGCCATGTTAGAAACTGATCACTGGCAGGGCATCTGCTTCAGATGCTGTTTAAAGCAGTATGCAGACTTTTTAGAGCGTTTAACTGTTAGAATTGTTTCCTCTCTCACCCAAAGTTGTTTTTGGAGTGCATGTTTGACCAATCTTTAATCGCTTATTTTCAAGATGCCATATTGCCAATCAACCCCTGTTTTTACTACCCACTGCATGCTCTATACTTACTTCGTTCTCCAATTTTGTTTTCTTAATCAATGATACATGCAGGATCTGACAGCATAGGTAGTAATATTGGTACAACTGAAAAAAAATCCGCTGCTCACTAGTGTTATCTTCAGTTTTCCATAGGAAAGGCCGACAGCTACACGGCTCTTTGTTGTGGTGACGTATATGGCGATGTCAGCTCCCACTGGGCATGCAGAAGTGAGTGGACTTGTTTCTTTTATTAAGTCATTTTAAATGAACATTGTGATTTAAAATGTGCAAACCGTAACATAATGATCTTTGGTGTTGTAGATTATAGCTATGTATATAGCAAACACAAGAACAATAGGTCTTCTTTAATTATTGCGTAATAGTGTTGGTTTCTTGTGTTTCATTTATCATTGGATTTTCATTTACTTCCTCTTTTTTTCAAAACTGTATTCTGAGAAGCGAGAACTCTATTTCTTTTAACATGCTGTATAAATAAACTTAGTAAGTAATACAAAAACTACACAGAAGTCAAGCCAAAGTATATCTGCATTTTATTAAGTGAGGCATAATAATAACAGCCAAAATAAGTTTTATGTGGTCCTCCACCTGTGTCAATTACCACAAGCCTCTCATTTCACCACAGACTTGCACAAATTGTGGTGTTCAGTTACAATGTAAAACTTTTCCAGGATTTTTCTTAAAAGGAAACATGACTGTGGGGAAGAACAAAATACCTGTAATTATATCTAATGAGCTTTTCACTCTCTGCGGTCCAACAGAAATGCTAAATCTGACCCACACTGGCCTTCTGCTGGAGTTGAATGGTCGATCGTGAGATGTGGCATGGCTTTGAACAGCGAGGAGCAGCACCTGTACATGATCAAATCTTCAAACATTTTACACAGAGTCGGCCCGGACTGAATACAAGTTAATAAGTAAGGCCTTTTGAAGCTAACCGTGACACCGGCTGCACCCTAACGCCCTTGCATGATTAATAGCATTATGGCAAAGTAAGAGAGATTTTTTCTTCTTGAATTGTTTGAGGCAGCTTGATCAAAACATTGAAACCTTTTTATTGGTCTGTGAAAAGAGATGAACTGGTTTTGGTTCAGTGAGAAAAGTCAAAAAAGCAGATGGATGATTAGATGATTTTTTTTTGATAAATAGTTCTGTGATTCAAATGAAAGAGTTTTTTCCAAGTTATAAGAACAAACAAATAGTTGATATGAATGATGATGATGATGATATGATATATTTCTGTAATAAAATGTAAAACCAAAGGCTCTTTCAAGCAAAGTCGAATTTAGAAGGTTGCTTCAGAAAGGGCATCTGGCATGAAGTCAATATGCAAATTAAAGTGAAATTCAAGTAGAACTAAAAAAGGGGACAACTGCAGAGCACATTTTTCTATAAACAACAAAGTAGACCATACCTGGTCCCAAGCCTGGATAAATGCGGAGAAATACTAACCAAGCGCCACCTCCTTTCTACCAGATACTCTCATTATGTTTTCAACAATTTCCCCTTCGTTGATTTGGTTGTTTTACACTGGATGCCCTTTCTGAATTCTTCTTTCCGGGGGTCAAGGAGAACATTGGCTAATGATTCGTAGTGGCTGTTTTGTGCATTACAATTACCCTAACTAAGCCTTGTCAAAAATCACTTACATAGGTCATGAATGAAAACTTAATGGCCATTTTTTTAAAGGCTCCTATTGCACTATTTTCTGATCTCTGCTAGAATGTTGTTTCATCATCAAAAACATACCTGAAGTTGTGTTTTGTTTCATTCACACATGATTAACACACAAAGAAATGTTTAGGCTGTGTTCTTCTCTCAAACAGAAAACACTCTGTTCCATCCATGTGATGTAATGTGGTAATACAGGGAGTGATCTACTGTGTTTTTGTCTTTTAAACTTCATACACCTGAGCAGATGCCCGAGTCACCTCAGCTGGCTCCTCTGGAGGAGCAGCAGCTCTACTCCGAGCTCCTCCCGTGTGGCCGAACTCCTCACCTTGTCTCTAAGGGAGGGCCCAGCCACCCTGCGGAGGAAGCTCATTTCAATCGCTTGTGTCCGCAATCTTGTCCTTTTCGGTCATTACCCAAAGCTCATGACCATAGGTGAGGGTAGGAATGTAGATTGACCGGTAAATCGAGAGTTTTGCATTTTGACTGAGCTCCTTCACTACCACAAAAGTGCAATACAGTGACTGTACTTGTACAGTGACCTTACTTGTGAACAAGACCTTACTTGTGAACAAGATACTTGAACTCCTCCACTTGAGGCAAGGACTCACCACCTACCTGGAGAGGGCAAGCCACCTTTTTTCCGGTCAAGAACCATGACCTCGGATTTGGAGGAGCTGATTCTCATCCCAGTTGCTTCACACTCGGCTCAATGAAGCCATCAGGACAACATCATCTGCAAACAGCAAAAATAAGATCCTGTGGTTCCCAAAACGGACCCCTCCAGCACTAGCTGCACCTAGAAATTCTGTTTATAAATACAGTGAACAGAACCGGTGACAAATGGCAGCCCTGGAGGAGTCCAACATCGGGAACCACTGGGAACTGGTCTGACATACTGCCAGCAATGCGAACACAGCTCCTGCTCCAGTCATACAGGGACCGGACAGCCCTTAGCAACGGTCGAATGCCTTTTCCACATCCACAAAACACATGGACTGGTTGGGCACCCGAAGGAGATTATAGAGCTGGTCCAGTGTTCCGCAAGTAGGACAAAAACTGCACTGCTCCTCTTGATGCAGAGGTTCACCTATCAGTCGGATTCTCCTCTTCAATACCCAGAAATAGACCTTACTGAGGAGGCTGAGGAGTGTAATTCCCCTGTAATTGGAGCACTCCTTCCTGTCCCCCTTCTTAAACAGAGAGACCACCACCCCGATCTGCCAGCGGTACTGTCCCTGACCACCATGTGATGTTGCAGACATGTCAGCTAAGACAGGCCCAGAACATCCAGAGACTTAAGGTACTCAGGACGGATTTCATCCACCTCCAGAGCCTTGCCACTGAGGAGCTTGCCAACCACCTCAGTGACTCCAGCCAGAGTGATGGACGAGTCCACCTCCGGGTCCCCAGTCTCTGCTTCCTCCTTGGAAGACGTGACAGTGGGATTGAGGAGATCCTCAAAGTATTCCTTCCACTATCCAACAATATCCCCAGTCGAGGTCAGCAGCTCTCCGCCCGCACTGTAAACAGTGTTGGTGAGGTACTGCTTCCCCCTCCTGAGGCGTTGGATGGTTTGCCAGAATCCCTTTGAGGCCATCCAATAGTCCTCCTCCATGGCCTCCCCAAACTCCTCCCACCCTGAGTTTTTGCCTCTACGACCACACGACCTGCGACACACAGCCTGCCGGTATTCGTCAGCTGCCTCAGGAGTCCCACAAGCCAACAAGGCTTGATAGGTCTCTTTCTTCAGGAGGTCTGTCCGGCTTCCTCCTCCTCCAGCGGATACAAGTCACCACCAGGTGGTGATCGTTTAACCGTTCTGCCCCTCTCCAAGACACAAAGTTGATCATCGACCTCCAACCTAGGGTGTCCTGGTGCCACGTGTGCTCAAACATGGTGTTCGTTATGTACAAACTGTGGCTAGCACAGAAGTCCTATAACAGAGTACTGCTCCAGTTCAGATCAGGGAGGCCGTTCTTCCCGATCACCCCCCTGCAGGTATCGTTGGCACATGTTGAACCATGGAGTCCCCTGTCGGTGCACTGTCCAGTACCACTCCCATGGACTCCAAGAGGGCTGGGTACTCTACATTGCTGTTTGGGCTGTAGGCTGACACAATAGTGAGAGACCTGTCCCCGACCTGAAGACACAGGGACTCGACCAGCTTGTTCACTAGAGTGGGGCAATAAGCAAGTCCACACCAGCTTGCCGGCTTTTCCTGCAGGCAATGCCAGAGAAATGGGGAGTTCAACCCCTCTCAAAGGGTTGGGTTCCAAAGCCCAAGCTCTGTGTGGAGGTGAGGCTGACTATGTCTAGTCACTAATGCTCAACCTCCCGTACAAGCTCAGGCTCCTTTCCCCCCAGTGAGGTGACATTCCATGTCCTCCACAAATTCTCAGAACATACTTGGTACTGTGCAAGCTTCATTGCTCTGCCTTAACACAATAATATCTTGTACCCTACACAGATAATTGGACACAATGAAGGCTGCTTAGATAATACAGTTCAAACGGAGCTTTATAAATAGAACTCACATACGAATCCATCAGTAGTGATATAACATACTGCAGTGGCTTGGCTCTTTGTGAATTCCGCATCACAATACAAACACATTATGCATTCTGACATTTATGAGTTAATACCTGCCACTTAACATTACACAAGCGCCATTCAGGCTTACGGGCGCATTAGAGACTCCGCCATATTGTGACAAGTGACGTGATGTGAAGTTAGTGACAGTATTGACGCTTCCATGGGCTGCTTATGTGATCTGAGCAGTTAGTGAGACGTTGTCAAGATTGCTGAAAGAAAACTCATTTGTTGTCATTTGCGTTACCATAATTCTCAAGCAAAATCCTCCGGCATTTTGAGAAGTTTGCGGTTTATACTTTGTCCTTTGTTGCCTTTGTTGTGGAACATGGCAGGATAATCAAAAATGTCAGACAGCATGGATTTGCGTGATCCTTTTCAGATTTGCATAAACCGTGAGCTAAAGTGGCTAAAATGGCAGCAGGGGGCTTATTTGTTAAAGCGTGATATTTCATACGGCATGTGTCCTGCTATAAGCCGTATCACATTGAATCGGGATGTACCTATAAGTTATGTTGGTAAACCGCCCTCAAACATTACCCAAAGGCATAATCAGTCACAGAAAAGTGCACCCAAACAAAGGTATACGGATAATATGTCTAAACTACAGTGACAATGTGTCAGTGACAATCCTCTGATCTTAAGGATGGAGGTTGTTCTCGACATAAAAAAAAACAACATAATTTGAAGAGCAGTTAGGTCCACTGATCCTTAGGTTGGCAGTGTGATTCCAGCTCCCACAGATGAGTACTGTCGTTGTGTCCTTAGACAAGACTCTTTACCCACCTCTCCCCCAGTGTCTGCGTACACTGGTGTATGAATGTGAATATGAATGGGTGAGTGGTTCCATGGTGTAAAGAGCTTTAAGTGGGTGGAAAAGAGCTATATAAAATTGTGACCATTTAACATTAAAGTACTTTAATGAAGAAGTAATAAACATATTTCATTGCAAGCACTAGCCAAAATGTGCAGTAACATTACTCATATTATTTTGCCTGGGATCCAGAATATACACTTTTCAATACTGATAGATAGATGTGAGTCAGGTCACTGGTGAATCTCCCTGGTGTCAGATGGGACAATCAGGGAATGGTTCAGCCATATCAAAACAAATATGGCTGCTTACAAGGGAAAAAAAAATCACACAGGACAGAAAAAACTACAGCTTTTGGCAGAATCAAAGAGCGAACCACTAAACTGTTAATCTGAGTTGAAAGAAAAATAATTTTATTAGTAAATGATTGGTGACCAATGAACTCTTTTCACATGCATCACTGAAAAATACGATTATGTTTGGGTCTGGCTCCATAGGCAATGGAGGACGTGGGGACTAGACTGACATCATTCTGTATAAAGAATCACTCTGGATCAGCCAACATATTCTTACCATTCTGTCCTGTTATTTGATTTTAAACTTGATTTTAAACCATGTGTATGCATTGTAGCCCAAATCCGTAATTATGAACTGTTATTTTTCTGTAATATTTGCAGTGTACTGGTATGCATGTAGGCCCATAACAACAACAAAATTAAATAAAAAGTGAATTAATCATTAAATGGTTTCCTTTGCTCTTATTTTCCTTTGCTCTCATTTTCTTTCAAAACACAGAAATATATTATAAATAAACCACAATGCCATGACTGGTCCTATTCTACAGTTACTATTTCTATTATTCTATTGACTTGATTTTGCCTGAAAAACAAGACCAAAATAATGACTTTCTTTCTTGAGTTTTGTGTTTTCATCACTCTTTTCTGACGCAAGACTTCAAAAAATAAAAACAAGGTGATGTAAACCTCACTTACTCCCTCAAACTACAGCACTTCTCTGCTTGCATGACTCCCCAGTCCACAAACACACCTATTCCTTGATTAATTGCATGCCCTGCCTAAGCTACCCAGATTAGACCTCCACATAGGTTATAATTAAACAAGACAAATTCTGGAAGAGCATAAAAATCTCTCATTTCCACCACCCAAATCTGACTTTTAATTTACCGCATGCGGAGACGAACTGTGGTCACCTGCCGAGACCCAATTCACGGTGCATCACTTGGACCATCGTTAAAATCAAACCCCCAACGCCAATTTATGTGAACACCGCTCAAATATTTATCCAGTTGATGAGCTGGTCTGTGTGTTCCTGCCCGACAATAATTAAAGACAAACCAAAGCGAAAGGTGAGCAGCTGCTATGACACCAGCCCATAGTGCCAACTTGGTCCGTTTTGAATAAGATTATACACGATGGCCTATAGTGTGTGGTGAGCTCTTTACTTATGCAGGCTAAGCAGTAAAGGGTGTTTGGAGGGGTTGTTTCTTCCTGTTATTGCATGTGCCAGTGCATGCTAAGCAAACAGAGAAAATGTCAGGGTGGCCTCCTATTCAAACTGTGTTAACCTGGCCCACACATGCGTCACGCTAGTAAACTGAAATAAATGAGTTTGCGTTGTTGATCTAAACCACTCACCTCTGCAGCGCACACACCTCTCACACATTTCAAGTCTAATGGGTTCTATGCAAAAATGTCATGTGTAGAGTAAAGGCCTGGTCATAGACGAATAAGGCCCCGTGAGGCATGTGAGGGCCAAAAACAGGTACTCCTTATACAAATGTATCAAATGTGGGATTGAAAAAGGTCTTGGGTTTGACTCCTGGACGGTGTGGGGCCTCGCTGTAGTGTGAAGTCTGCATGTTTCACCACTGTGTCCAGGTGGGCACTTCAGTTTCAGATCGTCTAGCTACAGTCCTGACCAAACTCAAGATCTGGAGATGGGTCCCCAGGTGATGGTCGCAAACTGCTCCTGACAGGTCACATGCAGAGGACAAATGTAACCCACTGGTGATCAATAAAGACATCTTAACCTTAACAGTGCAATTATGCTTTTCTGGTGAAGGGTCTGCTACCTGCCTGTCGTCATAGATGTTTTTGAGTTGTCAAGAATATTTGGTATTAACTTTTATATCTTGGATTTATTCCATTATACTTACTCAAAAATATCTTCTTATTGCGGCGAGTGGGTCTTCTGTCCACAGATTTCTGGAACTTGGTCTGATGGAGTCATGTACTTGCTTTCTTAAGATATATATGTACAAACCCATCATCGCAAAGAAATAACATGTCCATGGAGACAAGCAGGTGGTAGACCCTCAACCAGAAAAGTTACATAACAATTTCACAATAAACTACTTTGAGTGAATCTGGCAGCAAATGAAAATATCAGTTAACAATGTCCATCATTCATCCAGTGGTGGATGAAGTACTCAATTTTGTTGCTTGTATAAAAGTACCCATAAAGAGACAAAAATTAAAAGTAAAAGTAAAAGTTTCACGTGAAAAATAAAAGTATTTAAGTGCCCATATAAGCATATGTGTGACACAGTAGCAATGCTAAAGAATATATTAGTTTTTCGTAGAAATTTTGTGCATTTATTTTTGTTTGCTCAAAGCCGAAACTTTAAAAAACTTTGAAAACTAGGATGTTGCCATGTTCCACGACATGCTAAAAAAAAGCCTCAAATGATATGAAAAGTACTTTTTACTTTTCAGTCCAGTTAAAATAAAATGTAGTAAAGTAGAAAGTACAGATGCCTGCTCTCAAATGTAGTGAAGTAAAAAGTATCCAAGTATAGCATTTTACTACTTATCCTTCATTACTTTCATTACCGATCTGTTTTTCACCTTATTCTACTTAAGATTTGTTGTGACAATTCCTGCATTAAGAGGAATGTCAGTCAGCACCAATAAAACAGAAAAACAAAATAATTAATTCTGTCAACCTTGTTCTGTGAGATGTGTGTGGTTCTTTTCATAAATGTCAAAGTGACGCACAGTAATAGACACAACATTATGACATCCTGTCTGTTGTTGGCAGCCATAATGTCATATGCTGTTACCACCTGCCAAGTATGCATTCACATTATAAAACAAACTGCATCGTGAATACTTAGACTTCTATCAAAACAGTCAGTGTTTTCAGCTTCTGTAGTAGTGTTGTAGTGTTGACAGATCAGCCTTAAAAGGTTCAACATTACACTGTTATGAATATAATATTTTGAATACCATAGCACTGAAGCTCATGTAGTATAACTTGATTATCTCTGAGCCATGAATTGTGTTTATACAAAATGTCCACAGGGGGCATCCAAACTGCATCTGCTGGAGCATTGAATTATACTGAATGAGTTCTGGAGCTAACACATGTACATGATGCATTATGGGCACTAACATCTACAGAACAAGTGCTAACTACTTTGTGAGTGTAATTGTCTGTGAGAGAGACTTGTTTAACACAACAAATCAGCTAATCTTTTGCAGTTCCATCTAACCAGTTCATTATGGTCACATTGTGTTAAAACAAAGCTCAGATTAAAGTTTACATTGAGTAACAGAGTGTCAATAAAGACCAGCCAAATGACATGGTATCTGCTTGCTGGCATGGTTTAAATGTAAGGTGACCAGACGTTCCTATTTACCTGGGACAGTCCCAGTTTTGAGCCTGTGTTCGCTGTCCCAGTAGATTTATCCAAAACCAGTGATTTGCCCCAGTTTTATACAAGAAATGTCCCAATTTCTTATTTTTGACCAATTTGATACCCACCAACGGTATACAGAACACAAAAAAGAGGTGCGAACGAGCGTATAATAATATTCTTAATTACGTGATTTTTCATAGTTGGCTTATTACCAACCAGTCCAACTCGGGTGTGTCCTAGTTTTTCATTCAAAACATCTGCTCACCTTATTGAATGCCCTGCCCAACCAGTGCCGACATGAGTACCTTGTGAACAGGCTCCTGTGTCACATTTGACCTGTTGTGAGGACTGTGTTTCCTCAGCCTGAGATGCTGCGTGTGTCCAAAAAAGCGCTCGGCACCCTGGGATAGCTCTGAGATCAGCGCAGTTGTGAAAATCAATAAACCGCTGGAGCCCTTTGGAGCCTCCATCGTACAGAAATCAGCACTTGCCCAAGTCTATTTGTGTCTCCATCTCAATCTCACCATTCGCGCTCCCTGCCGTCTGGTATTTCATAAACACTATCTCATAAAAATCACATTAACTAAAGCAGGTCATGGTATATTCTGTTAGTAAATACATTCTCAATTGCTTTTTCAAGTTGAGAATATTTTCTGTATATGGCACAGATAAATATGGCCTTATAAATGTCAAATCTAATCCACTGCCTGGTTGCATTAGCCGAAGATTG
This sequence comes from Periophthalmus modestus, assembly GCA_019594935.1. Taxonomy (NCBI): domain Eukaryota; kingdom Metazoa; phylum Chordata; class Actinopteri; order Gobiiformes; family Gobiidae; genus Periophthalmus; species Periophthalmus modestus. Next base: position 25,174,180 of record JAIEZT010000054.1, on the reverse strand, counting down.
CGATGCGTGCAAGGAAACAAGTCAGGGCCAGAGAAAGGAGGGATTTTGCAAAGCTCCCATCAAAGTTGTCTAATTATGGTAATGAGGAATTCTCCAAATGTCAGTGTCATTGGCGTGGATGGGATTTGGAGATGTGACGACTGTAAACGATCCCACCAATCAGCTGGACCTCACTTGTAGTAGTAATAATAATTGTGTTAATTAATTAAAATGGGATGTACTGAAGAGGCAGGCTTAAATCACACACGCATTTCAAGTGCTGGATTAATATCAAGAATCACATTTTGGAAAGATAAATATTTGGCATAATTTGCATGGATAATGAACTTTAGCACAAATTACAGTATTTTTTTATCATTTGCAAGTCAAGTTATCCTTATGCTTTCAATCCTAATATATCAGGGCAATTATCATAGTGGATAGCATTTCCCCCCCTTTTTATTATTATAGGCCTTGTGCCTGATTTTGTCCCTTGTATTTGAGCAAGTTTTGTTTTGCAACAGTACTGATATATTGTATAAGCAGATCTTGAGGTAAAAAAATGGCCACTGTGTCTATATCTAATTTTAAAGTGCATTATTGTCTGATAATCAGGAAGTATGTGTTAATAATATGACATATCTTTTTTCCAAATAATTAAAGTTGCTTTACAATTTAGTGCGTTATTCATTCACTCCACACCTGTCTATGGTAAGCTACTACTGCATCCACAGCTGTCCTGGGGCAGACTGACAGAATCTGCGCCATCAGCCCCTCCGACCACCTCCAACACTCGTGCACACACCACATTCACATTAGACAATGCGGGTTAAGTGTCTTGCCAAAAAAACACAACAGTTTTGCCACTGGCACCACACTGTGAAACTAATGTTCCCAGCAGTCTCCCATCCAAGTACTAACCAGGCCCAGCCTTGGTTAGCTTCTGAGATCTGACGTGATAAGGCTTTGACATGGAGGTTCGGCCACAAAGGAAGTCTGTTTTAGCATCATAGACTGCATAAAGAAGTGGACTAAGGGAGTGTGATGTCACCCGCAGTGTTTGGCTCCAGCTAAATGAAGCTCATAGAAGCTAGCAGTCATAGGGGTGAATTTGAATTCCAACCACGAGTATCATAGTAACCAAAGAGCCAATCTGGAGCGAAGCTGTTGAAGCTAATGCCCCCTGCCAAACCAGCAGTTCGGGTGCTTAGCATCATTGTCAGTCAAACCTGTTGCTACTTTAAGCGGGAGCGGCAGCTGATTTATCTCTTATTAATGTTCATATCTTGAGATACGGACACAATAGATAAAATAAAAATAAAGGATCATGTAGAGCGGGTTAATTTGATCATTTTAAGACCAAAATGATGACCCTGACAGCAGTAGTTAAGGAGAGAGGGTCGATAGTTTTCCCATTTAAAGTGATTATTTGGAATGTGGTGGCAAGCGGGTTAGCTGTGTCCATTTATATGAATTCATATGAGTCCATAAACTGTATAGTTTATGGTTAGCACGCTAGTAGTTTTCTGTGGCTTCTGAAAGTTGCGTGAAGATACCAGAATGCATAAAGTAAGTGAGGAATAGTTTTGGACCACTGCAAACCATTTAATATGAACTAGTTCTGTTTTTCACTGTTTTGAGATACTAAAAATGTCTTTAATTTAAAGTGCTTCTTTCTTCCATTTCCAAAAACATGTAAATAACATTTTGGGAAATTATACATTCAATCAACATTGCCAGAATGTGATACACTACTGTGTGAAAACTGTGTTTTCTTGTTGTTAGCAACAGCATCAACATTTTATGTGGCATTGTGGTGGGGCTAATGACAGCAAATAGTTGCTAAGCCTGGGAAAGGACCTATAAATCTAACAATTGCATTTAAATATAATGTTAAAATTGTTAAACTTTTGTCTCATTCATTCATTACTGGGTGTATAATAATAAAATATTGTGAAATGTCAATTGATACAAATTTCATAGAAAAAATGAGAAAACAAGACATTTATACACATAGCCGGGAGATTCAGTTGGATGCTGTTCTGTGGATTGGGGGCTGGGCTCTGAGGAGACATGAAAAACAATCAAGCTGTTTATTGTGTTTGCCATAATTAGATCTTTAACAGCGGGACGCCTTCCCTCTGATTCAATAACACGATACAGTAGCGTCTCGTTGCGGAGCCGCAGGTTAGCCACATAGGGAGGACGCATTAATCTAATCTAACACTTCATTGGAAACTCCAGGGGATAAACGTCTGCTAAGTGTTGCAATCTGTGACTATTCAATTACTGTTGTTGTTTGTTTCATGAAGAACAAATAGGATATGCTTCATAAGGGCTTTCCTGCAGCGGAAAATTGCACCGCTTAAACTGTGCAATGCTGTGAATACTCATATAGTCATTCATTACTGGATGATATAAACTGTATTGGGGCTTTTCCTGCTTTGTGTTTCTTTGTGTAAACTTATGTAATCTATTTCTATACTCAAGACTTGATGAGTGAGTGAGTGATGATGAGAACTTTAAATTCTTATGTAATAGGAGTATTTGCAAGAGTATTACACATCAACATTTCAGGCCAATGTAAGTACCCTAGATTAAATCACACTGAATTTCAAAGACACCACAAAATAGAGCAACACCATACAAAATATTTTAGATGAAAAGCAAAAAAAAAAAAAAAAAAAAAAAAAAAAAAAATCAGATTCAAAGATATATCTCTAAGAAAAAATTACCAATGCGATACATGTGTCATAACAATAAACCAGCGGGCAAGCAGGTAGACACCCCCAACCCCACTGAGTTCTGATTTCCTAATTGTGAAAATCTATCTGACGAGATCAGACTTTGACAAGGAGTTTTGGCCATGAAGGAAATCTGTGTTAGCATGCTAGTAGTTTTACCCTGATGGCAAAACTATGCTTTAGCCTGGGAACAACTTGGGGTCCCACTGGAGGAGCTGGAGGAAGTGTCTGGGGTGAGGGAAGTCTTAGACTGCTGCCTTCGTGACCTGGCCCGGATAAGCAGAAGAAAATAGATGGATGGAAGATCCTCAGAAGTTTGCTCATGTTCTACCTCTACACTTACTGAGAATAAGTGAAAAAGCATTCTATAAAACTACATTTACTAACTCCATCTAATACGGCTATTTGGACTTACCACATAACAAACTCATGTGACCCTCATAGGACGCAAAAGCATATATTCTATTCCCCATACACAGTTGTGTGGAAAAGGAACATTACGGGTCATTTGCATCATTAGGAAGACAGAGAGGCGCCTCCTGCTGCGGCTTTAACCCCTTATAAATATATTTAAATATATAAATATCATGAATAAATTAATCCTCATTGGCTTTACTGTTCTGCTAATGGTGTACTGTTCTCCTGCTGTGTTTCTCTCCCTTTCATGCTTTTGAGGTCAAATGAATGTACACCTGGAAAGAACCACACAAACAAAAATAGTCTGCGCTTTCTCTCCTCCCTCATTCCTCCCAAATACACACACCCTCTATAAAAAAGAGTAGGTCTGACACGTAGCGCTGTCCCGTCTTGACTCCACGGCGCAGCCCTCTGCCTGTTTTCATGGATCAGTGGAGAGAGCAATTACATCAGCTGTGGTCTGGTGGTCTGCAGATGAAGCGCTGTGTGACTGTGGGCAAACACCTGGACACAGGAGCAGAGAGAGGGGTAGAGGCGGAGGGTGAGAGGAGCAAGAACGAGCAGACAGGAGCTGGTAGGAACAGAGACTGAAGGAGGGAGGGTAGTGGAGGGAGGAGGATTGGGAGAGCAGACAGGAGCAGTGAGAAGGGTAGAGGAAGAGGAAGAGAGGAGCAGGTAGGAGGAGGTAGCAGGAGAGAGAGGGGCAGAGGTGGAGGATGAGAGACGCAGACAGGAGCAGAAAGAGGGGCAGAGACAGAGGGTGACAGGAACAGGAAGGAGCAGACAGGAGCAGAGAGAGGGCAGAGGGTGAGAGGAGCAGACAGGAGCAGAGACAGGGGCAGAGGTGGAGGATGAGAGGAGCAGGCAGGAGCAGAGAGAGGGAGAGGCGGAGGGTGAGAGCAGCTGACAGGAGCAGAGACAGGGGCAGAGGTGGAGGGTGAGAGGAGCAGACAGGAGCAGAGAGAGGGCAGAGGGTGAGAGGAGCAGACAGGAGCAGAGACAGGGGCAGAGGTGGAGGATGAGAGGAGCAGACAGGAGCAGAGAGAGGGCAGAGGGTGAAAGGAGCAGGCAGGAGCAGAGAGAGGGAGAGGGTGAGAGGACCAGGAAGAAGCAGACAAGAGCTAAGAGACAGGAGCTAAGGCAGATGTGCAGCAGGTAGACCGGCAAAAAAGATTTGTGAATTGGAAGTTCTTAAGGCGTTTGAATAAAAATGTGGGGATGTTGAATAAATATAGATATATGATTACTATAACATTTGAGAACTGACTAATGCCATTGAAATTAAATGAGTATTTTTAATGTGTGTGCACCTTCCCTGGAACTGCAGATGGAAAGTAGCAGTGGCTAAATCTGGTATAAATCTTCTATTTCATCTTCATCTTTTATTTTGTAACATTAATACATTTGTACATGGTCCCTGACAAATAAAGAAGAAAGAAAGAAAGAAAGGTCAATCTGACAGTTTAAAATGTATTAAATAAATTGATTCTCTAGGATATTGTTATATTGTGTTTCTGTGTTTATTAATGCTGCTTTCTATTCCCCAAAACTGTCAGAGTCAACGAGAAAACACAGATCTTTAAATTGAAATTGTTAACCTAAATGCAGAAAAGGCATACATGGTAAACGCTCACATTTTTAAATAGCACTTTGCCACCTTCAAGGCACTCAAAGCACTTTACATCAAGGAACCACTCACCCATTCACACACTTCATGCATCAGTTTATGCAGACACCGTGCTCAAGGTGGGTTAAATGTCTTGCCCTAGAATACAATGGCAACATTCACCTGTGAGAGCTGGAATAGCACCACCAACCTGTGGGTCAGTGGACCTGACCGCTCAACACTCCAACTGAGCACACTATCACATAACCTTATCCAACCTGCTTGGGCCTGTAACACTTGCTGATTCAAACTTTATTGTATCCTGCCATCGTATCCTTTAGCAGTACACAGGCATTACAAATCCACTTTACATACAGTACTACGCTCTGGCACTGCTGTAATCAACATAGGTGTATACTGATATTTATTATTGTTAGAATTTACGAATAGGGGGATTCAAGAGTATTTTCTATGCCAAAATAAAATTAAGAGAGCTCAAAAAAATCTGAGAACATGAATCCTAAATTAATTCTACTTCACAACTACTTGTAAAAATAACAATTTCAGACCAGGCCACTCTTCAGCAGGATTGTTTTGTTAGAAGTATGATGGAAAAGTTGCAGATTCTGTTCTCACAAAGTGCTTTGCATATATTGCCATTGTATATTTTATTTTACCATTAGGGGGAGTCAAGAGTCACTGTGGCACTCCATCTTTCTTTGCCCAAACACAGCTGTAACTTTCCAGCTTTTGCCTCAGTCAAGTGCATGTACAGAGCACCCAAGCCCAAACGTGAGAACCCACAAGGCGTGCGTGTGGATGTGGCTGTCAGCGAAGCCTTTAAACAGCCCCTCTATCAAAAGCAGTTAACATTACACTCCCTCACAGCTGCAGTCAAAACTCCAGCTCAGCCAAAGTTTGAGGCCATCCGTGCCGCGCCGTCTGTCTTTCCGCTTATTGACGGGGCCAGGGACATTTGCATTACAAAAGGAGGCTGTTTGAAAATATGCACAAAACATGTCATCTCTGATAGGGCTTCAAAAATGCTTCAAACATGCCCCAAAACACTGGCGCTGAATATAAAGAGGACAATAGGATGTTAAATAGATGCAACGCTGCCATTTCTTCTAATGTGTAGCTGTGGGATATTTAACTTTAAAAGAAAAGGAGTAGGAAGACAAGGGTGTGTGTAAGAAAGGCATGGGGGGGGGGGAAAAACGACATAAGGCAGAGAAATAGGGCAAAGGGGCTTAAGTGTACAAAATGTGTACTCAAAGTAAAAAGTACTAACAAAGGTTTAGTTTGTTTTCATATTTGACACTTACGACTGCTCACTAGTGGTCTTCCTCAGAGTGGTCACATGATATTGCTGTGACGTGTCCATCCCAGCTGATTTAAACAGAATTTGAAGCTGTCTTCCTATGAGTGGAGCAACTCAAATCGGGTATTTCTGACTACTGTAAGAGAACCACATTATGGACAGGGACGAAGCATTGGGACGGAGGAGCAGAAACATTGTCACAGGATTAAGGAGGCAATTGAAATATAGAAATATACCCAGGAGACTATAAACCAGGATGAAGGGGCCTTTTTACTCTCACACACCTGGGATACTGTCCTGAAGAATTTGGACTGCAGTCAGTGTGCAAATTTCTTTTCACATTTTTTATACATTTATTTATTGCTTGATCAAAATACTAGACCATTATTTATTTGTCATAAAGCTAAGTTGGTAAAAAACACTATTCTAAATACAGTGTTTCCCAATCACGGGGGATTTCAGATAGAGTTTTAAAAGTATTTCCATATAAAATCTTCTCTGCAGTATATTTTACATTCTTAATAATGTTTCTGTATGGTATTTTAGGACACCAGCATCATTGTCAGTAACAAGAAAATACAAATTTAAACTAGTAATTGAATTTATAATTAATAAAGAAAGAATGGTGAGATATATAGTGTGAGACCTGTTCAGACTGGGGCCCAGTCACAGCTATGCTTATGCCACAGTGTGTATTTCCTTGTGTCATATGTAATGTTTTTAGATTCAGTATGTAAAAAGAACTGGGGATGAAAACACTTACATAAATCAATCAAGTGAACCGAAAGAGTGTTGCGTGAGGATCATAGAGCTGAACTTTGACCTCTGACTAACCCGGGTAACCTCAAACAAGCCCCAAACACATGTGTTAGCCATGTGTGCTCACCCTACCTCATACCAGCTGATTTATTCACAAATGGCACTTATGTTGTGATGCTGTGTCTGAATTATCTTAACGTTCTCCTCATGGCACACTGATTTGTTTATAAAATCTGTTCTTTACAATGAATATATGCTTTTGGAACAACATGAAGCACTTTGGAGGTACATTTGATACAGATTTGAATACGATTTGTAAGTCTACCCTGTACTCTGTAACAGTATACGGCCTCGGATCCAGTGTTTATATGTGCATATTATTAAAGGCAGACACTGAACAGATGTGTAATAATAGAAAGCACTTGGGATGGATGTGACCGCAGATCTTGTACAGGCCTCATCCAGACAAGAGTATTACATAAAATGACAACATGCAGTATTTAAAGGAGGAAAATGACTTGGCACAACACCAAACAGAGCAAAGGGACACAACTTCTTTTTAGATTCTCTATATGCAATTGAAACTAGTGCATCAAAACATACAGACGAGAATTGAAGATTTAAATGGTTGATTGCTAAATATATGTTTATACTGGGTTTATCTGGCTCCACTGAGCACTCAAAGGTGGCACTGAAATATGCTCCTGGAGTCAATGTGGGTCAAGTGCCTTGCTCAAAAACAAAACAGCAGTATGCATTGGTGGAAGTTAGAGTTGACCTTTTCTGTCCTGTTTATATAAACTTGCACCAACAGAAAATTACCTTACCTAGTTGTGCGGTTACAATAACATATAAATCCAAGCCATGCACGATAAGTTAAAATCCACCAGCTAAGATAGTCCTGACCAAACCAAGTTCAAGCTCTGCAGATGGTTTCCTGGGAGCTGCACTGTGACATCCATTGCTCCTGACCTTAGCGTAATTGAATGATGGGTGAAATGCAGAGTACAAATTTCCCAAATGGGATAATAACCCGAATAAATGCAACTAAACCAACATGTTTGGGGCGACAGTAGCTCAGTTGGTTGGGTGTTTGTCCACCGATCCGAAGGTTGGCGGTGCAATTCCAACCCTCACAGATGAATGCTGTTGTTGGGCAAGACACTTAACCCACCTAGCCCCCAGTGTCTGCGTACACTGGTGTATGAATGTGTGTGTGAATGGGTGACTGGTTCCTTGTTGTAAAGTGCTTTGAGTGCCTTGAAAGGTAGAAAAGCGCTATAAAAATGTGACCATTTTATTTACCATTTTGAGAGACAGTGAAGAAATTACCTAAGTCTGAGAAGTAGTAGTATTCATCTGTGTTGTATGTGGATAATGGACATATCGTTTGGTTGATGTCCCTTCTTAGAGTTCCAGTTACCATATTTATATACATATTGCATGTCCGCATGTCCCTTAATTCATGTCCTCTCTCTTTCCTTCTGTTTATCCCTTCTTTCTTCCCTTACACATCTCTCTCCTCCACCATCCTGCGCCTTCCCTCCTCAACTCCTCCGAGCCCGCCGTCGTGTCAAATCCAAATAACATCTTTAAAAATTCAGTCAACATTACCCCTACAAACAGCCGGGGCCCTGCTCTTGTTGTCTATTCATGTATTCTGGTGTACATTGTATCATGACGGAGATGCATTTGGAGCGCAGGGAGCCCGACACGGTTATTCCATCAAAATGCGATGTATTCATTCATAGGCTCTAGTAAATGCTGTTTGTTTGCAGATAACCCACGTGTTTACCAGCAGGACAGGCAGGGACAGACAAATGCAGAAATCTCTTATCGGACGTTCTGTGGCCTAGAATCTGCAGGTCTGTCAAACCACTTGTGGCCTCAGTATGAGCCTATAGAAAAACATTGGCCTACATAGTTTGTTTTGAATTCATATTGCTGCAACGCCGTCCCGCCTCAATGTATATTTGTCTGTGCACCTCTGTGACAAACACCATATGTTTGGACCAATAATCTCTTTCTATCTCCTTCTTCTTCTCCACCACCTGTATGGCGCATTTTAATTTGCCTTGTATTATTTTACAAACGGTATAGTCAGGTTTACGGATATATAAAAGTAGTTTGTAGTAGAAACAGTAATATATGGTATAGGGTCACATTTTTATATAGTTCAAAGCACTCAAAGCACTTTACATCAAGGAGCCCATTCACAAACACATTCATACACCAGAGTATGCAGACACTGGGGGCGAGGTGGGTTAAGTGTCTTCCCCAAGTACACAGCAACAACAGAATTCATCGATGGGAGCTGGAATCACACCGCCAACCTGTGGATCAGTGGCTCGGACTGCTCTGCCAATGATATTTATGTCGAGAGTGGGATTTGAACCACCAACCTTTAGTGGACAAACAATACCGACTGAGCTACTGTGGCCTCTGTAACTGTTGTAACGTACTGTCTAGTAGTTATAAGTAAAAAATTATAATAATGCGTTCAATGTATGTTTCTTGGACAGTCAAAGCCGCTTTACAGTGCATTTTTCATTCACGCTGTACTCGGTGGTGGAAAGTTACTATTGTAGCCATAGCTGCCTTGGCCATCAGCCCCTGACCATTACCAACTCTCAGTGTCTTGGGTGCAGTGTCTTGCCTAAAGACACAATGACAGTTTCTACAAGAGCCACTGCTGCCCCACTGTGGTACCTGGTATTCCCAGCAGTCTTCCTTCAGAAATCTGACATTATCAAACACTGACAAGCAGTTACGGCCGATAGAGGTAGTCTGGCACCTGCTGGTCATCCTAACTTGCTTGTGGCCCCTATAGTGCAACATGAGCCCACAGAAAAGCATTGGACCACATGGTTTGTTTATATTTCATTATATTCCCCCCACCACCGCTGCACTGCCTCGCTGGCCGTCTCAATATATATTTTTGAGTGCACCCCTGTGACAAATACCATATGTGCTTGGCCTATGATTACCATTCTAACCCATATATCCTTGTCTCCTTCCCTACTCCCTAGCCCCTACTCCCTCGATCACTCTGTCTTTCCTCTCGCACTATTTACATCCTTGTTTAGTGTCACATTCTTGGGGTCAAGCTGAAGCGCCATTGCCTGGGGCTTGCTCCGAGGCTTGTGTACCAGTATGTTTGCTGATGGCTTTCTCAGCCTATCACAGTCTACCACATTTCTGCTATGATGCCTATGATGAAATACACATTTGTAGTTGTATTTTATGTAAATAGCACTGGTATCTCCCCCTCTCCTAGTTTCCTTAGTAACTTCCTTGATCATTTCCTCCTTCCTAAAATGTCTACCCTTCTAGCTTCAGATGCTAACTTGGAACTATCCCAAATTCTCATCACGTCAGGATGCATTATAGGCATCAAAACATTTGTGTTTACAGCATTGCAGTCGTGTCAATTAAATCAGATAAATTATTCAAACATTTATCTTCCCCCACCATGCCTGGGGAATTTCTCATCAAGCTTCCTATTTGCTTTAAATTAGCACAGTCAAGTGTGCATTTGTGTAAAATCCCTGGTATCATTAAAGATTTATCAATTGGAAATGTGTTTGGGTTGATTTTACTGTTAATTGGCTAGGAGGCGTGATGAGGCTCTGCTCACCACTGCAACAAGTGCCTCCCTCTGCAGTGTGAAGCGGCAAGGCACACACATCAGCACATTCTGCTTGAAACGGCTATAGTTTTAAATGCATTTTATAAAACTAACTGGAAATCAGCAACACAGAGTCAAATTATTACAGGAAAAAAGCTTGCAACTTGCAGATTATTTGCTGTTTTAGATCATTCGCCAACACTTTCCATTGTCTTGAGTCAGGGTTGTGTTTTTAGTTTTGCCATACTTAAGGTCCACTATGTAACTTTTCCACTGGTTCATCATCTGCTTATCATTCCTTTGCCTGGAATGTTCCACAGTATAACATTAAACTTGCATTTATTCAATTACAGTTTTTATTGCTGGCTGTATTTTGACAAATATGCATTCTTACTCTGAATGGAATGGAGCCTTTCCACAGATCTGACCTGTAACTTTGTGGTGCCATCTGTTTGCCTCCATGAAGATGATGGACTTTAAATGCCATATGCAATTACATCTCCATAGAAACAAACATGTCAAACTAGAAAACTAAGTCTATTTAGTTGACATGGTTGGCCACAACAGTCAAGGTAGAGGTAACTAGATATTGGTAAAATTTCTCCTGTTTGGGCTTTTATTTGATGGTCACATTTTTATGTAGCACTTTGGGTTAGGTGTCCTGCACAGTGATAGCCTTCAGTTGGAAGTCTCACCGTCAATCTGCTCAACCCGTGATGTTCATGCTGAGAGCAGAATTCAAACCACCAACTTTCAGATCAGTGGACAAATACTCTGACCACTGACCACTGACCAACTGAGCTACTGTCGCCCCCATTTAAGCAAACACTCCAACCATATGTCAGCACTAGAGAGCCTCTGCCTCCAAGTCAGAGAAGTAATTGTCACCATTTGTTTTCTCTTCCTCCTCTCAATTTATCCCCAACAACCACATAATAACTTCAAACCACGCAGTACGCCTTCAGTGTACCGCAGCCGGGAGCTAACACTTACACATGCATTTATGTTTCCAGACAATGTATCGGCCTCACATCAAAGCAGGCCTCACCTATCTCCACTCTGAATAAATGGTGCCATAGACTTTATTAAGTCTCAGTCGATAAACATGCAGTCAGTGCTGTGGTAATCAGGAAACTGCAGCAAATAGCTCAACAATATTTCAAAGCCACTGCTCCGAGGCAACACACAAACTCCAACAAGCATTTTATCACCAAGGCTGTTACTGGCATGAAACAAAACCAGGAGATTTAATAGAATAAAGAATGAACCTGGGTATAAGGCCTGCATGGGTGAGAGGGTGCAGTCATCATGTTAACTATTTAGATCTAAAAGGCGGGCGTTAGCTCAGTTAGGAGGGCATTTGTTCACTGATCTGAAGGTTGGTGGTTCAAATCCTGCTCTTGACATAAACATTGGTTGAGCAGCATTGCAATTGCCAACTCCAACGGATGAATGCGCGCAGGAACTTAACCCAGACACTGGTATATGAGTATGAGTGTGTGTGGGACCCCAAGGCGTTCCCAGGCCAGCCGAGAGACATAGTCCCTCTAGCATGTCCTGGGTCTTCCCCGGGGTCTCCTCCCCAGGTAGGCGTCCAGGAGGCATCCTGAGCAGATGCCCGAGCCACCTCAGCTGTCTCCTCTTGACGCGAAGGAGCAGCGGCTTTACTCTGAGCTCCTCCTGTGTGTGGAATGTTTTAAAATCATTTTAAAGCTTTTCTGTCTCCATTTAATATTTTGTCAGGAAATACCCCACAGTATGGCATTAAACTTATCTACATCAAATACAGGTGATTTTATTTTTCTGTACAGTATCAAAAGGCCTTCGTTTATAACTGTAACTACTTAGTGCACTTTAAATAACAAAGAGGAAATAGAACAGTAATACAATACATATCTGACATAAAATTGAAAAAAGATATGTGTAAAAAATGTAGCTTGTTACCAACACAAACTGCGAATTGTTTTAAAGGTGCACTCTGAAGACAAGCAGGTGGGGGACCCATCAGAAAAGTGAAACCTTTAATGTCAAAACAAAAACAAAGAAGGAGAGGATTGCGGTAAGAACATTTCTTTCTGCCATCAGAATACACAAGCATATATATGTGATGTTGTGAAGTGTTTAGCATTGATTGAAAACGTCCTGAGGGCATGTGGCGAGTCGACGGTTTCACGAACTAGAAAAAGCATCATTCCCTCGCCGTGAGGCTGGGTTTAGAGGTGTGTTTTACAATAAACTGTGTTGTGCAACTCAACAAAACATTTTGCCTCCAGACATAATGCAAATATCTGGGAAAATGCTGACGCGACAATACCAACACTGGATACACTTTTGTTTGTTGAAGGCTTTCGTGGAGTTTGTGGTGAAAATAAAAGCTGTGGAAACTGTGTGTTGATCTCAGGGTTTGAGCACAGCCAGAGACACCAGGTCAAACTGAAATCTGGAGGGCTAAGCTTTTGTGGTCTATAGGGCAATGTAACTTTCCAAAGAGATAGAAAGATAGATACATGTATGAAATTAGACTAAACTTTTCCTGTGTTCGGTCAATTAGGACTAACACAATTATTTATATTTGCTAAATTCCAGAATAATGAGATAATTTTCTATTACCTTCATTACAAAACAGGAAACGTTTAGTCTGATTTCATGTTGGACACTGAGAAAAAAAAAAGCATTAATGTCTTTTTATATACTGTACGTGAACTTCTCGTTTCAACTTAAATAGACAGATGGACCCATTTTTTCCTCAACCGTACAATGTTAAAATGCTAAACTTGCATTAGTGGTGAGACTTTTGGCTCTTTTAGGGGATCTGAATCTTTTGGATGTGAAAACTCATTTTAACAACAAAATAATCACTGAGAAAAACGACCAGGGCTCTGATGTGTTTAAAATGGTTCAGACTGAGAGTTTACCCTCTGAAATGATGAATAATCTAAATAAAACATTGCACTACAATAATAATAATAATAATAATAATAATAATGATAATGATAATGATGATAATAATAATAATAATAATAATAATAAACAATTAAATACAAAAATCTATCTGTTGATGATGTCAAAAAGTTTGTTTTTTTTAGTTCACAAATCTCTAACTGGTGTTTCCTGCTCTTCTTCTGCGCTGACTCCTGTGATGGTTCAGGGTTAATCAGAGTAAAAATAAAATGGACACACATTTGAAAGAAAAAAATTTGGTCCAGCCGTTTACATTGAGGAACCGTTCAAAAGAGCCGACTTGTTCGCAAACGTCACATCATTAACTTGCATACAATATTTCAGTTTTGCAGACCTCAGTGAATACTTGAAATCAAGTGTGGTTCCTTGCTGATGCATTTTTAATTACATTTTCATTTGTTTTAATTTGATATTTTCAAGATTTGAAGAATTAGAGTTGCAGTGTGTATATTTCTAAATCTATATTTAAAATACCAATTAAAACATAACATTTAAATGTTTACTGCACACCACCGTGAATTGTAATCTAATTTTAAGTCTGTTTTTGATCATTAGAGAAACACCAACATAACTTATTACTTTGAAACATTCGAAATAAGAAATCAATCCTGAGCCATACTCATCATTCAAACTAAACCGATAATATACATATTACATTAGATATTATAGATGCTAACAGGAGGTCAAAGGTCATGACAGAAGTGAATCCTCTTGGCATTTCCCTCTGTACAGTTACGTCCTAAAGACCCAACACCCCACCCCCCCAGAGGACCCCACCCAGGTGAGGCGCCATGATTGAAATCCGCTCCTCTTTCAGCTAATTAGTTTGTGTGCGCGTCCAGGGGCCCGGCTGATATTAAAAGGAGATCTGGAGCCAAGGGGAGCGAGGGATGCTGGGAGGAGAAAGAAAAAGCGAGAAAGAGAGATGAGTTTACAAGCCTCAGGACGGGCGAGCGAGAAGATGCAGAAGAGGAAGAGAGAAAGGACATGCTGAAAAAAAAAAAATCTCATCCAAATAATTTCCAGCCCGTAGGCGCTAAAATGCAAATGCCAGATCAAAGGGGTTTGGAATGGAAACGGCGAGATTGGGGCGAATATCATCAGGCCAGGGTTATATATGTATGTTGTGGATGTGAGAGAAACATGGTGGACACAGGTAATGGGGCTGACCTGTACTTCAACACCGCCCCCCACTGCCACAGCAACCAGCCCCGGGATACTACAGGATTACTGCAATATACTGTATACTATATAGATGTAACGGCGGAGCATTAGATTGTCTCAGCGCAACAGTGTGAGGGAGATGTCTGTATGAAGGGTGAAGGGGAGACCTGTCAAGCTTCCATATGTGAAGAATCGTAATATTAAACAAAAGGTGATGTCAGAGGGTTCTATTTATTTGCAGATTGGTTTTAAACTAATACGTTAATGGGGAAACGCAAGTTGCTCACTTCTCATTTACATTTATCTCACTAACATCATGGTTCTAATTCATTGTGATCTATGGTAGGGTTAAAGTTAGGCAAGGTTAATAATATGTTATGAAAGAGTTTCCAAGAAAAATAATGATATCAATAATGTTGTAAAAAAGTTCATAAACAAAAATTATATAACACTGAAATATATCCCATAGCTGAGAAGTAACTTCAAATAGACAATAGAATTTAGTGCAATGGTGAATCCAGAGTGGAGATATGCCCTTTCGTCCATATTGTGTTTACAGTATTAGCATGGTGCTTTTCAAACAGGAAGACACTTGACTTACTGGAAAGTTGAGTCATGAAGTGAACAAGTCTGATGTGTATCTAACTTCTGTAGTATGTTTGAAATACTCAAGAGCTGTTTGATTCACTTCTACTGTACAAGACACAGGGAAATTGTCCCAAAATGCTCCACACTCGGAACAAATGGAAATATCAACATCCAGTCTAAATATGAAAGATGATACAGGACATGCAGTGGGTGGAGTCAGCCAAAGTGAGACATACCAGAACAAGGAAGTGACTGACGACCTGGGCTCTGCGTGTTAATTAATGTTGTCCACTCATTAATGCATAATTAATAGTTAAACCAGGTCTAGTCTATAAGTCTGTATCTTTGCCGAGATGCAAAAGGTGAAATAAAAACAAACCAGCAACAAACCTGTTAAAATATTCATATTTTGGTCAGTATAAATTTGTAATAGACCAATTCGTGAGTAGAAAAGCCTTGATTCAAACAAAGTCTTTAATATGCATTTTTCATAAGATGAAAAAGATGATTTTTATCTAGGGCCCAGAATTTGGTGCTACACCTCTGATTCTAGTATTGAGTTTATAATGAATACTTCAAATAAGAATACAAAAAAGGCAACAGGTATGTCAGACTTTTACAAGAAGACTTTTTTATGTAAGAATAAATGCACATAGTTATTTGCAACCTGGACTAAATTAGTGTAAAAATGTATAAAGTTTTCTAAAGACCTCTACATTGGCTCCTCTGTCTCTCAGTCGTTTGTATTAGTAGTTCACATCACTTTGACTTTCACTGTCACTGTGTCTGCTCTGTCTGCTCAACTAACCTGTTCCTCTCACTCATTGTCTCTCATACTTTTGAATGTAAATCCACTGCCCCGGTCGGTTCTTTTAACTGTGTCCATGTGTCCTCCACCTCTCCTCCGCTGTCCATTGCTGCCCTGTGTCACCTGCTCTGTTCTGTCATTACTCCTCCAAAGAATCACTATGTATATTTAATGCCATTTTTCTCTTGTGTCTTTCTTCTTTTTAAATTTTGACGCAGGGCGACTGAAGGCGGGTGGGGTTGCTCTCCTTGCATGTCTGGCGGATATGCCACGGCAGTGCTAATAAATGACAGCTGATTTATGCGTCTGTATTCTTTTATTTATATAAAAAAATAGCAAGCGGGCTGATTTCTGATATTAATAATACAAGTGGATCCACTTTGATTAGGCTTCTGTGGAGAGCTGTGCATATTCAGCATTACAATTAAAGGCTGTGATGTGAAATAGGAATGACACGCTAATGAAGCGAGCTAGCGAGCCTGAACCGCGACTGTCCAACAGCATTACAGCCCATCGCGGATGAGCAGTAATTATAGCAGGAACACTGAAATGTCGTTAAAAATCTTCAGTAAGTGATTTAACCCACCATTCCTCACTAACACGGGATACTCTTTCTTCTCCAGCGGCCCCTGCCATCATCCGCTCAACAAGGTTTGCCTTTCCTAATTCTCTTTCTCATGACCAAACTTTTTATTGTGCAAAAGTTCCACAAACATGAGAAAAGGGCAGCAAATCTAGATCTGGGCTTGAATCTAAGATCCTCTTGTTAAAGGGTAAAAGGGTGCTTTATTTACTGAGACACAAATTAGATCCCACAACAGTTCTGTTTTTGTAATTCCAGTCAAAGAAGATAAATATAAATACATGATTTTGTGTTCAAGAAAAAAATATAACAAAAATTTTGGCTGTAGTGACAAATTCAAAAACTACATCTGAAGGAAACCACATTTAAACTGAATCAAACAACTGTGACTTTGACTTTATTTTGGCCAATGCATGTTGTAATCTTGTGCAGTATTCTTGTGAATTCTCACATTATCTGGACGTTCACAAACTTACAAAAATGCACATTATCAGGCTTCCTCTGTTGGGATTCACAGAGCAGCATTGTAGTTTGGGTGTAAGACAAAGTGAAGTGCCTGGAAAAAAACAAATCAAACATGACAAGACCAATGGATGTACTTAAACCTATATATTCAAGCAGAGTGAATTTTGATTTCTCGTTTCGTTCTGCTGTTGTGACGCGTCGCCCAATCATTTTCAAATATTGGTCTGAATACATATTAGATTGGTAAACTGTCCCAAATCAAAAAAATGTACCAGTAGCGTCTCTTCTTAAACCCAAAGAGTGAAGACAAAGGCATCTGGTGGCATTGTCCTAATTTAATTGCAGAAGTGGGTGCCAGTGGTGCTGCTGTAATTGAAACGATTCCATTAGAAATTCCATTATGAATTGGTGATTAAGGCCAGATGTGATTACCATGGATTAAAGATGGACATTTTCTCTCTTTCTGAGCTGTAACCTCTGCAGCCACCTGCCCAAAACATGTTCCAACACACAGCACTGCCAACTCCATGTGAGTTCATATGAGGCCAAGTACCAAAGACAAGCACCGTATTTCTAAGCAGTTGTTCAAAGAGGATTTAACCATAATCTGATGATGTTTTTGATACGCCTATTTTCTGTGCCAAGTGATTTCCACACAGCCCGGAGCGTCGTTGTTGTTGAGCAATGGAGGACAACAAAAAGAGCAATCATGTGAAATACGCTCATCATGGCTATTGTGTGAAACAGGAAGTTGTGGAGGCAGGCAAATACCAACTCAGCACTTTCTCAGATGGTTTCAGTTGGAGACAAAATGAGAGTCTTGCTTACATTATCAGAAAGATGACTGTCTGTTCTAGGAATGATGTGAGCAGTTGAAAAGTTGGGTGGTGAATGCAGGTGTGTCCGGTCGGGAGACAGGGAAAACAGGAGATTTGGTCAAATTTGAGATCATTCCAAGCATGAGGTTTATGAACTCCATAGTACAAAATTGTCATATAATGCAGCTCCACCTATATTGAAATAAAAAAAATAAAAAATTAAAAAATTAAAAAATTTACTCTGTTCCAAACAAACTTCCTAAAAGGTCCTCAGCCTTTGCTCTGTCGGCCTTTTCTTTTTAAACATCAGACAGTGGAATCAGCTTCCAGACAGTCTGAAATTGTCTGTAGATCTTAATAATTTTACAAGAAATTCGAAAAAGCACATTTTAAATAATCGAGTGTGTCAACTTGAGTGTTCTGTATTCACTGTAAAAAAACAACAAACTTGCACATAATGATTTTAAATATTTGTATGGACTGTAGGAAACATAATGTACTAGACATGGTGACATTTTATTGTATTTTACTGTTAATGTTAATGATGAACTGTTAGACTTATAATATCATTGTAATTAGGGTTAGGATTTGCTGGGACTGCAGATGGAAAGTAACAGTAGCTAAATCTGGTACAAATCATCTTTTTTTTTTTTTTTTTTTTTGAAAGATTAATGAATTTGTACATGGTCCCTGACAAACAAAGAAGAAAGAAAGAAAGTATACTGTAACAAGAATACATTTGCATCCCTATAATACAAGCTTAATACATACATTATTTCTAAGGTTGTTTTGAGTGGTTGACACCCTAGTTGTTTCTATGGGGATATTTAACTTTGCCTGGAATATTCTATAGTGTAGACACAAGCACATAACAGTTACAGGTTATAGGTCAGATCTGTGGAGAGAAAGCCACGCACACCCACACTTGTCCACCAGCAATCTGACCAGAACTGAAGAAGCGGCTTGGTTGAGTAGTGAAACATCTTCACTCAAATAACTTTTTGTCCAATTGACAGAATTTTTCTTTTACCACACACACCTACAGCAACAATCCCTGTTTTTCAAAGGTTCAGCAATAGACAACCTGCATTTGAACACATGAAAGAGTTTAATGCCGTACTGTGGAACATTTCAAGCAAGGTGAGGTTTGGCTATGGTTCTGTTTAGTGTGGTACCAACTGAATATCCAGCTTTCAAACTTAAATAATTATAATTCATATAAACACTGGTTTTGAAAGCACTCTGAGGTCCCAGAAGAATCTTTGCTGTTTTCTATGACCCATTTGCAGACCATCACTTGTGCATGTGTGTGTTGTCATTTTGCGCAATTATTAGACTCCTCCACATTTTTCCATCTCTGCATTTCTGTCACTGTAACCATGGTCACCTATGCAAATAATGTCAATGAAGGACACATGGGTATTGTCGATTAACCCAAACACGTCGCTGCCTTGACATCCTCCTGCATGAAGGAGCGTCCCCTCTTGTGTCCTGGGACGAGCGCCTGAAAGAGGGGTGAGACAGGAGCGCCAACTGTCATCTCTCTCGCCCACCACTGAACCCAACGCCATGCCTCCGAGCTACGCAATTATTTTTACTCTGCGTCCAATATCAACTTGAGAGCAATGCAAATTATTTAAGACGCGCTTTTCAGGCCTCGCAATTATAATAATGATGATCTCAATTAGCGTCGCCATTGCCCCGGACTATTTAGCAGGCAATTTGGCAGCCTGGGGGGGTGAGGGTCTTCTAAAGGGTCTGACACGCATGGTCAGGTTAGGGGGGGAAGAGGAGGGAGATGGAGACAGGACTTAGAGAGAAGTGTGCGATAGTAATCAATAAAGTCAGACTGGAAATATTTACCGGACTATACCGCCACGAGATGGTTCATAAATTGGACTAATTGGTCGGTGCTTGGGTTTAAATGAGTGAAGTGACTTATTCGGATGAGCAGGATCTAGTCCATTTAGCCCGGCCAAACTGTCAAAAATGATATTATATGTCTGTCTGCTTCTATCTAAATGAGTATAGTTCAAAGTTAACTTTTCTTTCAGGTCAGTGAAACTGTAGAAGTAACCAACTTCAACTAAGATAAGTCTAATACCTCATAACACTACTAATAATAACAGTTTTATTCATTGCCTGGGCTGCAAAAGACATGCTTACATACTGTATTTGAGAATCAGTGCACTGAGCTTTTACTTGGGGGATGGGTCATAGGTATATCTTGTCCGTAGCTTTGCCCTAAGAATCTATTTTTTTTGTTTTGTTTTCCCTTATCACTCTGTTTTAGGTTAGTTGCTTCTTCTTGGACAAGTGGTGGCACAGTGGTGGAGTGGTTAGCATTCTCAATGCACAGCAATAATGTTCCATATTTACCCAGGCCTTTCAGTGTGGAGTTTGCAATAGATTTCCTCCAGGCACTTCACTTTCATGCACTTTAGGCAAAATCCTCCAGCTAAGGTAGTTCTGACCGAGCAGAGCTCACGATCTGCAGATAGGCATCTGAGCACTGAAAGATGGGTCAAATGCAGAGAACTAATATGAAATCACTTTCAAAGTAAAAATAATACTTTCATAAAAGGAATATATATGTTGGCATTTAGCTATACACAATAATTTTAAGAGGATGTCAAGAAGCCAATGTGCATAGTACACTGTGTGCCTGCCCTTTAGTTTACCAAAGGAATCACAGAGTTGAAAATGAACTCCTCTCCCACAGACTGCAGTGCCACTGTACATTAGAGAGCCTTCCCTCTCCTCATCATTCATGTGGAAAGCGCTCGCACCAGCAGCCCTCCTCGCCTCCTTCTTTTATTCATCGCACTGTAAATAACTCCACTTTATGAAAAGCAGCCACTGTGACTCACCGATACCTCTCTTAACCACAAGCCATTATTATTTCATGGCCTTTGAAAAGAAGGGGTCTACAGTATGGGAGCCACTCGCGCACTCTCCCCTCTGATGTTGTGTACTACATAGCAGGGCCCTTGTTGCTCTCCCCTCACTTGAATTCACAAACACTTCCAAGTGCATAAATAGCATGGTGGAGCAGAGGAGAAAGAGGGGCCTCACGAGTGATGGCTAATGCCTTGGAACGCCATCGCAGACGAGATAACAGGCGTCTGCTATGGCTCAAATGTCATTGGGGAGGAAGTGGAGAAGTCCTTTTATGAAAAATGCTGTTGTTTTGGTGCCTCTCATGGGACATCATATGGTAAAAAGAACATGCATGAGCGTTACGACTAAATGACTGGAGTCGTCCCCGGGCACCGGCTTGGAACGTGTCGAAGACTCCCAACGTTCAGACGGGCTAATGGCCAAGCTATTGGTCATGGTAGAGTCAGTTTGAATGGTAATGAGGATGTCAGAGAGCTGTGCTGTGTGCGGGGGGCTAGCTAACATGACCGACAAGGTGTGGTAGGCCTGCTGGAGTTGATTTAGCCGCGCGGGCCTGTCATAACGTTTTACCAGTCAACATCCATCAATCCAGGGCTAAAAAGGGCTGTGTGTTTTTTTCCTCTTTTGAAGTGTCAAAAAGCAAAGTAAAGGCGAGAAGATGGATGGAAAGTGCAGTGCGTCTGATGAAATCTTTGTTTTCTCTACATGATGCTGAACGCTAATAGTGGTAATAAGCCAGATGTGTTTTTGTGCTTTTACACAAGCATGACAACAGACTTAACAATGTGGCCGGTGTCAGAGCCACTTTAAGAAAGTCAGAGCTCCAGGGCTATGGACAAAGAATGGGCTTTTAATGTTGAGCATTTTCAAAAGAAACAAAGAGACAACAAACCTTAGTCAAGGCAATGGTGCAAGCCTGGAATGGTGAAAACAAAAGTGTAGAAGTGTTTATTGCTGGTAATGCTCTACACCACTATTATTTTCTAATAAAAACAGATGAAGTAAAAAAGGCCATGAATGTGCAGCCTAAGATTAACATATGAAATATACATTTTAAAATGTATTGAATAATGGAAGCCAAATATTCTAATTTACTTTATTTATGTATTTAAAAAAAAAAAAAAAAAAAAAGATTATGAATTATTATTATTAATCATTATTGTGTGCCAAAATTACTAATCTGACAATGAATGCACAATGGTCTTTCTACATAAAAGCTACAGTTCCGGGGGGTGGTCAGGGCTCTGCCTCGTCGTGCTCCTCGAGACCTGATTCTAGATGCCCACTGCTATAACACAAGAAAACGTGTATTAAACTGAAATGGTTCCTTCAAAGTGTATAGTCTCTGTAGTCTCTGTTTGGAGATCCTTTGGCTTGTATCTTTGTAGAATAAAGAACTGTTTTTGCACTTGTCAGTTTTGGATTGATTTATTTTCATTCTGCTTTGGTTGTACATATTTTGGTTGATTTATCGTGACTGTTAATTTCAGGGCTGCCCACCATACAATCTCTGGGAGGTCTATATGTTTAATAGGTTATATGGTGACTAAAAATCTGTGAATCTGAACTTAATAAGTGAATGCACAAGAGAATGAGTGTTTGTGTTATGCCTTGGTATATTCCTGCAGCCCAATCTACAGCACACAGAGTCACCGAGACAGGATGCAGTCAATCCCATCCCATATTTTCGAAAAGAGATTAAGAGGAGGAGAAATAATAGACTCTTTAATGCAGGAGGTAGACAGTTGCTTTTCAAATTTCCAAGTTTTGGTCCTTTATTTTATTCAGCAGTGAAATGCCATGGATACAGAAAATAATATCGCCTTTTACAATTCTCAACCATGACCTTCTAATGTCTGAGAACCTTATGGACACAGTACACAGTAATGAAGAGTATCAAAAGAATGTATCTCAAAACGAAAGGAAAATAAAAAACAGAAATAAAGTATTCACCAATTACATAAACATATTTCTGCTACAGTCCCAATTTACTGTATACATATGGGGGTCCGATTCCCAATAATTCGAGAAGGATAGCAGTAGAAAGGATACATGACTCAACTGCCAGACATAATGCTTGATAAAGTATGCACAGAGGTACAAGCAATAAATACACACATTAGGTTAAGCCAGCTACGCAAAGCAGATGCAGAAAAAGCAGGTTTGCTATTCTTAGCGAGCAATGAGAGAAAAACAGTAAAAATTCATCAGAAAAGAAACACAGATTTTTTTTTCCTCTTAGAAAAAATTTTATGGGTCCACCAACATTTTTACATAAGTATGCACAGTTATCAAAATACAGACAAAATCCAGAAAAATCCACACAATCCTAAAATCTAGTGGAGGAGCAGATCGCAGTTCTGGAGGTCTTTCTGGTATCATGTGCAAGCAACTATTTTAGACATTTTTTTACTTAATTTATACAAAACCCATGCAAATCTACAGATAATATGCATTCTGTGGCTGACAGGTTTCATCCCTCCCATAACAGTTTATCTGAGGTACTCTGAAGCATTGTACGTACATGTAGGCCATCGTCTCGAAATGTTTAAGTATGAAGCTCTATTATTATTTGTGTTCCCAGTCCACCAAATGGTTTTTAGACATGCATTTTAAAAAGACAATATTCCCTTACAGGTTACTCTATACATTATCGCTCTACAAATGTTCGCAGACAATCCTAATACAATGCAGATCTTTCCATATCTCGACTCTGGGAATGTAAACGTTGGTATTTTTTGCGAGCCACGTTTCTATGAGACAAGTAGTATTATAAAGTGTAACGAGGACAGCTTTTGAGTGGCGCTTTGAGAATAACTCGTGCAATCTGTGGTCATTGTTCTGAATTGGTTTGGTGCAGAGGTAGAAGCCATTTTTTTTTTTTTTTGGGAGAGTGGTAAAAGAACCCTTTTTTGTATTTTTTTTATTTGTCAAAAGACGCAGCGTCCTTGGTTATTTGGTGTGGTAAGTTTATTATTAAGAACGTCGTCTTCAAGTGGTTCTGCGGACTCCAGCTATGTAGCGATGGGATAAGCTTTGCTCCATTGTTACTATTAAGTTTGCACGTAAATGTGGTATTGTAAAGTGCTGTGCAAAAGTCTTAGACAATTTCTGAACCAAAAACACTCACAAATACAGAAATGGAAATCTGAAAAATAATTTAAAAGTCTAATTATTGTGAAAATTACAGTTAAAATTACGATCAAAATTCCATATTTCTCACAAAAACAACTTATAACAGAGAGTGAAGTTTATGCCTTTGCTGGACAAATTGTACAGGATCCCACAAACAGCATAAAAAAACAAAACTTAAAGCACTTTCAAATCTTGGTTAATAAATTTTGGACAAATTACTAAAACTTTTGCAGAGTACATGTTTAGCGTTGGTGCATTGTGTATATTGTATTGTGTAGTGTTAAGCTCTTAAAGCCAGTTCTTTTGGCTGAAACAACATCTGCACAGTGTTTCGTTTTTGGTCAGAGCACCAGTTGTTTTGCTCATGTGTGCATCTGCTGCTGTTACAATAAATTAATGTGTGTACGTGCGTGTGTGTGTGTACATCTCTTTGTGTGTTGTACTTCCTTATCCCATCCAAGAGGAGGCAGAATTTTGTGTAACTTTGGTTTACTGAAAACAGAAATGACCCTTAAAGCAACAACATTTTTGTGGATGAGTGGATGAGTTTGCCAAGACAGACTCCCCCCTCCCTCTCTCGCTCTCTGGTCTGTATTAAAAAAGCAGGCCCTTGTACATAAACAGTGGGTTTATTTTCTACCGTGAGTGAATGTAATGAGAATCTGATGAATTTAAAGCAAATATCACCTCGGAAATAGGCGACTTTTGACCTTAGAGATCCCCGTCTGCATGGCTATAATTAATTGCTTTGACACTGTAACCAAGCCATATCATTTCAACTTGAAATCATGACTTATTTGGCTTCACTAGATATTTTTTAGTTTGGTTAGTGATGTTTTTAGGTTTTCTACAATGCGGCTCAGAACATAAAACATCCCACTTTACATCACCAGAAAGCAAATAAAAAAAAAAAAAGAAAAAAAAAAAGGAAGAAACAAAAGTAAACACTGATGTGAATGTGTGATGCATAGAAAAAATAAAAATCTTACAACAACACAATGACTCTGCACTTCCATTGAATACACAAATGTTTTGTTTTGGTCATAATCCACTTTTTAGCTGCGCTCTACCAGTCTAATCAAAAGTCACATCACTTTTTAACCTACAATACATCTGGCAGAAAACCTCCTCTAGTCTCCCAAGTGGATAAGTCAAATTACACATCAAAATGGTACCTCTCTCTTTGTATAGGGCTAAATGAAACGATCCCAGAGGTTTGTCGAAGGTAGTTAGCGGAACAAAGCTTCTTCTTCTTTGTACTAGTTTAAAGTTACAGAAGACGGACCAAGTGGAGTTTGGTGGCTTCTGTCGATAAGCTATTGGCCATTGCTAGTGTTGGCTTTGGTTTCTAGCTGTTGCCTGTGACTGTTTGCAGGTAGACAAAGCTTTCGAACAAGGAGGTAAGAAGAACAGCGAGAAAAGGATGCAGAAATGCATTTGTTTTGTAAATGGTTTGTTAAACATTATTTTTTCCTTCAGCCTTTTGACAAAATCAATCGTGTTAAAGACTTGAAGCTAACCCTTTTTTACTTTTTGTCTCTTTTTTGGACAGCTGCAAAACAGTCTTGGTACCGCCGCTCTGTGTTTGGGGAATGGCATTTACAGTTGGTGGTGCTGAAATGTATCTGGAAATCATAATAAAAAGCTGAAAATAATAATATAATAATACTGTTTTATAATAGCAACATACAGGCAGTGACACAAATTCTGAGACTACTCCTGTGCAAATGAGAACAGAGCAACAACTTGAATTGAACCAGCAATTGTCTCTAGACATTAACAACTACTGTGGGTTGGATTATTCACAAACATAAAACGTCTTCCTTTTTGGCAGTATATGAGGCCGCTAGCTTTCAGCTCAACATGTTTTGTTCATTTGCGTTTTCCCCATTCATAAGTCCATCTTTATCCTGTGTGGCCACGCCATCTCTGTAACAGAGTCAGTTTGTCAGACATTTAATGCCTGTGGTGTTTGGGGCGTCCAGAGGGCTGCAGAACAGTTCCTGGGGACAGTTCCTGGGGACAGTCTCCATCCGGATGCATGCTCAATAAATAGTCCGAGTGGTGTGAGTCACTGTGGTTGTGTGGAGTGGTTTTAGGAGGTCTGTGAGTAGTGTGGCCTGGTGCAGGGACACACATGGGCCCTAGTCACTCCAGGTCCTGCCCTCCTCCGATAAGTTCCCCTCCTCCAGATCGCGCTCCTCCTCCAGCTCTGGACTGTGATTGGCTGTCGTCACCAATGACATCGGACAGTCCTCATCGTCCATGTTGAGAGGCTCCTCCTTCACGTGAACCGGAGGCCTGTGGGCAAGTACAGTTACAGTTACACACTTAAGTTGATTAATCAATTTTATGATTTCATTTAAATACATTAAATATGGCAGTTTCTTTTTGCATATTTCTGAATTTGCATTACTGAAATCTTTCTTGGTATAAAGAGTGGTCTAACATCCATTACATGCATTATCTTTTCCCAAATAACAAGCATGTTGTTTGGCAGACACTAATTCGACATGATGCCTCATGTCTACTGTAAGTAAGTGCATAAAAATTGCATGAAAAACAGGGCCCCAGTAAGGCCGATAAGCTGTGATGTTCCAGACATGTTTGGCATTTAAAAGTTTACTGATGACACCAGGTTGAAATACATGAAAAAGAAAAAAGGGAAAAAAACAGGCCACATGATAAATAATGGAGAATTTCTCATCCCTGATCCCCCTGGAGCAAAGGCAGAGGAGAGGCTTTTTTATCTAGTTAATAGAAAGCACAGCCACTCGTTAATATGCAGGGGCTGTGCGTGTCGCTCCTCAAGAGGAAAAACCGGCAGCTAGGTTCTGCCATTAATCAACTTCAGCTGCAGCAGTTGGCTCGGACACCATGATACATGTTTTTAACTCCAAATGGATGAATATCTTTAGCCACTGTCAATAAGCAGCGGGCATGAGCTGGACCGCTGTGCTCCGGACGCCTCCGTCTTCACCACAACACAGGAGTGGGTGGAACAAGTGGTGTAGAGACCACTAACAAGAATAATAATACTGTCACATACAAACAAGGCACACTGTGATCCAGGGCCCGAGTCGCGAGAGGGGTTTGTGCCACGATGATAAATCTGACAAAACCTAATTATTTCTGACACATCGGATGCATCAAAAAATCCCCTTGGACTTTGAAGGAGGAGAGAGGGGAGCGGGCCAGTGTGTTAGGACTCGCCTCGTAGCTGCTCTCTAGGGCTGTCTCCACCAGCGCTGAGGGAGGAGGAGGCCCTTTGAATTTGAAAAGAATTTAAAAAGGTACAGATTTTATATTCACAGCCAAATACTGTAAATTAATATTCTGATGTGGTGGGACGAACAGAGGAGACAAACCTCAGGATGCAAAAGAAGCAAAAAAAAATCATGTTTGTGAGACCAGATTCACAGTGGTAAAAGAAGGTAAAAGAGAAGCACCTCTGATTTAAACACCAGCTGAACTCACACTACAAATAAAAAGAGATGACTGAAATGTTTTTAATTCAAAACATTATTATTTATTGTTAATAAGTCATATTTTTTTACATTCATAAAATGTAGAAAAAACATCTAAATTTGGCACATATGTACATATGTGTATAAAAAAAAAAAAACAACAACAAAAAACTCTTTTAGCTAGCCAATTTGATATGTTTTTTTTTTTATTACTTAATTCAACTTATGTAATGTACCAACAGATTGCATGGAGAAAGTGCATATTAATATAATATTGATTAAATAAAGAGCTCTACTTAATTAATAGAACATTGATTCAAGTGGTATTAGATGATAAATACGGCTCTTTCATTTAGTCAAACCGCCGCAATGCTTGGACATAGTTTTACACAGCATAGCCAGTGGTGGTAGTAGTAGTGGTAACAGTGATAGTTGAGACCGAATGTGTCACCCTGATAAACTGTACACGCGTCTTGTGACAGATCAGGAAGCTGCTGTCTTGTCCGCTCCCGTGTGCTTTTAATATGCAGCTCATTAGGTGTTTGTGGGCCTTTGAACAGAAATATGCAGCGCCACATTCGCCTGACACTTTATTAAAATATGTGGATGAGCCATTTAGTACTTAATAGCCAGCTGCCATTATTGAGTCACTTAGGAGTAAACGCCGGACTTTGCACTGTAATAAATATGATCTTTGTGTGCGTGTGTGTGTGTGTGTGTGGATGCGGCGGTCTCGCATCAGTCCAAGATTAGCGCTAGCAATCATGCAGAGGTATGCCAGGGATGCAAATAAGGTCATTAGTCCGCGAGTGTAATGGTGGATGGTGGGCTGGGGGCATGTTAGAAAAGTGCGGAAGGTGGGCTGGGGGGGCGAGAGGGTGGGGGGAAGGGGCAGGAAGTCGGAGGCGAGGAGATCCATGGGCACAATCAAAGAAGATCTCACCAAGATTCATTCATTAACTCGGACCAAAGATGGAGGTCAAGACACAATTAGGCCCGACAGAGCTAGTCCTGCCTGTGAAAATACGCTGGCTTCAAGTAGATTTTTATATGCTTTATACTATAGAGGCTAACAAGGCTTAAACGGATTTTTAAAAGCACTTATAGATTGAAACATTTATTTTTCATACAATTTACATTTTATTTTTAACTTGTTATACATCATTCAATAAAAGTAGATGGCATGATTGAGGAAGCAGCTTATGACAATTTATTTAGTACTACAATCGACTAAAAATTGTCTTTTTGCCTGCTTTTCTCAAGTGTATTTCAAGTAATGCAACTGATTTAAAATATGTAAATTGTGATTAAATGTATAGATTGAATGGCTCCCTATCTTAACCTGTATAATGGTTTTATCAAGGATAATTTTTCAAAACGTTTGGTGTAAACAAATGCATTCAAGTGTTTTATGCCATGTTTGAAGTCGATGTTCTCCTCTGTGAAAGACTGAAGAGATAAAGTGTTGGTTAATTCACTTTCACTGTGTAAGAGAGCATTTGGGTTTGAAGTGTACCCCTAAGGGTGAACATGTAAACACGTTGCCTAGCATGGCCCGGGGCGATCTGGTTTGGGTTTGAGATAGCATTAACCTTTGCACTGGGGGGCAAACCCAAAGTGAACGTAGTCTAATTGCTTAGATTTACTTGCTTATACCGACAAGCCCCTCTCATGAGAAAGGCCTTCAAGGTGATGTGCTATTTAGTTTAGTGCTACAAGCCGTTACATTATTTAAAACCATCTCCGGTCATGGAAAACACATTTCTTCCATTTTGAGGTTGTCGTGGCTGTGTACAGCGAAGCGCGGGTGGGGCTGGGGAGTGGGAGGGCCAGTGTGACGGGTGCATCTAGCCTTACTCTACCAGTCATGTCAATGCCAAACCTACGCGGACCAAACAAGGGGACAGAACTAGCACTAAAAGTTTAAATGGGGGAGGAAATACTTAGATTCTATCTGAGGCTGTGCAGATTTTGCTTCACTGAACTCCCCATTTCAGCTGTAAACACGTCCTAATAGATTAATGTATAGAGACGCGATAAACATTACTTTGCTCTCATGTGAACAGAGGAGTGCATTCTTTGTCCATCTCCAAGTGCTTTGCGAACATGAGATTTTGATGGACAGCAGATATGTGTCATAAATATGTAATTTCTAAGTGTTTGTCTCCTTAAATGGGCACTATGTTAGCATGGCCCACTGTCACCACGGTCTGGCCCAGATCTTGTTTTTTCCCTCACAGTGGCATTACCAAAGCGATGGCAAGCGAGCGGAAGAGATTTAAAAAGTAATTAATGCTACGGCTGCTAAATATTAATAGGAACAGCCCTGCATAAAATATCGCAGCTAAAGCCCCGCAATGCATACAAGGGTGTAATTAAAGAAGAATGTGTGATCTGGACTATTTATAGAGCAGAGTTAAGCACGATTCAAAACATCAGAATCACCTCTAGTGCAGTGAAAGAGAGACAAGCTGTAAATTGAACCTTGCCCTCAGGTCCTTGCAAACCCCAGAAAATACAGCTACTGTGGGTTAAATATCAGGCAATTAAACTAACAAAGGGCACGAGGATGGTAAGTGGATTCAGAGCAGGGGAGGGAAGGGCTCATAAAAATGATTCGAAAGAAGGGCTCATATTTAAAATGTGCTTCCAAATAAAAAGGAACGGCAAAAAATGTACTGAATAGTAGCATAGTGAAAGCATAACTTGATGGTACGACAGAGAGATCCAAGGAGGTGAGTGAGTGTATTTAAAATGTGCTTCCAAATAAAAAGGAACGGCAAAAATGTACTGACTCTATAGTAGCATAGTCAAAGCATAATTTGAACATTGATACTGAACAAAAAATTACATACTCCTTATTATTATTGTATTGTAAATTTGTACTAAAGTTTTTGTTTGAAAATTTAGGATCCTGTCAACAGTCCTGCATACTATTTAGTAAACCAAGTGAATACATTATATATAAGTACCATGAAGAGCTCTGTGGAAATTGTGCTTGTGAATACCTATCAAATGTAGTCTATGTACTGGCTTTCATAATAATTTTGGGTCACTTTTGCAGTCTATTGGTCTGGTAGGATTAATGTCATAACGATGGCTAGCTGTGGTTGTTTAAAATATGCTGCATAAATGCATTTGACTATAAGGTTAATAATTTGTGAATAGTTGAATTTTAGTATATTTTTATCAAGTAACACAATAACTGACACATTGACAACATGATGCTGTATCTGTGCACTCACATGTGTACAGGTGGGGAGTACCCGGGGCTGGAGTGTCCGTTTGTGTCCAGGTGATCGAGTGTCCCGTTGAGCTCTTCATGTGCGGACTGCAGCAGAGAGGGGGGGCTGCCTCTCAGAGTACCCGGCGGGCTGCCTCCTAACAGACCAGGAGGACTGCCCCCCAGGAGGCCAGGGGGGCTCCCAGCCAGCCCGGACGGATCTCCACCCAGCAGCCCGTGACAGCCCATGGGCCCTGTGGAGCCGCTGTTCATCAGAGCAGGGTTACCGAGCAGAGGAAGGGAGGTCTCTGCCAGAGCCGCCTGCAACAAGACACAGGACAACTTGAGACTGTAGAACTTTAAATAAGGAGACAAACCCACAGCTGTGCTTTACATAGAAAGTGTTGAACCAAATCTCTCTAAGCTCAAACATTATATATAGTATGAGCAGTATTCATGTACACTAATTCATGTACACTAGGGCTGCAACTGAGTTATTCTAGTGAGTGATTCATTTGTGATTGCTCAACTAGTCAAGCTTTTAAATACATGATCAGCTTAACTAAATAAATGTTGAAATATTGTGACTGAAGGCTTCAAGATACATAATCTTTCAGAATAAAGTGGATTATTAAAGAAATTCATGCAAAAAAATATTCATAGTAGCAGTAGTATTTTGATAATCATTATCTGGACTATACATGCTCTAAAACACATACAAAAAGATGTATTTATAACAAAGACAGTAGCATTATCAAAATACTACTATTACAAATATCTTTTTCACAGTCAACTTGTCATAGTTAGTTCATAAATCGTTTCAGCCCTATCGACAACTGTATGTATATATGTATATATATAGTAGTTTGTATATATGTATATATGTAGTAGTTGATCGAAACAAATATCTCTCAAAGGTTTATATACAGTATGGTAACTCATATCCATGTACATTACTCATTACATTTATGTTTCAGCACTCCTCCTCCATGTGTGTGTGCGCGCACACACACGCACGCACGCACGCACGCACGCACGCACGCACGCACGCACACACACACACACACACACACACACACACACACACACACACGTGTTTTTATATACACCAAATCTGTACTGTGAAGAGAGCAGGCATTTGTGACAGCTGTACAACTTAAGATTTGTAGAGAAATGAAGCATTGTGTCACAGAGGCGAGTGGGATTTCAACTGTGACTTTATGCAAAGAAAGATGAATGTTTGATTAAAGTTAAACAAACATCGTCAGGGAGGAAGTGATGTCCGCAGCTAATAATGTAGGAGCAGACTAAACACAGAGATGCAGGTGTCAGAAAATGTTGAAGATTACTCAAATATTTAACAAAGTCATTATTAAAACACACTTGTCTCAGCACACATGATTTTATTCTGTTGCAAGCTATTTTCTCTCCTGAGACATTTTGCTGACAAGCGCCTCCCCCAGGTGCCATTCAGGTACCCCTGTGTGGCGTGGCTATTAAAAAAGTCCCCCAAAACTTTACCTCAAAATAATAAAAACTCCTGACACTTTCGCCTGCTGCGCATTAAAGTTATATACAGTGATTAAATTTTTAAAGTTTTTGCCATGAGCACCTCATCGGAGTACACTATGAAGCCAAATCATTTATGACAGCTTAGATAAATATTAATGCACATGCCCTTGCATTTGCACATCCCGCTATCAATCTAGGAGTGTCTGCTGCAGCTGAGAGGAGGAGGAGAAGGAGGAGAAGAGGGTGAATCAGTTTGGGATGGTTCCTGATTCGACCACAGGGTGGCCTTGTGAGTCTCACCATGATAGTGAGGCAGACACAGCCAGATAAGGGAGAAGTGTAAAGAGAGAGAGTAACAAACAAGAGAAATTAAGTCCAGCCTGCACATAAACTAGGGCTGTAGGCGACTAAAGTTAATTCCTGGTTGACCAAACATCTTTATACATTAATTAGTTGACTCAAAGGGGGACTTGTGTGGTTCTGGTGCTGCTGTTAAACTTATTCTATATGAAAGTGAACTTATAAAACCACAAGATCACTGGAGATGACACATTTACACACATTTAAGCTGAAAACTACTATAAAACAGTGTATTTATTTGTAAAATGCAAATTAAAATCATAATTCAAATTGCAATGTCAACATGCCTTCTCCTTTCTGTTGCAAATATAAATACTTTAAAATAGCCCCCCAAAAATAACACTTTTTTTTGGTTGATTAAGACACCATCTACTGATTAATCGACTAAATGACTAAATGTTTGTATCCCTGCCTTGAACAAGAGTCACTCAGCACTTCTGTCTTTCACATACACACTGTGCAATGTTCACAGCTGTGGCACATACCTGTAAGCTAGCGTTTAGTGCAGTTCCATAGCCGAGACTGGAGGGCAGGTTCTTGACAAGTGAAGGGCTCCTACATAAACAACAAACAAGAAAGACAGGAAATGAGTCCAGAGTGCTCAAAGTGTACATTATTTTACTACAAGGACAAGCACATACTTCAAATATTACAATCTGTACAGTGGATGCATTATGTCTGTATGTCGCATAATAAATAAGGAAACATATTTATAGTTGTATGGTGAGTGCTTTACATACAAACTGTTTCTGTGGTAAAACAAATCTCTCAGTCTCTTAAGCTCAAAGGATTACATACAGTATGGTCAGGATTTACATGCACTCATACTGATGTACATTTCTCGTTAATGATTCATGTCAGTCTTTCATATAATTAGTTTATTTTATAGTATGACATGTTTGATATACACATTCAATTTATATTGTATGTCTATTATACACTAAATCTGTGTTGTGAAGCGAGCAGTTTTTGTTCTCTGATCGTAGCCCTCCTCCTGCTGCAGTTTCCACACAGAGAAACCTGGCCTTACCCTGTGATCTTCTGTGACCTGCGTTTCTGGTACTCCATCTCGTCCACGGTCCACACTGCGCCCTTCACGTTCTCCACTCGCACAAAGCACTTGTGCAGACTCAGGTTGTGGCGGACAGCGTTCTGCAGGCACAGGACAGACAGGTCAGAGCGGAGGCTAAAATGAATCACTTTCACTCATTAAGCACTACAAAAAGGGTCCAGGAAATAGATTTTTTTCTTACATTTTGAAGAATTTCTCAACATTCACGCATCATTGATTTAATTAGTAAAAATTGAGTGAGAGCGAATGCTCTTACAAGTCCTGCACACAGTACATATCAATCAGAGTAAGTAGGCTAAAAGGAGGTAATCAGCATAGCGAATGGCTTATGGTGGTGACAGAAGTGGTAATGCCGGCCTTGATAATGGTGATGTCAGTAACCCTTTCTGCTCCACAAAAGCATTGCTCTTAATGGACATATCGCTGTAAAGATGACAGTAGAGCAGGAATAAAGACACTCATCAGGAACACGGTGTGTCTATGTGTGTGAGGGCACGTGGGGCTGGACATGTCCAGGATTAGCCTGATCTGACATCTGTCCAAATATGCTCCCGCACAGCACCTCTGCCCTCCCTGAGTACTTGTCACACACACACACACACACACACACACACACACACACACACACACACACACACACACACACACACACACACACACACATATGCGCATCTATATCTGTCTATAAAAATCTCCATCTTATCTTCATATTTTAATATGACTGCCTGTCCATAATTAAAACACATCAAACCTCACAAATAATAAGCTCAGCTTTAATATAGCTGCTGTCCATATTTATCATCTGCATGGCTTTCTGTGTACTGCTCTTCCCCGAGAAAAAGGGATTCAGAATAAAAGAAAAAAACTCATAAGCAGATCTCGCATCTGACCTGAAAATCCCAGGATTTGATTGATCTTAATGCCCATGGCTCTGAATATGATAATTTTAATATTAATGAGCAAATGAGCAGTTTTATTATGCATGCTATATAGTTAGAAGTAATACGCTTCTGGAGAGAGAAAGAGGAGATGTGGGGCGGGGGTAGATCCCTCTTTTCAGCTGATGAGACCAAGCCTAGATATTAAACTACCTTTCATTTGGGTCTTTTTTCAGACACATTCTCAGTGTTAATCAAATGACAAGCCCATCACTGATCATCGCACTAATGCTGACAAAGGACATTGTGGAGCCGCAGATGTAAATAGATCACTTTGGATATTGTGTGGGGAGGTGGACTTGGCTCACATATCTCTTTCTATTGTGGCAGGAGGAAAAACTTTCGTACCATTTTCATTAGTCATAAAACTCTAGAAACAGCAAGTATTCTATGTGGTTGTGTTGTTTCTATAAATGTAACTACTGCAGTAAAGTCAGGGAGAACATGTCTTGTCCAAATATAAACTGTACCTAACAAACTGGAAAAGGGCACCGCTCTTTTTCGCCGGCCCTCCTGAATTGGTGATCACACGCCCATGTGCTCATTTGCATCCCAAATCCAAATTAATTCACTTTGCTAAATCTAGTGCCGTGCCGTGGCTTGCATGCAGATGAGATGGGCTGCAGCATTCTCTCTCTTAGCGTGCAACAAAGGCTAAAGGCGCTAACATACGACGCACAGGGACCATAGGATAAAACAGAATGGACAGTGAGACGGGCTTCTTTATCTGCAAGCCTACACGCACCCGCTCCTGACACAGGGGGGGACATTTTTAACATCTTTGTGTGCGCAGACAGGACAATAAAGTTGTACGGACAGATTTACAAATGACCTCTTTTGTGTAAGTAAATAAAGTATGTCTTTTTCATGACAGGCCAATTCTCACTTCCCTTCGTCTTTGGTTCCACGTGACCACCCCCTTAACTCCTGCCTTCCGGTCTATACGCGGTATTTGTGAGCGGGCTAGATGCTACACTATTCACGTGGCAGAGAGCTGGTTAACATTCAGGCCGCCATCTTTCTTCCTAATTAACCAATGATATGCAAGGGAAGGTGGATCTGGGCAGGAGGAGGAGGGGTGATTCTCTTAACAAAAGGTGCTGATGATGGAGTGGCTGCTGTATAATTAGTGCATCAGAGCCCTCTCCTCTCCACGCCGAGCCCCTGCTATTAATTGCACTAAATTAGAAAACGATATCTGAGGCTGAATAATTCTTTGGGCTGTCATTTCCAAACAGAAAAGGCGTAATGGTGGAAAAATAAATAACAGGAAGATTGGGCTCTATTACGCCGAGAGGTTAAAGAAGGGGAGACGAGTGCTTGAAGCTTGCCACATGTTAATATCAGATTTCTTGTATTAAGATAAAGGGGCTATTTGGTATTTGGTAAAATAGATGCACTTGTGTTTAGCTGCTATACATCAATTTTTTTGGTCATCTACACTTAAAGTAAAGAATGAGAAAATAAAAATTGTTTTTAATTATCATACTAATCAGATATTTTGTGTTTAGTTCTGAGTTGACACCTTTTGTTGTTCTTTTTACTTATGAGTTGTTTTAATGTAGCTGCTTTTGTATGTGACACTTGGTTGCTATCCCGTCAAGTTGAAGGTTTTACTGGTCAGTGACTGTTCTGTTTCGGAGACTGGCTCTAGTGAATTGAAACTGCTGTTGTTTTGCGCGTGGGTTACAGCCTATAATAGCAGTTGTGTTCAGAAACAACAACTAATGTGTATTTTTTATTTAATTATTCAATTTTTTTCGCCCCATTTTTCAGGCAACTGAGTCCTTCCTGATTTGAGGACCTTTCCCCATTCAAAAGTTATAATAATTCAATTTAAATTATTTCTATAACAGAGGACTGCTACAATGCCAAATCGTTCAAATCAGCAAAGAATCCTTATGATTAAAACCCATGAATAAGTGCATCAAACCAATTTTTTTATTGGTTGAAACACTGGCCCTTAACTTCATAGTCTAAATATAGTTTGTGATCCCTACTTTGTCCAATGGATGACATCACGTGCGTAAAGTACAGTGTAATTGTGAGTAGATCATGCCTGTGGTCTGCACTGCCCGATGAGTGATAGGTCATGGCAGTGTGGTGATGTGGAGGTGAAAGAGCAGAATTACCTTCCAGGTGGCAGCATTGCGTCTGAAGTAAGCGAACGTGCGCGTGAACCAGCTGTAGATTTCATTTAGCGTTAACTGCATGTCGGCAGAGTCCATAATAGCCTGAAATGAGATGACATCAAATAATGGTTTACTAACGAGACTACATAACCAGCACATACACACAAATGGACGAAGCAGCGCGAGAGAGAGCTGCCATGATTCATGCAGCAATTAATTTTAATCTAATCAGGCAAAGTTAATTTATTTCCCACTCACCTGTCTTATGAGGGTTGCATAAGTAAAAGGCGGCCTGACATCTGCGTTCTTATAAAACTCGTAGTTTGGGGCAATCTCTGGAAAAATAAATACTGTGTCACCACCTGAAATAATTGGTAAATTTTATTCCTTTAGGTATAGAAATTGCTCAAGGTTTCATCAAATTAAAAGGGGGAGGGGCTGGAGGGGAGAAACACAAGGGAGGGGGAGAGGGGAGGGGTGAGAGGGGCACATCAAATCAACATTTTCCATGTCTAACAAAATGCATTTTTAATTAATCTCCCTCACGAGAGATCTTAAACACTAATACATCCATAAAATGAGATCCATGTAGTTAGTTAGGCTGAACTTGAATAATTTATGTGTCTGCACGCTAAACACACTGCAAGTAAATATAAACATCAAAGACCAGCCGTTTCAAATGCAAAGCTTAACACACGGAACGTCTTAATGTAATAAATATTGTATTTTTAACTATTATTTGAACTTAATTAACATTCATGTAATATTTATGCATAGAGGAAGTTCATGTGTATTTACATATAGAGTGATTAAGCAGAGGCGTGCTTTTATAAACCCAATAGACATCTCTCAGTTTGTTAGACCAACTCAAAGCTGGGTCTGTGACTGTTTATGTCAGCATGTTTCACTGATGCATGCGCCGCCATGTTTGTGTGTTTGAAATCAATTAAAGCCATTATCGGATGTGCAATATTTATAGTACAGTGCCCAAGGTGAAGCCAGCTCATTTGCAAATTCAACAAGTTTGTATAAGAAAATTGAATAATGAAAAATATATAGTCAGCACATTTGAATTTCAAACCAATGTTGAGACACCAATAAGAATTTGTGAAAGAGTTTGATGAATTTTAATTTAAAGGTCCTGTATTACACAAAATGTGAGCTTTTATCCATGATATAATGCTGTTACCTCCTCAAAAACATATTTGGAGATGTGGTTCATTCACACCTGTTTCAGTAATCCTGTATTATTAGTCTGTCTATATCTCCAAAGCTCATCATGCTCTTTTCCACCTTGTGATGCCATGAAGCGGTAGTTTTCAATTTAACAGCCACATTTTACCTTTAGTTTAGTAGACATCAACAACGGAATAAGCTAAAATTATGCAAATGATTCTAGTGAAGGTGTATGGAGTTTAAAAACTCTTCCTGTATTACCACATGACATCACAGTGTGGAATGTTTTCTGTTTGAGAGAAGAACTTGTAAAGAACAACTAAATATGCAGGATTTGTGTGTTAAACACATGTGAATGAAACAAAACACAACTCCAGGTATGTTTTTGATGAGGAAACAGCAATACAACATAGATCAGAAAAGAGCGTAATATGGGCCCTTTAAATCTATAATCTCCACTTTCATAAAAATGACCTGAGTAAAAGGTCTTAAAAGACAAAACTGAGAAATGTCAAAGTTCAAAGGTCAGCTATTTGCCATGTTCAAACAGTCTGACCATCTGTTCATGTTTGTGTGTGCAGGTGCAGTGCTGAGTAGTTGGTCCTACCTGACGACAGAGGCATGGAATATTTGTCTGCGTGGCGTCTGCGCATAGCACCCATACTGGGCACGTTGGCCCCGCCCAGCACTGAGGGCACCTGTGGCATCGCAGCCATGGGCGTGATGGGAGCTGTGGGTGTGGTGGGTGTCTGAGGTAAGTTAGGGGGCGACGCTGAGGGCAAGTTCTTTGACATGGTGACACTGGACACCAAGTTTAGCTGCAAAGAGAGACAGGGGCAGAGAGGGGAAGACAGAAAGAGAGAGAGAAAAACAGACAGGGGGAGAGAGAGGTGGAAAGTGGAAGACGGAGGAGGGGGAAAGTGGGCGTGAGGGAGTAAGAGAGAGACAGATATGGGGAGAGAGAGGAGGAAGAGTTATTTTGTGGTTCTCTGACAGAGCCGAGTGTGTGCTCTGCTCTGCTCTAACACAGCTGTGTTTCCACTAACAAGGCTTGTGGAGAGGAGCCAGCCCATCGCCACTAATTACAACCACCAAATTGTATCATAAGAATTCTAATTAGAGCACGCTGTTCGAGATTATCCAACGATCAGCCGGCATGTTATCCTGGCCCCATCTCTCTTTATCTCTCTATTTATCAGTCGCCCACAGCTGCCCCCCTCCCTCCCCTCTCCTCTGGCTCCTCTCCACACAGCCGTAATCCTCCCACTCGAGCGATGAGTCCAGAAAAGTCTTGTTTGCTGTAGATGTCAACTGGTCAGCGTGTGCTAGTCAAAGACAGTCAACAACTTCAGGCCGTCTCCTTTTGGGCACTATCTGAAGTTAAAAACCCACTCACTAAGTCTAAACAAGGGCTTAATTAAAATATAAACTATATATTTTTTCACTGGTAAGTTTTGGATTTGAACTGAATTAACCAAGCCTGAACCTCAATTTACAGAAGTCATAACAGGTGCACTAATAGGGACTAATAGGTTGATTTAAAGGTAGACTGTGTAACTTTAGGAATATGTTATTGCACTGCCTTAATGTTTCACAGTATGGCATTAAAGGTAACTATCTTGCATTTATTTGATTATAGGTGCTTACATTTCTCCTAAATACCTTGAAAAATATTCTTAGCAAATAGCAATGTCGCCTTTCCACAAATTCTACCAGTAACTTGGCTCTAGTGGCGTGACCCTTTTCAATATACATTTAGTGCATTCCAGATAAATTGATTACCACAGAGACAGAAAAGTTAGGGTAGATTGACCGATATGTGTTTTTTCATGGCCAATGCCGATTGTTTAGAATACAGAGCAGCGGATGGCCGATAAGGTCTGCTGATATTTTTGGGCAAATATATAGGGCTGATTTAGATTATTTTGCTTACATTATGTAATTTAAATTTACTACAAACTGATGCCCAGTTTTTGATTTTTTTAACCACAAACCTTTAAGAGACCACCGTATCACATTTTGTGCAGTTGTCTCTTTGTATTAAAGTGTGTATGTTCTAGGCAGTTAATTGACCAAAACAAAATATCAGACTGTGCTGAGGATTTAAGGCCGATACGATAAAGTCCAAATATTGACCAACCAATATATCGGTCAACCAATATATCTGTCTGTCTCTAACATGATGCACCTTTAACATTTAGTAATACATTTAAAATCAACACATAAAAATGAAACCCAAGAAGCAAAGACGACAACAGCCAAAATAAGTTCGCTAAACCCAGCTGTCCCGGCACCACAATCACATCTTATCTTCATTGTTTTGTCTTCATGTCATCAGTGTCTAAAGTGCCTGCTAATTGTCCAGTTTCTGCTCCACTTTTGCGTTCTTAGATGAGAGAATCTAACCGACTGGAAAAATCCTAACTGACCTTTTAGACTGTGCACTAATTTACTTTCGAATGGTAATGACATTGTTACATATTCAAACCAAATTGGCCTAATTGTGAAATGCATTCCCTTGCAGGAGTTTGAATTAAAGCCAAGATGAAAGACTGCGAGTGAGGCAGTTTTGAGTGGTCATTTGTGCCATGTGTTGATAAATAGAATCAAATGTCAAGTTTGAGACATTCCAGGGCAGATGGTAATTAGCTGGCCACTTGGCGGTAATGAGCTGGTGCAGAAATAAATAGGGCTGACCGCATTTGGTATAAAGAGCTTTTGTTGAGTTGTGAGAAGATGAAGTGAAGAAGCCGTGTGAAGAGGCAAATTCTACCAAAGTAGCAACAGGTATCTTCTTTTTTTTTTTTTATTTACTTGTAATTATGTAAATATGTAAAGGAAATGGAATACACAAACTGTTAAAGATAAAAAAAAAATGCACTATTAAAGTTGTAGTCTTACCGTTGGCCACTAGAATACACTTAGCTGCAAAGAATATTTTTATTTTGTTTTTTTCTTTTTACAAATGTACAGTTGTAAGTGAAACATCTTTGCCATTACTATCGATTTACCGAGGCATAAGACTGGGGGTGAAATTCTGATACCTACATATGCCGGAAGTTGAAAAAAGTACAATGTCACACTATCCAATTTCCATCTGCTTTTCTGCATATAACCCAGGTTTGGTCAGTGAGGGAGACTGGTCTGCAGAGATGGTATTACTCTAAACTTGCCGCATTGCTGACTTTGATTCTCATCCATCCATAGCATGGCCAAAAGGTAGCATTTAATGAAGTGCAATTCGGGGAATAAATGGGGTCATATTGGAGACAGTGCAGCCGTGGTGTCTAGCATTAGCCTAGCGCTGGGGAAAATAGGGCTTATTTCTTGTCCTGACAGTGTAATAAATGGAGACCTTTATATTTATCAAATGGCTGCTTCTATCTAGAGAAATGTGGCGACATGCGGGCAATTGAAATAGTCTTTTGTCTTAGGCCTTTTCACTTGTGCTGATGATACACTTGCAATCATCTAGTGCATTTTGCCTCCTCTTAAAAAACGGGGCCGCCTTAAAACTGAGGACTTTAACTGTGCGTTTAAGGATTCTGTCTGAATTGCCCCCACCATCAAATGCAATTAGCTGCTCTTTCATGTGTGCTTTATGTAATGCAATACTTCATTAGCATCATTCATTCATATTCAGGCTCGGATTATAGGCAGCAAATTCTTTATTGGACGAGATGGAACCAAGCTGCTGGAGTTTTGAAGATTAAAAAAAGGCTAGAGAGAAACGCAGTGAGAGAGATTGAATAATAAAAAGGGAGTTTGATTCCTGATGGAATTATGGGATAATTATGCTGTGATTATCTGCATTCCATGATGAGAGGTGATGAGGAAAATTATTCTATTGAAAGTAGACACTTACTAAGCACTGGCAACATGCTAAATGCAATTTGAACTCAAATATTTCAAAACATCTAAAATTGGAAGACTAATGTTTACAAAAACGAGCTGGTTGTTCGAAGTCATATAATTTAAAGTAAATACAACAGAAAGAAACATTATTTGT
The DNA here is from genome assembly GCA_019594935.1 of Periophthalmus modestus. NCBI lineage: Eukaryota > Metazoa > Chordata > Actinopteri > Gobiiformes > Gobiidae > Periophthalmus > Periophthalmus modestus. The sequence goes on along the minus strand of JAIEZT010000054.1, from coordinate 25,132,414 downwards.
ATTACTTCAATGACCTCTTTGTATTTGGGATTTTTTTTCTTGAGCAACCAATTTCATCCAGACTGCAGGTTTACGTCAACATTGCACTGTCTTCAACACTTAGGTGTAATTTTCATGTGTTTGTTGTTAAAATGACATGTCTTTTTCTCAATCATTGCACTTTTGAGAGCTGCTGCGGCCAGTGAGCCAAACAGCTATCAGTCGCCAACAGGTTGTTTTGGCCATTATATCTATCACACAGAAATAACCCGGCGTTTGAGCCAAGGACTTACAGCTCTGCCATCTAATACACTTCTAAACTCTATTGTCTCCTAACAGCGCTAAATCACTGATAAGAAGCACATGCAAGTCGGTATTACAAATCCCATTCTCCTTCCATCTCCTGTCACTGCCTCAGCCGCTGCCTGCTTCAACTGTTCATTTTCAGTCGTTCTGTCTCAGTCTGTTTATGGGGCCAGAGCAATATGCACTCACTGGTTTGGGAGAGGACTTGGGTTCCGAGGGCCGCATGTGCAAGTGGGCCATCATCGCCTGAAGACGTTCACGTTCCTTGGAAAGCTGATAAGAGAGGAGAAGAGAGAGTGCATTAGAGAGTATTAGGGTGAGAGGGGTAAGGCAGAGCAGAAGGGACACACAAAAATACATATCATGAAATGGTAGGACCTGAGATAGTGCTGGGGAAGTTTCTGTAGAATGAACAAAAAAAGTTGGATGGAAGCCAAGCGTGAAACAGACATAGGCCAGTTCTCCTGGTGATGTAAGGAGAACATGAGAAGCCAGTGGGAGCCAGGGAGGGGGTGCCGACAGGTCAGGCAAAACAAATAGCATTTCATCTTTTTGTCAATAGCAGAATTTAGGTCAGCGGGGCCCTGACAGTAACAAGCTAGTTGGGCCATAAATTAGGCGGTCCTGAGTGTCTGCTCAAAGTCCTGTGGACACAGTTAGGGGGATGGAGCGCAGCCAGCAGCTGCTGAAAGGTGAAGGGGTCTTCCAAACAGGGTGCTGGGCAGCCCCGCCTCCCTCGTCCAGTTAGTGGCCCCAGCCATCGCCTATCATCAATCTAACTCAGAGGGACTGACAAGGAGTGGACCCTGAACGCCTCACCCCCCACACCCTCATAACCACCCTCATACACACTGTGTAGACCAGCACACGTGCACGCTCAGAGGTGTGCACGGACAGAGCTGGGCCTCATTACTATGACGGCTCTCATGGAAAAACAAGAGGGAAAGAAGGGAAAGAAGGGAGTGGGCAATGAACGAAAAGGGAAACAGACAGACAACACCAATGCACCACAGTAATTGGTCACACTGTAAGTGCAGGCTTCAGTGGTTGCAATGTTTTCATGAGTAAGATCACAGAATGAGACAGAGTAAACAACATGCTGCTCTGAGCTCCTGCTCTGCATTACAGTATAAGGTCATTACATGTGAGAGTTTGACCTAAAGGAACAGCTATGTACAAAATACAACTCTCACACTTTAAAGAATAGTCTGTAAATACTTAATGGGCTTTTATAAATGAAAACCTCCTGCAGCTCCCAGTCAAATGCCTAGGTTTAAAAAGAACTCCAACAATGAGCCCTGGTCTTCTTTCACTGCTCATAATGAATACTCCACCTGGCTCTCAGTTTGAGCCCACTTTAAACATACATATCTATTTGTTTCTAAAGTCGACGGGCGCGTGTTGGCAGTGCTGAGTAATAATGTCGCTCAATCAGCGCTCTCATTATCTCGCCAGCATGACTTCTTAATAAGGTCACGCTCCACCTACTGAAAATAGTTCCCTCCTTTTGAGCTTTCTTCAGGTGCAAAGTGCAGTTAATTAACACAGCAGACCGAGAGAGATGCGCTCGCTATTAATTGGATGGAAAAAGAGGGGGAAAAGAAAGCAGAAAATAAAGCACACATGCTTAATTCAATTAAAACAGCCATAATGGCTTTGGTTGTAAGGCTCAGGGATTCTTTTGTTTAGTGTCTTTGTTGGATTCAGCAGGTCCTGCTTGTATGGAGGTATTAGTCAGACCACATGGTGGCCATTCTCTGCTCATACAATAAAAAATATCAAGTTTGACTGGGTGATTAGGCACTTAAATTAAACATCAGCTTTGGTGAAAATGACACAATATATATTCTTTATATAAAACTTTCATAGAAAATGTGCAGTTAGGAGACTATTGAGAAACGAACGAGGAAATCTCTTACTTGTATTTCCAGCTGCTGAACGACCTGCATCTGGACTCGACACTGGGCCGTGCTCCTGTCATCGAGGGCATGCTCATTGTTTAAGTGTCTAAAAGAGACAAAAACAACATGTTAGGTACGAAATCCTAAAGTTTAGTTGAAATAAAATAATTGAAGTCATTTTCTTTTTCACCGTGATCAGAAGTGTGGGGGATGATAATTACAGTATCAACTCTACTATTGTTTTGTTTTCACAAGAATAAATCTATAAAAAAGACAATTATCTATAGGAACCGATAGGCACCATTGTCTCTGAGTGAAATAATGTAATTAGAAGTAACATGCCTGTGTGGTGCCATGTTTAACATGACAATAGGCCTGCACCAGTTTAGATGGCTAACTTCAGTGCCCCCCTGAGCGTAGCTTTCCACAGAGAATAAAAGATGCTAGCCCTGCAGAACGGCTTTGTCTCCTTCGTTTACCGAAAACAATACACACAATTTAACACCGGCAACATCTGACACACAAAGCAGCTCTTCAACTGGAGGTGCATTATCCAGAGGCAGACATATTAAATGTATCTGGTGTGTTCGCCTCATTAGAAGGAAAAAGCCAGTCACACAGCCATAACAGTCAATGAGGGTTTTTGTCTTGATTGGATTTTGTCTGTAGGACACAAAAGAGCCTAACCATTAAGACAGACCTCTATTCCTCTAGCACACATGCAGACAACACAAGCACACACACTACAGTGCAGTACACAGATATGGGGCAAAAAGGGGCTTCTAAAGTGTTGTGATGCTGGGTAATGAGCCTCTATCTAAATGATCATTGGTGACAAACTCACAAAGCAGGCTTTGAGGAGGCCTGCGTATGAAATGCCAGAGCTGCCACTATATCTGCAGTAATTATAGGTTAGCTTGCAGACCCTTCAATGATCATTTACAGCACTGCCTCCAGTGCATTAGTGAGTACAAAATCCTCCTCTCGCCACTTTTCACTTCTAACAACACACACTTGCTTACATTATTGTGAACTTGGAACAGGCTTCAAAACACACTGTGCCACATAATACTCCTCATTCTTGTTTATCTGCCTTGTGCAAAACAAGACAACTGAGTGAGGAGGTTTCATGGCCTGCCAATCAAAACATGAATGCCGCCACTGCAAACACAATAGCCCTCAATTATAGAGCGCACATTTAAAACCACTACATCTGCTTTCTGTTACCATTTCAGCTCTAATGCGCAGTTATTTTTCATTATAAATCAAGAATGAGGTAGCCTTAAAACATGGAAAGTGGGTGGACGGGGTGAAGGGTGGGTGAGTGAGGGAGGGACAGACCGGTGGAGTCTCCAGCCCGTTGCCTAATTGCTGTTTCAGAATGCGCATGCAAAAAAGGGGCATTTCATTAATCATTTAATCACGTCCCTCGCAGGATGAGGGAACTAATGTTGCAAATACCCTTTTCATTTCACTGCCCATAATACTATCTTATGCACTTGATGTATAGCGGGTGTCATGAATTACAGCTGCTTCAAAAGCACAGAGCGAGCTGTGCGCTGTCCCTGAAGAAACCTCATTACAAAAATACAGGAGGAAATCTTTATTAAGTTTAGCTCTTATCAACACCATGTTTTTGTCTGTTTGCATGTGTGTATCTGTGTGCTCATTGTGAAAGCAAAGCTCTCTCCAGGCTCTTCTTTTCCTCCACACACACCTTCCACTAGCGGCCAGTTAGCAGGGCGATTACAGGCAGATTACTACATGCATTTATAAAATATTCAAATGGCAGCGTGTCCTACTGTGCATTAATAATGCCACACAAAGACACAGGCAATGGGATGGACACTGACAGAACAGAGGAACGCCCAGGCCCTGGTGTGTGCACTCTAGGTCTGAAAATGCAATTAAACTATAGGCCAGTTTTTAATTACTGCCAATTAGCTTTATGTGAATCTAAGGGGGGATATAAGGTGATTGTTTAATGACCGTGTTGCCAGTGGGGTTGCAACCATTTAAAGCTATTGGACCCTGCTGACTGCTGTTTATGTTTACAGTTTATGGCTCATTTCAGCAATATTGATTTCAGTGTTCAAGAGGGTTACCCATGTGAAGACTGCATGAGGGCTGAACACCAACTGAGCCAGATCTGGAGGCGTGTTAGTGGTAGAGAAATCAAAGTAAACAACACAAAACACACATATACAAATGCTAAGACATGGTTTAGACAGACGTACGATACAACCACTGTTTTTCAAATCCCTAATATGGGTTTCTTTGTTACTACATCCTCGCGTTTTAAAGAAAGGGGAACAAAAACATCTCATAGGCTTTTCCCCACAGCTTTGCGTATGAATATGTATACGCCATCAACATCCACTAAGGGCCTTATAATAAATCTACTCAAGCCAAGTGTGTACGAAGCATACAGCCCTGCTAATTGTCTGTGTGTATTATCAGGGGCTATTGCAACGGCCCAGAAGAGGATAGCAACTTCCTGCCCCATACACAACAACAGAGGTAGCTTCAGGTCTGAATCCACACACATTCATTAGTCAAAGGTATACAAATGGACACCTATGCAACTACACAGGCATAATGGTATGTACACAAGAATGCACACACACACACACACACAGATACACTCCCCCCATGGTGCTAGTGCATATATAATGGCCTTCGTTTTAAAGGTCTTGTCACAGTGCACAGACATGTGGAGGGGTAGAGGGGAGCGGAGCTATCCAGGGGCCAGGGCCTGTCTGCCTGCTGCCTGCCTCTGTATGTGTGTGTGTGTGCGTGCGTACGATATATAGAGACGAAGACACTTGGCTGCTGCCTTGTGGGTTTAATTAGCAGTGGGTTACAGACACTAGCGTTCAGGTTAGCGGCAGAGCTTGCCATTTTAACATGGAGCCTGCCTTCCTGCCAGTAATAAGGAGAGTGGAGTGGTGACAGAGAGTGGAAGAGTTAAGTGAGTGTGTGTTTATGTGTGCGCTGGAACTACTGTTTCTCAATGAGGAGGAGGTCAGTGATTAAAGAGTGTGTGGGTAAAAGACAAGTGTGTGCTCAGTGATCAACAGCTAACTCAGTACAAGTAAAAAGGGCTGGGCCTGTTTATACTTAACGTACCCTTACTGCCACAATGGACGTTTACATTATTTGACTTACTTTTGATTAGTCAATAAGTCTATTAATAAAATAAATACAATCATTATATGCTTAAAACATCATTATGAGTTCAAATTAAAGGGGAGAAAATATTACACTAAAAATACGATGCATTTCATGGGCAGTTTTATAGGTGCATAACATAACTTTTCTGGTGCAGGGTCCATCACCTGCTTGTCTCCATGGAGATTTTGTTGCTTTGCATAGAATTTTTCACAGTATGGCATTAGACAAATCTACCTCCGTGGAGAAAAGCAGGTGAAACAACCAAACCAAGCTACATGTCAGCTCTGTGGAGATATGAGTTGGCTCACAGTAAAAACGCACGTTTTTCAAGAGAATTTTGAACTCTAAAGTACCTGTAATAAATATTTGCAAAATAAATATTTTTAGCACAATACTGTGGAACATTTCAGTCAAAGCAATAAAATCTATATGGAGATAAGCAGGTGGTAGACCTTCCTCCAGAAGAGTTACTCATTTCACCTTTATCTATTCACACAAAGATAATTTATAAGTCTTTTTAAAAACAGAGCCATTGTACTGTGCTGTAGTGAACATAATCTGTTTGGCCGAAGGCATGCTCAAAAAACACATTTGAAAAACTGCTGCCTACTTGTGTCTTAAATGCTGACAAAATAAAATGTATCTAAACACAGTTGAGATTGTGCTGTTTTGCTGCATCTATAACCATAAAAGAGATCATGCACGTACATTAGCATCTTTTCATTCTCTAACACAAATAGACACACACCCTCCGCGCAAGAAACACTCAAGACAATATTATTTCATTTTGAACTTCAGAGAGCTAATTCAGGGAGCCAGCCACCTCGCGGCTACCTTTTCCAGGTGAGAACACTTAAAAGAGCATTGAAGAGCTATTAAATGCTGATCTTGACAAGTTTCTTCATGCAACAAAACAAAAGATGACTAAACGTGTCACCGCCGCCGCACTAGTCTCCTACAGCGAGACGCCAGCTCAACTCGCCCCCTCCCTTCGGCTCGTAACACACACCCAACTACCAACATCTAAACTGTCATCTGAATGTGACACCCTCTTTATGTAACCCCGTTTAAACTGTGTGTATGTGTGTGCGTGTGCGTGTGTGTGCTGGCATCTCCGACAACATGAAAGCCCTCCCTCTGACACCGACAATCACTGCTCCAAGGCACGCCACCGAGCAGCCATCTTTGTTCTGATGACGGAGCCTGCCTTCTTTGTTGGAGCGTGTTTTTCAAGTGCTGACTGGGTTACAGTATGGGAGCCAGCCTCTGACTTGCAGGGCTGCGTTGAAGGGGGGGCACATTGTTCAGTTTTGTAGGAGCAAATGTTCTGCCAACCTGTGCTATCGCTGTGTCTTTTAAGTATCAAGTCTACCTGCGCTCTCTCCATCTGTCTCGTTCAGCCGCTCAGTTTGGCTGTGCTAGGCCTGTCACGATACTGCATTTTGAAGTGCGATACATTGCTGAAGAAAATATAGATGACAAACAATACTACTGAAACAAAATTATGCCAATGACACAATAACTCTAAATCAATAACCTCCTTAAAGTTATCTGTAAGTTTATTCGTTTTTTGTTACTAGTAGATGACAGATGTAAAGCCTCTCTCCCCTTACCTGGTTTTTGTGTTTGCTCTCTGGTTTTCTTCTGTCAGGCCAAAGCTGGCACATTATCAGACAGCAGTAAAGTAGATAGTCTAGTGGTGTTATGTGAGAATACAATAGAGCCGGGTCAGCCAATCTAATTACAAATTCTAGCTTTAAACTATTTTCTACATGCAATAGAGTAAAACACATGAGCTGAAATAAATGAATGGATAATTTGTAGGAGTGCTAGAATTTATATATTCAGCCCTCTACAACTGAAATCTTATCATAGTACAGAAAAATATCAAAAAGTTCCTTATTAGTACAAAAGAAAAAAGCACCCATGATAAATATGATTTAAAAAAAAACTAAAAAAACACTCATTGTTCCATCTATCACTTATTGAAGTCGATATAGTATTTATTGTAACAGGCCGATTCAGAGTTGTGTGTCTTCTTGTGCAGTGGCTTACCAGCTTACCTGAATCAGAGCTGTACACCCATTGGTACAGTGAAGCTTTGCCCCTCACCTAAATAACCAGTTAAGCTACCTATACAGTGTATCCGCAGAGCACACAGGCTTATGAGGGTTTGTGTGCTAACAGAGCGAACAGAGCATGATGTCTTCTTTAAGTAAGTGTAGCGGGGTGATAGGACATGATACCGCCAAAACTGCTAATCCGATACAGCTATGCCGCCTCACACGTTTGCTGCTCCCAAGCTGCAAGGCAAACTGTTGTACCTGAACTAGCGCACAAGCAGTAGACCGGACATCGCATTGTATGTAGGATTTTGGTTTGAGATTAAAGAGTGACTTAGAGAATCATCCCAGATTATTCCAATGAATGGGATGTACTGGAAAGTGTGTGGCGGATTTTACTCCCAGGATAAGCAAGGGCGAGTTTGAGTACTGGCTGCGATAAAAGTGGTTGCAGCAATTGTAATTCTTGGAGCTTTTGTTATGTGCTAATAAAGTGTTAAAATGCAGCTAATGTCCTGTCATTCTATGTTTATGGGAGCAATTTATTTGGCGGCTAATGCGGAATTAGCAAAACATGACCTAAATCCATACACTGTCTCCCTTGGGTGGACTAGTTTCGAGTATCACTTTTTTCCCCTCTCAAGCTTATTAACGTCACCACTGTAGAGAAATGCATAATTTGGAAAATATGCCAGAACAATGTCCTGATTTCGAGAGTTTATATGAATTCACATGGACATTTACAGCCAGTGAAAAACACTCACCAGATCGTTATTTCACAGTTAATTACAAATCTAATTAGAATATTCAAATTAAAGCTTTCCCTTTCTTTTTCTTCTGTGTGTGAGCAGGGGGCCAAGGAAAGAGGGATAGTGAGAAGAGACAGAGATAGAGAAAGAACGGATATGGCAGCTAGACTCTGAGTGAGTGGCAACGTGATAACCTGTAATCGCCAACGCCGCAAACACCTTCTTCCTTTGATGTCCCCCCACGAACATCCAGGCAACAAAGCCGGCCAATTACAAATGAGCTAATTAACTAAATTGTTGATGGAGCATGAAGAGTTCATTCGCTCTGGCGCCTGCACCATGACAACAGTGAATGAGGGCTTTTGTTGAGGAGGTAAGTGTACGGCCGAGCAGGTTGCCATTGGCTTTTGACGTTGTTTTCTCACACAAACCTATCAGGGCTCTGAACAGTGGGAAACAGATTTGTTATAGCACAGACTTGACTCCTCACAGCTTGTATTAAACTCTACAAACTGTTGTACTGGGAGGTCAGTGTGACTTTTTATTGATGTTTTTTAGATTCTCAAATGCGATGATGGAAAAAAAAATAGAGCCTACTGATTACATTGCATTTTGCCATTAAATTTCCAAAAAGTAAATTCACAAACGCTTAACCTGATAATTTCTATTAGTGACAACACAACAAAATGCTGCATTACACCAAATATCAGCATTTAAACAATATTGGCATCTGTATTGGCCTGTAAAATGTTATGATGTCATCTGAAACTCAGCAGATTGCAGAACAAGAACAGAACACAACAAGTAATTATGTCTTCTCAATTGTCATGAAAATCATCTTCCTTCCATCAAGCCTACATACTCACCCTGATGTCTGGGTATTGAATATTTATTTATTTATTTGGCTATCTATTAGGGTTCCATGGGTTACCACATAATATACATAAATTTACATCATAATTTGCCATAAGTTGTACACAGGAAAAACATCTTTAATATATATGTGCAAGAAATAGTCCAATTCCTAATGAGTCCTTATATTCCCTTATATTCTTAGAGTCCACCCATAAAATGCAGTATAGATTGAATTTGTGGTGAATTGAAACATGCACTTACTTCAAAAACTGTCCAAAGTCCTCACAGATGCTTTCACAGCCGGGCCATTTACACACGCCATGACCGTAAAGAGGGTGGGTTCCTCCGTTTTCTTCATGTAGTGAACTGGAGACATAGTAAAAACATAGACATATAATAGTTAATAGGGGAACGTATATAGTGAAATGAATGAGATGAGGATTCCTGGATATATTAAGACGGCTTGTGTCCACTCAAAATCAATAGAAATAGGTCAAAACACTTCAGTAGTTCAATAGTCAGGGTTACTAAAAGATTATGAAGAGCAGTTTAACAAAACGCATAAGGAATCTGTCTTAAGCCCTCACTGCCTTTGCGCCTTGTAAAACCATTATGGGGAGGAGGGGTGGAGTCTTTCAAGTAAACATTAAAAACCCAGACAGCCATATAATTTTCATCAGGAGATTAATACTGTGTGTAACTTATGTTCTTTGAGGACAGGGGGGAGAGATGGAGGAGGGACTTTTTCAAATGGCACCCAAATAAGTTACGACCCTGCCTAGACAGCTCATCCTATTAAAGATGACAGTTTAACCTTTAGGCTTGGCACGGGTGCGCGAGTGTCTGCGTTCTGGGATGTGAATGAAGCTGGGGAGTGTATGCTGGTTGTACAGGCATTTGTTGTGTATGATCTGTAAACACTGTGACAGAGCTCAGAGTGTGTTTTTCAAAGGGGCTTTCCCCACATTGATTGGTGGCATGTTAGTAAGCACCGCTCCTGACAATACTTCTTGTTCGATCATTATAAGACACCACACAACCCCCGGGACATACGCAGATAAAAACTGTCTCTCGTTCTCTCTCTTTACTCTCTCTTTCTCTCTCTCTCTCTCTCCCTCTCTCTCAAGATATCTTTTTCAAGCCTCCTTTTCGACGTAGTGGAGAGATAGCATCTACTTTAAACCAATTACACAGCACTTCCACCTTCAGTGCAGGTCTTTACTGAGCGTCTACACAGACACACGCGTCGCTACCCCAAAGTCCTTATTATAATATCGCCCAGAAAAAGCCTTTGAATAATGCATGGCTCGGATAGGCAGATGTATCAGTCAGTGTTTTGGTGCTGGCTGCGTTTATAAAAGACGCCATCACGAGAATAAACATCCCGGAAACGCCACTCAGGGCATCACGTATTCTGTTTACATGACAGCCAAACAAGGAAAGTAATTTACAAAGGATAAAAAGAAGAGAGGAGGCACTAAATACTTAATGTACATGCGCTTACCTTGCTTGTTGTTGTAGAGTGCGTCTGCCTACTGTTTGATATCTGTGTACAAGCTAAGTGTGTTCCTAAACTCCCTTGGGGACTTATTTTTGAATATTACTAAGATGCTAATAAACTATTGAGCAAGTAAACAAAACATTCTATTTTCCCTGTAGTAACAGTGTCTCACTTTTAACAAGGACAAACACTCGGGATGGAAAAGTCTATCCTCAGTGGTGTTCTAAATAAAATAACATAACAGCAAGCTAAGTTTGAGTTGTAAAATGTACAAATTAACTTTTATCTCTTCTCTGAGAGCTAAAACAGTTGTAGGACTGTGATTTTTTCTGACAAGTGTAGTGATTGTGATTAGATTTTGATATATAAACAGATAAAATAATGCAAGAATGTTTATTGTAAAAAGACAGGATCCAAAGAATAAAACTTTGGACATTCTATTTTCTACATAATTGCAGCTTTTGTGATTTGATAATTGTGATTTTGATTTGATTGTGATATATTGTGCAGCTCTAAACAGTGGTCTATATTTGAGTTACCTATACCAGTACAGGTCTAAACTACAGGTTCAACAAAATTTTCCTAATAAAAGACAGGATATGTCTAAATACCTGCAATATTTGCAATTTGGTAACTGTGCAAACTCAAAGTGTGATTTTGATTTGATTGTGATACACTGTGTAGTGTATATTTGAGTCCCTTTACCTCTCGCGCTCCCTGTCCCGTTCTCGCTCCCTCTCTCGTCTGTGGTTGAGGACGGGTGACTGTCCGTTGGCGAGGGTGTGGTGGGTGATGGGAGGTGAGGCTTTGGCAGGGTTGGAGGAGGTAGTTGTATTGGTGTTGTTGGTGGAAAGGTCCAGCCCGCCCGCTGCTCCTGGACCAGTGTTGTTACTGTGTTTGATGCCGTTGTCCTCCAAGCCGTGGCCACCACCTCCGGTCACGTCTTTCCACAACTGCTGCAGCTCTGCGGGACTAAGGCCGCCTGGATGGGCAGAGAAAGAGGGAGAAAGAAAATGTTAAGATTTACTAGTGGTGCAACGTACAATTATTTTGGTAGCTGACTAGTCAGCTTTTTTTGTTTGTTTTTTAATTAGTGTAGTTGTAAAGCAATTATTTCTATTCACTTTGAGAAGTATAATAATAAAGGTTGAAATATGGTGACTGAAGGCTTCTAAAGAAAACACATTTACACATAAAGCGATTTTTTTGTTGAAAATACTTATTCTATTTTGCTGCTTTCTTTGGTCTGAAGTCCAGGCAAAAATTACAATAACCAAATATGATTGTCATTATTATATTAATGAACTAGCCATGATTTCTCCAAAGTCGTAGTATAAATAGTCGTAATAGTAGTAGTAATAATAGTTTTTCATAGGGAGAGAACCAGACATTATAGAAAGAAGTGTATAAATCCATTAATGATTTCTGAGTGCATCTCTGAAGTATTCATTATAACTTTATTCTTTCATTGCAATAAAAAAGTTCTTTTGATTTGTGTATCCTTTTTGACTATTTTAGTCACAAAACTACAAATAGGAACAAATTTGGGCCTGAAAATGGTGCCTCCTTTTCACCCAATGCCTTTATATAATGTGTTTATTCTCTCTTGCTCTCACTGAAGGCAGTAAACAACAACAACCCAGAGAAAGCAGAGGAGGGGAGGGAGGGAGGTCTGGGGAGCGAGGGAATAGATATAGAAACAACAAACAGAGTTGAGAGAGAGATAGAGTTAGACAAAGATGAAGCCTAATCATAAAAAGAGAAAGGAATAAAGCAAAAACAGATCATGTGGAGAGTTAGGGACAAAGTGGGTGGCTCCAGAGCATACCAATGAGAGGTGCAGACAGACAGAAAGACGCATGCACAGATAAGGCAGGGGCCACAGGTGAATACTGATGATAGAAACAAAGACAAGCAAAGAAGAAGACCACAAACATGCGTCCAGATGCAAGATGGAAATCTGACATCAAGAACAGAAGGAAAGACAGTGACAAAAGCATTAGCATTTAGCACAAAGAGCATGTGGCCAGTGGAGCAGATAACTTCAGAATACTATATTACCAGCTAAAGAGTGACCTGCTATAGTTTTAGTCAACTACTAAACATAGACAGATACACCTTTATGTATAAGAAATACTTTGAAAAAACAATGCGTGCAGAGATGACAGTAATTTGAAAATTAACAGCATTTTATCGCCTTGGCTGTCCCCTTGCCTCTCCCAGAGATGGTCTGAGCATGCACAAAGTAAATATAGTACGAGTGACCAGATCTAGTGGTGCCAGCGCTGGGGGCCTTACCTTGAGGGGGCAGGGCCTGCCCGGGCAGTGCGGCCTGGCCGGGGGCGGGCCCTGGCAGGGACAGAAGGCCCTGGCGCTGCATGTTGAGCAGGTGCTGCTGCTGCTGGAGCTGCTGCATCTGCAGTAGCTGCTGCTGGAAGACGAGCTGCTGGGCGGCCAGCTGCTGCTGCTGCTGCTGCTGCTACAGAGAGACCAGGCAGAGGGGAGAACGAGGGGAGGGAGAGAGAGAGAAATTACAGAAATTAACAACTGAGACAACTGAGTGGTGAGCGGAGGGAGAAGACAGGGACAGTCTGCAGCATCTGAACTCATTCAGCTTTGACCTCAGCTACCTTTGCTCCGTCCTCCTCCTCTGTCTGCTGTCTGTTCTCAGTTCTGTTTTGGGTTGTACCACAGTGCTGTTGCCTATTCTCTGTTTGTGTGTCACATACACACACTCCGATATACCCAGCCGTCAGTGTACGTGATTGTGCATGATACTAAGCCCCTGGTATAATCCCTGTCCCACCCCACCTCCACACCACCCATGATAGTTAATTGTCTCGCCTTCGCTGATGGTCTGTTACAGCTTATGTGGCCAGAGGGAGCTGGTAGGATGAGAGATTTACAGTGTCACATGAATGTAAACGCATAGACACAAGGACTAAACCACACACATATGTACACACTGCCCATTCTCCCCTCCCTCTCCTCTCTCTGCTTCTCTCAGTGTGCTGTTTATCGCTGGGCCAGACAGGCTATTGCATAAGCCCTGTGCAAAACAACAACAACAACAAAATGAAAAACATCAAACCTAACCACTGTGTCATAACAAGTAAAAAGAGAGTGTGTTTCAGAAAGAGAACAGTCCTAGCTCAGGGCTATTTTAAGCATTATATTTAGCAATAATATTCGCTCCTTTTACTTAATCTTAGCAATGGAGTTTTCTATTTCTTAGCCATAGCTTAACGTATGTGCATTGTAATGTATATGTGCATGCAGCGTGTCAAGCTAGATGCGTTTTTATATCATAGGAGGATCTTGAAGTGAAGAGGGGGGGGGGGGGGGGTAAAACTTGATGCACTCACTGGAAAACAGTCTGCATAATGTAGTGATGAGACTCCCCTCCACCCACCCTCAAGAGAAATAAGGCAGCAATTTCTATTCCATATTTGATGGCGGGGGCCCTGAAAAACTCTATTCACAAATCCAAACAGAAACAAAGCCGCCGGGAGGTCAGTTGCGGCGTTCTGTAGGGCCAGCATAATGGGCTGCTTGAGGAGAGGTGCGACAGACAGCGATAGACAGGACCTGTTTTTTTGGATCAATTTAAAGTGCCAGAGCTTGTGCATTATTTCCTGGATATAGCCCCGGACTCGGCGCTCCGGGTTCGAGCGAGGTGTGATGCTCCAACACGGCTATGCAAATATAGCTTGGGCTGTCAGGCTTGTCTCCTCTCCTCTGATAGCCGAAGACAACGGGACGGAGCAGTGTCTGTCGAGCGGCTGCCTGTCAATGTGATTTATGTGGTCTAACTTGAGCAGGAGTGCCCTGTTTGGGTGTGTTTGTCCGCCCACAGAAACACTTCATTAGGGGCCTTTGTCAGTGGGCTTTCTCTTAATAAGTCACTAGATGTGCATATGGTTTACATAAAAGAGCAGATAGCTGTGTTGTTTCAGCTACAGCTAAGTCTTTGTGTGAGATAAACAGAATATGAGGCCAAAGGCACAACTTTCCATGTTTGAGATATGGGATTACAAGTGCTACAGTGTTACATACAGTATTTTGTAGGGCTGTCACAATAAATACTATAATGGCTTACTGTTTAATATATGTAAGATGGAACTATAATTTTTGTCATTTGGCATATTTCTTGTGGGTACTTTTTCTTAGTACTAGTCGGGAACTTTTTGTTATTTTTCCTGTTCTATGATTATATTTGAGCAGAGGAGGGTTGGATAAATAACTTCTATGACTCATTCTCGATACAAACTAACAACGAAAGTGTTACATTCTGCTATTTACATATTACTGTTTGTATTTTTTAACCATATCCTACATTTAGAATAGTTTTCTGGGGATAATTCTACTTTTATTCTGTCAGTGCCATAAATTAGTTTCAATATTATCATTTATCATCTATGTTTTCTTATCAATACATAGTACTTCAGAATATGTTATTGTGACAGGCTTAGTATTTTGTCCCAATTACTGTGAAATACATTGATGATGAAATTACAATACAAAACATAACATTAAGCAACTCTTTATGATTCACTCTAAACTTTGAATGGATTTTCTGTCAATGACTGTCAACATGCATGATATAATCTTTGATATATTTCTTTCCATTAGAAACACTTAAACATTAACAATGACAATAATCATATTTTATTTTTCTGTCTTTGTCAAATGGTTGAGCCCAGAAATTGAACCCACAGCGCCAAAATGGTACAACATACGTGCAACGCCTTGAGCCGCCATACCATCAGTGAGCACAATTGTAAAGTTTGTAATGTCTTGTAAATGGCTTTGATAACTTTGATGATTCTACTGCACTATTACAATGCATACTACTACTGCAAACTAGATACTATTATGTTGAGTTAGTAATCTAATTATTCAACAATTTGGTCAATATGTAAGCATTTAAATGTGTTTTTTTTAGTATACAATTGATATTTTCTCTAAACTATTCCCTACCACATAAACAAATATCAGGTGGTTAGCTGCTGTACCTCTTTAGCCTGTTTCCCGGGATGCTGCTGCTGGAGGAGCTGCAGATGGAGCTGCTCCTGTTGTTTCTTATAAAACTCCTGCAGGTGTTGCTGAGAAAACAAACACATTCACACATGAGACCACCACAGGCACAAGCATACTGTCAGCGCAGCAACGTGTAAACAAACTGTTGTGAATTTGTCTAAATAACAAACAGTGTGAACATAATGCACCAATTATTTCCAAGTGTGTCACAAAAGCGCTAGAGGCCATGTTCTTATTTCAAAAGCTTATATTCAAAGCTACAATATGAACTAATACATGTCAACTTCATTTTTTAGTTCTCAATGTAACTAGGCCTGTCACAATAATTAGTACATCGACTTATTGTTCAATATATAATGGATGGAACAATATTTGGGGAGAGGCAGTATTTATCATGGGTACTTTTTCTTTGCAGTAGAAGGAAACTTTTGGTTATTTTTCTGAATTACAATGACATTTGAGCTGTAGAAAGTTGAATTATGAACTTCTATGACTCATCATAGATACTTTTTGAGGGATAATTTTGCTTTATGATGATAAATGATTGTCATTTATCATCTATATTTACTTCAACGATATATCGCACTTCAAAATTTGTTAGTGTGATAGGCCTAATTGCAACATGAATACAATACAATTCAGTGTTTCCACAATACTAAAATTTCAAATTGAACTTCATTGAACATTACCAAGAAAAAAGGGTTGATAGTTGATAATGATTTTGATACCACACTAATAACAAAAAGCACATTTTTTGGACAATAGACTCCAATTTCAGCACACAATAATATAATTTTATGCTACGACATCAAGGGATTTCTGACACTGTTCTAACTGGGTCTTGTTTATTAGATGTCTTTCCAGTAAAGATACTTATTCCAATCAGTATTGTGTTTTGACCTAGTTTTAGTATAATTTGTTACCAATAATTTTTACAATCCTAATGGAATTACAAGTTAGCGCAGTCACCAAGTTGAGAGCCTGGTATCTCTTAATGAAGAAGAATCCAATTGACTGACGTTCTTAATTAAACAATTCTCTTTGCCTTAATCAAATCTTTGAATGAGATATGCATTTCAACTCTGACACAAGACCGCTCCAAGTGTGTGTGTGTGTGTGTGTATGTGTGTTCTGGAGCTGATTCCAAATATTACATCATCCATCACCTATCATTCAGTGTGGTGTTCAGCCCAGTTGTGCCCTACTCTACAGTCCCTGATGGATGCTTGTCAGGGAATTGATCCTGCGACACACTAGAAACAGTTAATTAGAGGTGACATGAACAAGTACGTCAATTTTCATATTGCTCTCTGTAAACGTGTCAAGGACGCAGGGCTGTGGTGAGCTGGCAGGAGAGGAGTGGCCACTTTATGTCCAAAGGTGACTCACGTCTTTAGTTCTAAGTAGTATGACTGTTGACCATGTAAGCTACATGGTGGTCAGCAGTGGCTATTATCTGTCAGCACTTTTTATTGCATTATTTTATAAATGACAAGGACAAATGTTCTTGCAAATTTCAAGCATGCAAGTGCAAAACTTTTATTTTGATAGTCGAGTCCAATATACAACAGCAATAGTTAAAGTTTGATCTGACCCTGTGAGAATCCAAAATTTGGATAATTGTTGTATTGTGATTCAGTGTTTAACTGATTTATTTTTTTGCTTAGAGAAGCTCTATATTCAAACCCACTGGTCAGCCTCCACTGTGTGAGTGACATACAGATTTACACAGTGAAATATGTGTAGAAGAAACATAGCTTTAGTAGGCTGTTAAGGCAGCACAAAAATGTACAACAATTACCAAAATTATGAAAGGCTCTAAGGAAATCATAATATTCATAATCTAATTGGTGCCGACTCAAAATGAATAGTGAGAAATGTAGTGTTATTTTTTTTCTTCCTCCCTGTGGTATATATAGTTGATAATTTTCACTGCAAGAGTTTAAATGCAGATGATTTAAATACTAATGTCTGCCAAGAATCGTAACTTTAGGGTAAACAGGCTGTCACATTCACAACACTGAGCATCTGTAGCCTACCACATACAGATGGTTAGAGTATAGGTGCATAGTGTGTGTATTGTCTGCTCCACTGTTTGAGCCTTCTGTGCGTGTATACTTATGTGTATACTTGTGTGTGTAAGTGTTTGTACCTGTTGTAACATCACAGCCTGCTGTTGCTGGAGCAGGGCCTGGAGCTGCTGAGGGGAGAGCACCTGCTGCTGGAGGATCTGCTGCATCTGCTGTGGGGTGATCACCTGGGGACTCATCATGGCCACCGACACTGGCACCTGCACAGAGGCAAGGCACAAGCACAATACGGGTCAAGGAATGGGTCTGGTCACATGACATAACACATTAGAATGACTATAGTTTAAAGATCCTACATTATACAAAATTGACTATTGTGAGCTTTAAACCATGTTATAATGTTGTTACCTCATCAAAACTTGTGTTTTGTTTCATTCATATCTTTACTTTTACCCTTTATTATCAGTCTATATCTCCAAAGCTCAAAATGCTCTCTTCCACCTTGTGATGTCATGAAACAGTAGTTCTGAATAACAGCTACCTTTTACCTTTAGTTTAGTAGAGATTGGAAATGCCAGGGCTGAAATGATCCAAATGATTCTAGTGAAGGTGTATGGAGATTAAAAACACAGTGGAGCACTTCAGTTTAAATAAGTGAGTTATCAGACAAATATTGCAAATATATGGACCCAATCTTCCCAAAACATGCACAATAAGCAAAATTGGTCTACATTAAATAGAACTCAATATCTGAAGAGGGATCCCTTAGAATTGTAAATGGGTGGATAAGATGGGTTAAAAGATGGGTCAAATACCCTCAGAAGGAATTAATAATTAAGTATAGGTTATGTTCAGCATAGATTTGGTTAGTCCTTTCAAAAACACTGAATCTACCATTGAGTTATATAGGCCCCTTCTCACCATCTGAAATGATTAAATTAAATGTCGAGAACACAACCCATTCGCTGTAAAGGAAATACAAAAGAAAGGGTTAAGAAAGGAGAAAGTCATAAATGGAGCATTAGAGCTATATGTCAAGCCTAGTGGCATGGTCCTATTGGGAGTGTAATAATTGGTGAGTGGCGTTGGGGAGAGCGGGCCTCCTATGGTCGTGACGCTTGGCAGCCTGGAGGAGATGCTGAAGGACAGATGGGTGCTGTGCCTTTGTGTTCCTCGCCTTATTTTCCTTCCTGTGTCCTGCTGGGAACAGTACGGGATTTAAATAGATGTAGACCTTAATTAGCAGGACCCTTGAACTCCCCCACTTCGGTGCGCCTATCAGTGCCACTACGGCGGAACAGCGTGAAAATGCAAAAGTCTAAAGTTGATTAAAAGTACGCTGATGAAGTGGACAAGTGGCAGGCACAATCAGCGTGGTGGGGTCGGCCATGGCTGTGAGGCTGGGGTACATCCCGTGTCACTCATTACCTGCAAACTAGGGCAGAACATGAAGCGAAATGTACCATATGTTTATAAAATACAGACTGGTTGATCAAATATGAATGCATGCTTTTGTTAGACACATCTAATTAGGTTATGAACTACCTGTTTTGAATAAATACACATAAGCAATTATTGTTCACCTTAATAAAGAAACGCAAATGAACTCAAATGCAGCTAGCGCACATTGATGTAACATATTTCTAAATTTAGCATAGCACACAGTAGTGGTCACACTGCTCTCCAAAGATAATTAAAATATCAACCTGTAGTAGCACCTTCAGTGACGCTAATTGTGCTGGTGTTTGCTGTGGAGCTAGCATGACAGTAGCTAGCCTTTATGGTGTGTCAAGGGGCCAATAAGACATCCCTGTCCTCATCGGCGGCTAATCAAGCTGCCTTGATTACCTTCCATGCATGTGTGTCCGCCTCCTCCCTCCTTTCTCTGCGCTCTCTGTCAGGCCTTGACACGTCCTTGTTTAGCTCTCCTCTCTTCGACGCCGACCCACCCCCCCTACCCACCCCAGGTTCTCCCCCCTCTTTGATTAGCCGAGACATTTGCATGGTCACTACACATTTTTCATTTTAGAAGTCATTATGCATTAGTGGCTCCTGATCGCCCGCCTTGACTAATCCTGATGAACTGAAAATCACAGCTGAAGGTCAACTTCCAGCCGGCCCCGCTGCACATTCATATTCATATTCAAACAAATCCTGCCTCCATTGTTCATTAGGGTCTTAGAGAGAAGGGACTCCATCGAAGGTAGAGGAGGAAGAGGCGGAGGAGGAAGATGTTGTGGTACATCTCTTTTCTTCTCCGGACCCTCAATGCAAAGAGTGCAAAAGGAAATGCGTTCACAATAAGCTAGGCACTGAACAAAAGCCGTCAAAAGTTGCAAATTAAACAGTCTGTGTGTAATTATGCAAATGTGGTGCTTACACCTTCAATGTTATTAACCCTTAAAGGTACATTTGCAAGGTAAGTAATTACCCCTGCAGTCACTCCTGGTTTTGTGTGGGACACTGTGACAATGGGCCCAATGCAGCTGAGAAACAACATGAGATGCACTCATTAAGGGTATTAATTGGATGCTGGCTTAGAGATATTTGGGCTTACGTAGAGATGCAGACCAGACGTACGCTAGCTTTAACACAAATGCTCATGAATACATTCAGTGGCATTAAACATACATTTCACATGCAACTTCAAACACCTTCTTTGTTAAATGGTGAAACTAAATGAAACACCTGCGAATGAATAATGCAAACGCCAACCACATATGAAAAATAACAAAAGGAACAAAAAACACAAAAAAGGTAAACAAAACCGCTAAGTTGCTTTTACTGTTGTATTAGCATGTGGAGGTAATGGCGAGTAATCATCTTCATTTCGTTGGATTTCCAAACAAAAAGAGGTTGAGGGAAGGAGTGGGAGAAGGCAGGACGAAGAAAGAGGAGTGCAAAAAGCCACTGGCCCACGTTCATTGTGAAGTGCAGCACAATGCTAATTCCAGCGTTTAACTGAATGCTTTTTCTGCTTGACGTATCAGAGGCTCCGAGATGAAAGCAGATAAGTAATTGCTCTCCTGGTTCTTATTCTTCACTGACAACCCATAAATTTAATTTTACACACACGTTCATTTACATTTTCGAGTATATGACATGATAATTGCAGGAATATAACACCTCCATTCTGCGGGATAGTGCAGGAGAACTTGATTGACGTGAGCGCTGAATTGAAAGGAACAGGAGGCTGAATTGCTTCTCCTAGAAATGATTTTGCCATGAAGGGCTGAAATTAATGAGCATTTACAAGATGATGGCAGCGGCGTAAACATGCACGTGCCACGAATAGTGGTGGAAGAGACGCCATGATATCCAATAGAGCTCTTGTTTGTTCCTAATCCAAATTAATTTATTACTAATATGGCTGGACTGGAAATCGTTTATTAGAAAATTTGAAATTAGCTTCTGGTGATGTGAAAGCTGGAGATTTTAATAATGCAACATGGATTCTACCACTTTGAATGCGGCAAGTCCTTTTTTTCAATTTTCAATGAGAACACATACTTGTTTATCTGCATGGTTAAGATCATTGGAGAGCATTACTTTATATTATTAGTAAACTACATGTGATCTGTTTATACCCTGGCTATTATATACAAGAATGATGGGCAGTGCGGTTGAACTTGTAGGCCTTGCGGTTTGCCCCTGAAGTTGGAGAGCAAAACAAAGGACCTTTAAATTGGCTCCTGATGTGAAAACATTGCTGAGGCCCACACCAGAACAAGCAGATCATTACAGCACTCATGTGACACCCGCAGCCTGTAATCAGCCTCTCCAATGGCTCGCCAAAGGTCAGGTTTTTTACTCAAACGCTCAGGTACTATCTCCTCCAGGCAAATCTGTCAAACAGGCCCTAGTTAGAGTTAGTTCTGGCATAAATACAAAATACAACCATAAAGCAAGTTATAGTGTCCAACAGAAATATACTTCTTCCACAAAGTACGATACAACACAACATTGAATCTGCACGACAATTTCCCAGTCCACCACACTGCATATATTTCACATACATACAAGTTTGTTTTTTTTATTTTTTTATTATTACTAATATAATTCTTCTTCTTTTCTTTGTAATCTTTTTTCTTGTGGATCAATATAATTAAATTCAGACCAAGGATGCGCTTGAAACACAATTACAAAATTGGACTAAACTAGGATTAAACCTAGGGTGCATTCACACTTGTTACGTCCTGTTTGAGCCCAGTTTGGTCCTGGTCTAGTCCCAGCTTTAGTCCTTGAATTGCACAGGGATGGTGGGCTTGTTCCAATAGTAATTCACATGACAAATAATGGAAAAGTGAAATACAGGTCTTAACTGAGGTGTAGTATAAAAAAAAATGAAATCATCTTTGGGTATTAGTATTTCAATAATCAGAACAGAAAGTTAGTATAGTTTTGATACAGATGCACTCGTCGTAATTGTGTTGGTATTGACATTGCTATCTAAATACTGACACCAAAGAATCAATCAACGTCTTTCAGGAATCTATAGGCATTAGGCATAGAGTAAAATGAATGACACTCAAGTTGCTGTAAATTTTTAATAATCTTGCCCTCAATAACGCCTGCGGCCTCCTGATGCTTTCTCAATCACTAAAGTGTCCCAAGGGTGAAGGGACCAAACTCATCCCCCTTCACAGCTACAGCACTCCTGACCTCTACAGCCTCTTTACATTTGACTCTGTTCATTTACTAACCAATTACTGCCAAATGCGACTTGGCTATTATTGATGCACGGCCCCCAACACCACCGGACAATGTTCATATATGTAAAATCACCAGAACATATGTTAAGCCACACTCCCACAAGTGAAGGCGTGTACTCAGCTTAGGCAGATCAATACCCAAGATTGTCAGGACTGAAGCTAAGTAGATTACTGGATGTTTTCCTAAATCAATTTTCATAGCAGTGCATGGGGAAGTGTAATTTATCATAACATAAAGAGCCTTCATGTACAAGGCAGTAATGAAAAACCTAAAGAGATTGAGATGGGCTTAGTACAATTTCCATATAGCTTCATCTTAACATGTAGATGGCATTGATGAAGATTCCTGGGACCTTTGTACGACTATAATCAGTGGTAGTATTGTTAAGCATTGTAGTAACTGTAATTTCGATAATATTTATTATAAATGGTTATCAAAATGTGGTAGGCCAATAAAAGAATGTGGAGATCGTTTTTATATAAACAAACTGCATTACATGATAAGCAATTTTTGACAGTCTTGTGTTGAAGCCTGACACTTTGATTTGTGTCATTTTAGGCCTTAGTTCATTAGAAAGTATTTTTACGGCAAATAGAAAAGAAGAATTAAGGTTTATTTTTTGGGGTATTTTGGACCTACTTTAAGATCATTTGCTCATTTATTAATAAAGTGTGTTCAGACTTGCACAGTCACTTCACATAGATTGGATCCAAATTGGAACTAAATCCAGAAATAAACTGGGATTAGACCAGGACTAGAATAGAACCAAACCAAGTCTATATTAGGACTCTGGGCTTAAAGCGGGACTAAATGAGGAAGTGTGAATGCACCCCAAATAACTGTATTAACCTACTTTGCACATTTCCATAGTAAACTGGTGGATGGTAGTTAAAAGATGTGATGTGGTAGTAGAGAGAAACTGCACAAGTTGTAGAAGTGTGTGCTGAGGTGGGGGCTTATGGAGGGGATAGTTCACGTTCCTCTGATGTTGCAGGTAATATGGCCTCCACTGGATCAGCCTCTTCATCAGTGACACACAGTAAATTACAAGTGCTTCAAGCAGCTCAGTGAATTATAGTTCATCACTTGGAAAGGCTTTCCCCTTCACCACCGGGGCCTAGCCGTATCAGATCTGCCGGTTAGGATCCAATTAACACCCTGGCCAGAATCATCTGATTGCATGTGTAAGGCCTGGTATAACTCGTTTATTGCAGCCATGTATCTTCTGTCACAAGGTAAATTTGTTGCTGCTACATCAAAGGTCTGTGCTAGTTTTTTTTCTTCATATCCCTCCCTCCTTCTCACTTCCTCTTGATCCCCCAAACTCAGCTACCTCGCCTTGGGGTTGCATTTCAACTTCTTTTGCATCACAATGATGAACCTGCTCTGTCCTCGCAATTTAGCAATCTTGTCCTGTAGGTGTTGTAAATGCAAGTGAAAAAAGAGGAGGCAAGATGGGAAGCAAAAAAATAATAAAATAAAAATCTTGTTTTCTGGTTACAAAAGCAGTAACTGAGGGTGTTTGACTTAAATGTGCTGACTTTTTTTTTCTTTTGGCCTCCTTGAATCAACACAAGTTTTCTCATGAATAACATAATGCTATTTTTGCCTTCTGTTGTGATTTTTATTTCCTATTTCCAGATGAAACCAGAGGGGATGCACTGGAAAAATATATTCCTAAATGTAAATGTGAAGATGCTTGGTTCAGCATGTGCTTAGTAATCAGCTAACCTACACTGGAAGCCCTTTTCAGCCTGTGCCAATAAGCAGATGAGTGTCACAGAAGAGATGGTCTTGGCTCAGAAAATGTGGACCTGACCTTTAAAATTGAGACGATTCAAAAGATGGGCCAGTGCTCAAAAACTGTTTCAACAAAGTCTTTACAAAAAGGGATAAAAATGACCAAAATTCCAACATGATCGGTTCAATATGGCTTTAAGAGTGGTTATCCTGCTCCTGGCTCTTCTTACTAGACATAGCTGGCTTTATTCCACAGCATAAAGACTTAGACCTGAGAATACATGTGAGAATATAAAGTTGTTTGTCATATGTTTCTAAGTAGGGCTGTGCAAATTGGTATCAGTATCTAGATTTAGTAATTTCTAATTGTCAATCATATGCTTGGGTCTTTTTAATCTAGAGTCGATCTTCAGTAAAACCATGTGCTTTGGATCAGAGTTTATGGAGGACGAAAAGTGTTGTGTCAAATTGCAATGACTAAAAAATATGTATAGTTTCAACTCAGGAAAGTAATATTGAAATTGGGATAAATCAATATGAGGAAAAAAAGATGAGTCTGTTTCTTTTATCCTGAAAGAACAAATTCACCACCATTCTTCTCCATTCAAATCTTTTCATTCTTACTAAATCTGGACAGATGGGAGAGTGTTTAGTGGTCACAGCTTGACAGTGTGAAGGGGGCAGTGGTAGGAGTTGCTACACTTGCATTCAAGTTTGGAAGGGCTAAGATTTAACTACCCAGAGGTGGATCTGGGTGTGACATCACATTGTCAGGACCCCCGTCTGACATGCTCACAAGCTGGGGTCAGAGGTCACAGGCTGTATTGTGTGTATGCAGTGACACACAATAAGAGCCGCAGGGTAACACATCAGGAGGCAGGAAGTGGGGTCTTATAATCTAACCTGAATCAATCAACCTTAAGCAGATATAGACCGATAAGCTAAAGCAATCCACACATCTTATTTAAATAACTAAGGCTGCAACAATACATTGGAATAATCGTGGCTTGTAAACTATTAAAATAATTGATTAAAAATATATAAATGTCTACAATAACTGTTTTACTAGTCGACTAATCAAAAAAAAAAAAAAAAAATGCTGACTAGTCAACTGCTAAGATATTTCGATCATTAAGTGCAGCGCCTTAGGTAACCATATGAGTTAAAAGCATTTGTAAAGATACTGAAGCAAAACAGTTGGAAGCAACATTTAGAATACTTTTTTGGAGCAAGAAATAATTTTAAGTCCATAAAAATACAGGCACAACCTCTGTAACGAAAGTCTGCCTGACACAGACTTATATATACTTTATATTAAGCAATTCAACACATGTCAAATATAAAACTTTGATTTTGGGACTTTGGTGTTTGTGCATGGGCATATATAGAATAGGCTACAGCTCGGTTGCATTATGTATGTATGTGTGTGCACAAATGAAACAACTGTCACATTCAAAGGCCTCTGTAATCCTGTCTGCCTCTCCTTGTCCGCGTTTCTTTATTTGTATTCCAAATGTCAGTGTATAAATGCCTTTCAGAGGGGGATATTGCCACAGAGAAGAGGGGAGAGAGAGCAGCTCACCGAGGCTGTTGTGTGCCTTGGGAGAGCCGTGTCTGCAGCATGGCACAGGCGCAGGGATTTACAGGGAGAAATAGGTGTTTATTGAGTGCTCCCGTGGGCTTACTGTGTAATAATAGACCTGTCACATTACGCAAATGTGAAGAAGCAGTCTGTGTGTGTTTGCGTGTTTGTGCCTCTGTTTTTTAGCATGCCTGCCTCCGCATCATCAACTCCTGAGTAGCAGCGATGAGCGAGCGGATGGAATTAGTCAGCCGAGAGCCTTTAGCTGCTAATACGCGTAATTAAAACTGCAAGCTGAAGCACTTAGATGCTTGTGTACTAAATAATTTACATGCCATGATCTATGGATCATTTCCCCGCTCTTAAATACCAAAGATGGGGAACAAGAGGAAAAAAGACTGGCAGAGGATTTATCAGTATCTGTGCCATAAGCAGGATGTCATGGTAATATTAATCCTTTCTACTGTGCTAATCGTACAAGGGGATCAATCCGCTTGATTCAGCTTGTGGAAAACATGTAACTAGATTGCTATTGACTCATCAAGCCTTAGAGCTAATAAAATACTGGAGTACAGCAACCACTGTGGCCCGATAATCTCAGTAAATAAAGCAGATTTACATGGTAACCTCCCTACGGGCATGATAAAAACTCTGGTCTGAGGTGGAAAAGAATACTAATAATAAAAATGGCTACTGCTGATAAAAATGTTCTTAAAAAATGAGCGGATTACAAGTGCCACTGTAACTGTCCTGATCATACAGCAGCAGTGTTTTTGGTGATATTTTGTATAAGTAGGTCTAGGCAGTATAGTGATGAAAGTCAAATCGTGATCTGATCCCTGACAATCTGCTATTTTGATCATATCAGCATATCATGAGTCACTATTTCTCTATTTAATGCAGCTGTCTGCCCAAACACAGGCATTTTTTATTCAATCACTATGAAGTGTGAATTGGGATAAAAAACTAAAATCCTGATCTGGCTCCAAGAAAATAGTGATGCAATGTAATGTTTTTTGCCATATTGCCCACCTTATGTATATGGACTTTTAGGGACAAAAAGGGGGCATGTTAATAAAGGCCGGCTCAACAGATGGATTAGCCGAAGACGAGGACAACCCGATCAGCAGCCCTCCTATTCATATTGATTCATATCAGGCAAGGAAGAGGTAAGCAAATGTAAATATCCAATATTTACCATGGGCCGCTGTTATTAGAGGCAGGGGCTTGGACATGGGATGACTGCCACACTGTTCTCTTTCAATATTGTTCTTTCTGCCATGTGTGTACTGAAAGCTATGCAGGCATTTGCAGATCAGGACCAGTTGTTTGTATCTATTCACTAAACTCAAGAAGTATAGTGAACCTAAACCTACGCTATATATGTGTATGTTTGTACAACAACAACTTCTAGAGCTACAAAAACCTAATAAATAAAATGACTTCATAAAATGCTCATCATCTTGCCCCAGTGGTGTACAAATATGATAACAATGCTTACGATGAGGTGAATTATTTAAAGGCATGGCGCTCTTATCTCTTTGCCAGTGCGTAATTAGGTACACAGGGGTGCGACTTCAATTGGAGGTGTTGCCATTGTTAGACTCTGCGAAAATATCAACGGGTGAGGTTAACGCCAATTTCCCTGTCATTAATGAAATGCACAGAGCCCCTAATGAGCTAAAGCATTTCTCCTTGATAATACGCATTAGGCAAAAGGAGGCCACAAACTCGCACACTTCCATTTCAAACAGCTAAAAATAAAAGCACTAATAAAAAAACAGAGGGCATATGACGAGGTGCTTTATATAATCAGTGGTGCAAGTGTTGTTGACTAAAAAGTGTGATCTGACAGTGCGGAGCGAAGCTTAACACCATAAAGACAGGGTAATGCAGGTGGCATATGTGCAATGTGGTAATACATATGTGTGAGTGCAGGACCGCTGTGTGCCTGTGTACAAGTGTGACCTTTTCCAAATCACTGACAACAGAAATAGACAGCTTTACGAATCAATAAGGTAAATTAGCGTTGCAGAGTGGATGACAGGCAGTTAAAATTAGCTGTCTGTGTGAGCTACTACTCAGCCTGACATGTCTTTCATATAATAACTCTCCTTGTCAACAATGTTATACATGCACAGATTAAAGATGTCCCCTCATTTGTCAGTCTATCATATGGATTTTAGATCTGCTTGGGAGAGTAATTGTCCATTTCGAAAGATAAGTGAGCATCAAGAGACAGGAGGGGAAATAATACCAGAAATGACGGTGGCCTTTAATAAAACTTGTGTTTTCTTTGTGTCTATGTGACGCTTAGCTTCCCAGGGACCGGCTCGTGCAGCTTTCGGATTCCAATGACAGGTCCGAGGATTGCGCTGGCAAATCAAACACACTTGTGGAGCAGAGGAAATGTTCTTTTCGGAGAGGCATGTATTATGGATGGACTTAAGAGATTAGACGGGGAGCTGCTTTACCTGCAGTGGACGCTGCTTGTCCTGGCTCTTTGGAGATTTCAGGCCACTGCCTGGCTGCTGCAAGAGTAATTGCCTCGCTGCTTGTAGGGCCTGCAAAGAAAAGAACACAAGACAAAAGACGGTAAGAAAAAGAGAGTAAGCGAAGATGGGAAGGTGTAAAAGAGGCAGTAAAAATAAACTATTACAATTCTCAAAGACGACAGCGAGGATAATTCAAATTCCTATGGACAATACACTCCTCTGTGTGTAAAACCTCAGTCAAAATTCCCCAGTTATTTGCTCAAACAGATTCTGACACGGTTAACAGTATGCTGAAGATATGTTTTAGTAACAATTCACAGTCCTGTGATCAAGCATAAATACAGTTTGTCTAGTGCGCCCTGAAGAAGAGCGCGGAGGAGGGAGGGTTGACTGAAAAAAGGAGGCATCAGCATCACTAGAATTGACCTGTCTAGTGTGTGCTCAACTGAAATACCCACTTCTCCCTGCAAATTACTGCCACATTTGCATATTCATAATATCAATTTGAAGTAGAGGCAGCACCATGTGAAGTGTCCCTGGGAGCTGTAATTAAAGTTGACAAAATCAACATCAGATTACATTTAGAGTGAATTAACCGGCAGCACCGCTTTTACACTATGCATTAAGAGTGCTTATGAGCAGTGCTGACGAGTGATAGACACAGAAAAGGATGGTAATAAACAGACATAAGGAATGCATAGTCAATCAAATAACATGTTTAACGTTAAAGCCTTTTCAGACATTTAGACGGACAAATAAAAACTTAAGGGTGCATTTGCCTGGAATCTTTGACAGTATGGCATTTTATAGCCTATTTACGATGAATGGGGCACTGACTAACTCTGAGAAGTGGTGGATGTAGTTAGTGCATTAGCTTTCCTTTGCTACTAAAAACAACACAGTTAGGTGAACCACGGAACAAAACTGATTACAAGTAGCGCAGAATATTTACGACAAAGAATCTTTTTTTCATCCCCCCTATTAACGGATATACCTCCATGGTGACACATAGATGATGCCACCATGTCAAGTTACAGGTCAGAACTGTGGAGAAGCAAGCCCACTCAGACTAAGAGTGCATTCTTTTCTAAGCTATTTTTTGGCAATTAAAACACCAGTAAAGTTCAGTGCCCTACTCGTGAAAGTTCAAGGCAAAGCAATAACATTTTTAAATAGAAAAGCAGGTGAAGGACCCTACACTCGAAAAGTTACACAGTGCACCTTTAAAACTAGAATTCTCTATGGTAGGACTATACACCCATCCCTTCTGAATCTGTTTGTGACAAGCGAGGTGCTGTCTCTTCACAGGTAACAGTGGCATCTGGGTGAGCAGCCTTCTCCGAGTCTTCAAGCACAGACGGATGAAAGGGGCTGGCAGAAAGAACATTGTGCACAGCTGCTGCTACTACCGCTGCCACGCGCCTTCTCTGGGCCCACGAGCATCAAGTGGGAGCCAAACACAACACAACAGACAACAACTTCACACAGAAGAAAAAAAGCAGGGGACGTTGAGAAGGAGAGGCAGGAAAATAGTGAGGAGGAGAGTGACACTTCTTCAGGAATCAGGGCTCATTTTATTTTCCTGTGCTTGCCAGTATCCATGACAACAGCTGCCTGACAGGGCGTGCATATGGCGCCGCTCTGCCAGCTGGTGGGAACAATGTTTGAACTAGTACATTGAGATCCTGAGCAAACAAGAAGAGAAGACAGGGGGAGAGAGAGAGAGAGAAAATGAGGAAGAGGAAGAAAAAAAAAAGTTGCCACGTCTTAACCCCTTGGGATGCACAGCCGCCCTCCTGATCAATTATGAAAAAGCCAGTGCTCGGGGAGGTGGTGCTGGAGGTTGGGGGCTGTGTCTGTCTGGCTGCTGCTTGAGAGGAGACAGGCTTTCTGAACTCACGTAAACAAACACATTACACTGCCACTGAGTCCTAACGCCATTGATCTGTCTGCTCGGGACAGGAGCAGAGTCGCCACCCGCCCGTGTGTGTGTGTGATGTGTGAGTGAGGAGAGCGAGGTGAACCTGGCGCATACAATAGTAAACCAAGACAACTTTGTATAAGGAAGATATAAAGCATGTAATGGGAGAGCAACCAGCGGCCACTCTATTCATGTGCTTCAGCTTCCTGGTTAAAGGTGATATCTTGAGGACTTTTGCCCAATCAAATTATGTCATATTTTTTTAGGGATGAGTTATTGGTGTTACCAGAGGGTTTAACCGGATACTGACATCGGCCCAATATTGAAAATTTTGCTGATATTTGAAACTGATGTTTTTTTTCTGCTCACCCTGTATCTGTATCTGTCCTCAGTGCAAGCATCAGATCTGTCTTTCTGAACAGGCCAATGTAATGGCATCAAATATGTCTGTACGTTTGCACAGTCATGAACCAAATGATTTCACATCCCAAATAAATACATTTTGTTATTATATTACAAAAGTGAACACTAATTTGCTAACTTTACTATAAGATGTGAGTGTAATTCCTCAGTCATCCAGGTATGATCCACAATAAACATTACTATTCAACTTAACTATAACTTAACATAAATATGTAGTAAATTTGTAGATGGACTAATATCGTCAGATATAAGTTATCAGCCATAAATGCAGACAAATATTGGATATTCAAGCTCAAAATACATATGCATCCCTAACTATTTTGTTTTGAATCATTAATTGTTATGGCAACGGTGCTAGATTTCATCACTCTGAAATCCATGGGTAGCACAATGGTTATAAATGCATTCTACTTACAAAAGGGTTAGTAATGTTATGATCAAAACATTAATTTGACCTGAGCAATAAGCAGGTTTAGGCAAGCACAATCCACTTTCATCAGCAGCAATTATGTCTTTACACTGTTTTTAAGGCAAGAATCAAATGTAATCTAGCAGTTACATCATATCCTCCATCAGTTCAGAAAGGGCAAGAGGTACTCTGCAAGTGCAAAAGCAGCTGTGTTATTCCCATCCACCTATAGAACTAAACAGGTAGGAAGAAACTTTTGCCCCACTGAGCCACTTTCAATGGAAAAACAAAGGCCCTGTTCATCTGTGTGGAACTGCTTCAAATAGGAGGAGAAAAAAAAAAGAAAAAAAGAAATGCAACTTAACACTTCCTGCCTCAATACAAAAGACTAAACAAATTCCTTGAATGCAGCCAATCACTTTGCTAATTAAAACACAGGGGCTAATTAATCTCACCATGATTGGTGAATCAAAGTAATTATAGGGCTTATTGAGTCCTGCACACAGTAGTTAGAGGGAAGACTGCTTGATGAGTGCCGCCCTAGGTAGCTGTCAGGAGGAAATGTTTATCCATGTGTGAATCAATAATGACGCGCTATGCTGAACCCAAAGTCAAGAGAGGCACTCCATTTATTACACGCGGCCAAAAGAGTTTTAAAAGCACTTCCAATATCCACAGCAGGTAAATACACAGGGAGGAGCAGGTTTGAGAGGTGACGAAGAGCAGAAACATAAGCCAAGCAGGCCCAGCTTATTAGCAGCCAAGTCTGCAGAGGCTGCATATTCCCGACATAACACAGACCTTATCAACACCGGCCAAACTTTTCAGAGAGCTTTGTCATGCCTGAAAGTGTCACCTCCACTGTAGAGGTGGGGTTAGCTGTTTTTGTGAAATAGAAAAGAAAAGTTCTGTCCCCTCTTTTTCACTGGCTCTGAGTATTCAGCCATTATAGCAAAAAGCACCAATTTGTGCCACCCACTTTCCACTCCATGTAGATGGCAAACTGGAGCCCATCTCCAAGCACAAAAAAAGCACCAAATGCCAAGAAAAGTCATCAAAAGTTTGTTGAAGAGCTAGTGAAGCGGACAAAAACACAGAGGCGAGCGGCGCACCATCTATTTAACCTGGGTTGCTATGCACAAAAAATGACATCCCCAGTCTATTAATGCACACATTGTATAAACAGCACAATGTGACACATTCTTCAGAATGAGTCGACAGAGAGAGAGAGGAGAGAGAGCAAGGCCCCTCTATATAAATAACAAGGCACTCAGAGGCATATTTGATGTTGATATCCATCACTGAGGTTGGAAAAGAGGAAAAAAATAAGAGAGGGAAAATAACACACAAAGCAGGCAAGAGCGCGACATGGGGATCCTTATGAAAATAAGATTCAGCCCAAATGGATGTGGTGTAATTGGTTTCAGATAGTGAGGTCAGGAGAAAGGCGATACAGGCAACTATTATGCGAAACGGACGGAGAAACAAGAATGTTTACACAGGCATTCCTCTGCTACATTAATAGGCATGCAGAGATCACTGGAGAGGCAGACGAGACTGACACAGAGGAAGGAGAGAAAAACCACCAGCCAGCCATTCAACTCCCCCAGTGCTCTGTTTAGACTCATACAGACCAGGGTAATAAGGAACACCCGTCACAATGCACCTTTGGAAAGAGCATGCAAAGATCTTAAACAAGCATGAAATACATTAGTGCGTCCTGCAACAGAGGCGCCGACCATTACAAATCCACAGATTGCTTATTGTGTGCAGAGGGGGGAGGGATGGGCAGGTTGGGGAAATAAGCCATCGACTAAGAATGTCACTCTTTCAAATCCACCTGGAGACCGCGATATGCCGCCATGACATCGGAATTGGATACATCAGACGAGCTGTAAGATTGTGTTTGGACAGTGCAGATCAGCGCCTGGCCCGGGTCATGTTGGGAGTTGATGTTTATTAGGCGACACGATGATGACACAGGTGTGAAATAAGGTACAGGTGCATTGTGGGAGACTAGAGTTGTGGTACTTGCATCAAAAGCTGGTCAATAGGAAAATACATTGCATCAGTGGTGGGCTTAACAGCTGTAGTGTGTGTGCATGTGTGTGTGTGTATGTGTGTGTGCGCGTGTAAGCTTGTGTATATTTATTAGTAAATGTCTGCTATTCAACCCCAGGCTGTTGGCCAGAACAACTCCAGTCAAGCTGACAGACTTGACAACTAGCACACATTTTTGTATTGTGTTGAAGCAAGGCAACAGCAGGCTTATCTTTCTAGTGACTGGGGGAAGGAAGCCATAAGGAAAAAAGTGACAATTTATCAATCTGGGAGTCACATTCCACGGAAAACAAGCCACAAACAGTTTAAGCTGAACAAACAAACATGGCTGATTGGAGTGAGGGCCGCTGGCAAGGGAGATATGCTCTGGCAGTACACGCCAAAATATTTACACCCCATCTCGTGTTATAAGGGGATTCTGGGTAGATGGATAAAGATTTGGAGGGGGCGGATGGAGAGGACCGACAAATGGGAAGAGAGGGGGACAAGATACAAGATATACAGGATGCAATGTGCTGAATATAAGTGAGGAAAGAAATATGATGCAATGAGTTTTACAGCAGAAGTAAAACACAAATGCCAAAGAAGATAACCTAAAGCCGACAATCCTAGTCAATATGTATTGGCATATAAAATATATGTATATATTTATAGAACTGAGTAAAATTATAGAACAGACCAGTACATATATGCAACAACCCCCTATAAAGTGGTGGGAGGTAATGAAGTAAAAGTATTAAAGTACTGTACTTAAGCATACGTTTTAGGTATCTGTACTTAATGTTACTTAAATTTTAAAGTGGATACTTTTTACTTTTACTTCACTACATTTGAGATAAGGTATCTTTACTTTCTACTTCACAACATTATCAAAATCACAACATTTGAAGCCTTTTAAGACCTCAAAATCTGCATGAAATACTTTTACTTTTTACTCTTTAAGTACATTTTCAACAAGGCACTTTAATACATTTACTTTTACTTGAGTATTTTTTACTCCATTATCTGTACTTTTACTTAAGTAATAAAATTGAATACATGATGCTGTCAGTTTATACAAGACATATTATATCTGTTTTATACAGAGTTAGTTACTGTGTTTG
The DNA here is from genome assembly GCA_019594935.1 of Periophthalmus modestus. Taxonomy (NCBI): domain Eukaryota; kingdom Metazoa; phylum Chordata; class Actinopteri; order Gobiiformes; family Gobiidae; genus Periophthalmus; species Periophthalmus modestus. The sequence continues at coordinate 25,098,369 of JAIEZT010000054.1, read as the reverse complement.
TGTCTGCTCACTGTGTAGTGTTACTGAACCACAACTACCTTTAAAAACTGCTTAAAAAGTATGGCTAGACTGATGGCTTAAATATTTAATCAGCTCCTTGGTGTTGAATTTGCTTTGAGTTTCCCTATAGCCTCAAAGTCCAAGTCAAGCACAGAGTCCACCTGGATGCATCTGTACTTGGCTATAACAATGTTATAACTGCAAATTCCTGGGTTGATTTTAGCCTTTAACATAGTGGCAAACCCAAAATGTATACAAACTATTTCCAAGCCAGACCAGAGGAAAGAGGTGGTGTGAAAAAATGAAACAACAATACAAAGAATTTGGAAAGTATGCAGGAGTAATGAGCATTTTAAATATATGACTCAATAAATCAACAGCAGTGGTGTACAGGGCGGCGGGGAGGAGAGGGGTGGTGGGTCCGTGGAGAATCTGCCTGGGCCTCTGGATGAAGGTAAAACCATCCACCCGAACAATGGAGCTCTGTGTCCCGTCCAATATTTTTTGCTACTTCTGCTGGCGTCTCATCCAAAAGAAAAATATGTGAGGGTTTTTTTGTGTGTTATGCTACTTTTAAGCGAGTATAAAACTGTTTATATTGATCTCCTGGTCTCGCCCAATCCTTCACCTCTGCGCACATAGCTCATATCACATTATTCATTTCATCTCCGTGCTGCCTCCATCTCCCACGTCTCTCAGCCTTTGTTTATTGATTCTCTAGATTAAGAATTCCTGGGGCGGAGGATTGTAACACACAAGCATCGAATTATTTTTGGGTGTGCTTATTTGCTTTTCCCTTGCATCTATTTGGCCTGTGTCTGTAGACAATTATGCCTACCCAGCGCTAGACTCAGGTGCTAATAATGAAGGACAAATAGAATCATATGTGTAAACTTCCCCCACTGATGAAAATTTATATTAACTTTCTGCCACAGTAAACAGAGGTGCACGGCGACACCATCCCTGGAGGATTCACAAGATGAATTTTCTTACCCCAGGAAGAGGGTCTGAATATGGGGGAGAAGAGGTTATGGGGGTGGTCCGGGGGTATCTATTAAGTAACCTGGCTGATTTTTCGAAGACAAAACACAACTCTTTTTTGCCCATCACAAATAAAGCAAGTGGGTTTAAGGGAGTTTTAAGGGAGAGAAGAGCCGTAATATCTGCGCTGAAACATTGGGAGTCCATGCCAGCAATAACACGCAGCACAGTCGGCTGTCAGTCACTGAAGGCTAACATTCACTAACTTCCCAGCTCCCACTGTTATCGCTATGGAATTTTTGAGCAAATACAATCATATATTTGTTCTAGCAGGAGAGAAAAAAGGGGTTTCGGCTACTTTTACTGTGAACTTTGGTACAAAACCCCAAACTGAAGTGCATTCTTAGACTGGCCTTCTTCCTAATGAAATGCAGCAACCACACGTAAATCAGACTGTCAAGGCTATGCTAGTTTGTTTAAAGGTGAAATCGACGTGTGTGGGTTTAAATTAAGAAAGTTAGTTCAAAACTCTTGAACTATCTTAAAACTCTTGAGCTATCTTAAAACGCTTCACACTCCACAGAAAGTAGTGGAAGGTGGTTTTGCATTGTTGGCATTGCATATTTTAAAGTTAAAGGGCCCATACTGCACTATTTTCTGATCTATGTTATAATGTTGTTCCCTTATCACAAACATTCCTTATGTCGTGTTTTGTTTCAGTCACACATGTTTAAAACACGAACCCTGCATATTCAGCTCTGGAATTGCTGATAATCCAAGATTACTGTAACATGTGTGAATGAAACAAAACACAATTCCAGGTATGTTTTTGATGAGGTAACAACATTATAGCATGGCTTAAAGTTTACAAGAGTCTGACCTTTAAACTGTGTAACACTTACAGAGCAGGGAAGGGCTTGTTTCTAAGCACATTTTGTTTATTTCCCTATGGTGTTCCACAGTATGGCATTCAACTTATCCAACTCAATGACAAATTACTGGTCAGATCTATGGAGAGGCAAGTCATATGTAAGACTGTATGTTTTTAGGGATCACTTCTGCCATTTACTTACACACATCCAGACATTGCACACATTAAATTCTTTTGTTATTAACCTTTTTTCATAACATTACTCAACAACACTGCAAAGTTCATTTGCGATTGAGCAGTCATCCATACGTGTAGCTAATCACTGCCTGAGGTTGACTGTTATTTGGCAAACTGTCTCTTAAAAATGTTGTTATTTTAAATGTCATGAGGTCAGCCCTTTGATATTTTTACATTTCAATGATGTGTCCTCATTGACAAGTTTACACATGGCTATAAAATATGTATAAATGGCAGCTATGTTTGCATGACCCATTGTTTGTGTCCATTTACTCTCCTGGTTTTGCCCCAATGAATTTCTCCCACTTTACATAGATTACACACATGTAGTCACAGGCGATATGCCATAAAATTCTCATAGGCTAACACCATTTCAATTGTATCACCATTCCTGTACACTAAAACTAACTGCATCAACTGAGAGTCCACACTTCACTGTGATTGGTTAATTCCACCTGTCACTCACTGAGAGCATGACGGAGGCTGAGCAATAGGAGAAGAGTAAAGTGTAAAGTGTAAAGAGTGTTTTAGCCAGTGGTGGAACACTGGTTTTAGCATTAAACATCAAAGCACTAAATGAGACTATCACCAAATGAGCACATTGTCATCGGGGTCATACAACTTTTAACTTTTTTTTTTTGTTTGTTTATGTGATATTGTTTAACTTATACACACAAGTCTCCTCTTCTCTCCTAATGGCTAGAGTGTTTACTTTGCCCTGCACTGTATTGGTGTGTTTAGATAAGAAGACAGCAGGCCCATTCAGCATTGCTCTTTATCTACTACCGCTCTTATAGGAAAGTCCTTTCCAGCTAGACAAGTGAAGGCTACCACACTATACTATCACAAAGAGGAGAAGAAAAGCAGAGTACAGATGCGAGGAAGGTATTTGTGGAGGTGGAGAGAGCACCGAGTGGGGTCAAGTGTTCTCTTTGAAAATGCCCGAGCTTCTTAAATGCAGGTTTGTATATCACAGCATATAAATGTTATTATGGTTGTTTTGTATTGATATTTAATTTTATTTTAGTTTTGGCATGGCATACTTTCACTTTCTATTATCACTACTATTAGTTTTAGTCAGCTTTGCACTTTTTTTTTTTTTTGCACAATTTTGCATATGCGCTGAATACAGTTGGTATATGCTAATTATGACCACATACTATTTATTGAATCACTAAACATGCATCTAAACATGACTTTCAAAATTTTCAAAATAATAAAAAGTCTACATTTTTGTTGGTATCCTTAGGCCTGTCCCGATAACACATTTTGAAGCACGATATATTGCTACAAAGGTATACTGTGATAAATGATAATATTGAAAATACTTTAGACGACTGACACAGTAACAATAATGCAGAATAATCCCAGTAAACCTTTTTTTTTTTTAAATATACAGTATCAATAAGAGGCCTGAGCTGCATATAAATAACCAAATGTACCATTATTGGTCAATATTTAGCACTTACAACAAAAATCTCCAAAATCTCCAAACTTTTACAAAGAACATGCACACACGATAAATACTGAGCCTCAAAATGTATTGTTACAGATACCATGTATTGAATGATAAGTTGCTATAGAAATTATCGTGACAGGCTAAGGTATGTTAATAATCATAAACACAAGAAGAAGAGAAGAAGAAAAAGACGAAGACGAAGAAGAATAAGGAGAGAAAGAAGGGGAGGAAGAAGAAGAAGAAGGAGAGGAAGAAGAAAAGGAGGAAGATTTTGCCCAGCCTGGGTGCACATTCCTTTGGTCTTTATAGACAATTTGTTCTCAAGGTGATTATAATGTGGCTTCTTCTCACAGTTCTGGGCAGGAGGAGGTCACACAGCTGGATGAATAGCTGATATGTAACGTTGCGTCGAGGCCAGTCATTTTTCATCCAAGAGGGAGCTGAGCCAAGTGGAAAAACTTGAAGTGCAGACAAGCTGCTTTGAAATGCTTTGAAAGGATCCCACCTCTCGTAAATGACAAAGCAATAAACAAAAACGCAAAAGACACATGAAATTATTGCTTTTTCCCACTAGGGGGATAGAGTGGATCCAAATGAAGCTGTTTGTTATGGAGCTTGGATGGCCTTTGTTGACAAGGTCTTATTAAGGGGCTCCCAGTCCAAAGCATGGCTGCAGGCGACTAGCTATCTGTCTCATAACAAGAGAAGCAACTGGGGAAAAGCTGGTTTGAAGTGGCATGCCAACATAAATATATGGTGCTGTAAGAAATAAATGTCCTCACACAAACACGCTGAATTCAACAATACAAAACATAATTTCTGCGCTGTACTGCGGATGGGAGAACTACATTTAAATATAGTTAAGTGTTATCACACAACAGGGTGTGTGCTAAACAGGTTCACACAAAACAGTCATTGACAAAAACAAGTCATGATTACAGCAACCTAAAACTATTTCAAAGTCAAGTATTTATTTGTAGGGGCAGGTATTTGGGACTGTTTCTAGTCAATAGAGAAAGTGTCTGTGGCTGTCTAGACTGGAAGAGCTCAAATTGAATTGCACTGCCAGGCTGCATACAGGGGTCAAGTAAAGTGCATCCTAACTTCCCACATGCCACATATAACTTGGCTGAGCTCTATAGTTGACTTGTTGAGTTGTGGTCAATAGTTGCCACATAGGTGATTATCCCTGAACATGCTTTCAAATTTTTACTATTCTTTTTTTTTCCCAGAAAGTCTATGAGAAAATTCAATGGGAAATTTTGTTCGGCCGCGGGTCACTGTGGACCTCAATTGAAATGGAGGTGAAGGGTGGGGGGAGACATTCAGCTAATTGTCAGAGGTAACAATAAAACTCATAATGCTGAGGCTGATGTGTGTTAGTTATTCATTGCAATTTGGTGTAACTGTTGTATTTGGAAGACAAAAAAAAATGCATTTTAAAATGACTTTCAATGTTTCATATTTTCTATCTTTTTAGTTTGCCCTTTGTGTGTAATTTTCCTTGTCAAAACCTGCACAGGTGTGAACAAGCTGAAAGAAACCAGATACTGACTTCAGACATAACTATTTACATGACTAGGCCTGTCACGATAAATACTATATCAACTTATTGTTCAATATATGTTAGATGGAACAATACTTTTTGGGGGTCAATATTTATTGTGGGTACTTTTTCTTTGTACTTGTGGGAAATTTTTGGTTATTCTTCTGTACTACAATGAGATTTGTGCAATAGAAGGTCAAATCATGAACTTCTACGACTCATTATAGATACAAAGAATTTACTTAAGTGTTACATTCAGCTATTTATTTTTTCAGACCATATTTTTTTTTTTACAATTTTGAACATTTAGGATAGTTTTGTAGGATAATTCTGCTTTATGATTTGGTTTCAGTATTATCGTTTATCGTCTGTATTTACTTCAGCAATATATCACACTAAATTTGTTATCATGGCCTATCGTGGTCTATACATGACGTTTCAATAATCTGATAACTCCAGAAATCCGATAATGATCAGATTTTTGGTGTGTATGTAAACAAAGTCCATTGTGTATTTAAAAGAAGAAAAGTATAGTAAGTAATTTTGAGGCTAATTTACCCTTTCTCAGGTTTGTAACAGCAGTGTGAGTCTTGAAAACAACAACACAATCTCCCCATGTGCCTACTCAATAAGTAGCCACTACACGTCGCAGTAGAAGGCCCATGCATCACTCTCATTGCTTATGTAACATCCGTCTTTCGCTTTCGGTCCTCCTCTATCTTCCCTGTTTCCCGCAATGTACAGCGGTGATTTTCTTGTGAATATTTCAATTATGCCGGCGTGTGTTTGACCTTTAAGTGAGCTGCAGAAGATATAGTTATCTAGCTTCCACTCTGACACCCAGCGTCTATCAATCACCCACACCCCCGCGGCCCCTCCCTCCCTCACCACAAGAGCTGCTTGACTGCGCTGCTATGCTCTGATGTTTTTCTGTGTGTGAGTGACAAGAAAACAGACACAAAACACAACAAAGTCAGACTTGTAAAGCGGTGGAGATAAGAAAGTGACGAATGTATAAATGTATAAGACATATGCCCAAACACTGCGGCAGATATTAAGCCCTTTTTTTCCTCTTTAATCTGCAGCGATCCGACCGAGCCACACTTCCATAAACAAAGCCGTTTCCAGCAGCATCCTATATCACGCTTCCGAGAACAAGCAGGCGCGGGCAAAGTCATACTTCTTTAGTTTCATTTTTGTTCCCCGCCCTTTTCCAGAGGGCTAATCTACATCTTTCATTGAATCAAGAATGGAAATTCACCAGAAATGCTTCTTTTTCAATTTCATGCTGAAGTAGCTCAAGTTAGTGGATGTAATTTCTCCTAACAAGAAAATTTATCACTCTGTCGCACACTTAGTCCAGCTGTGTAGGAAAGGGGCCTTCTTATTTCTATTTTCTTCAATGCGCTTTGATAAATGTGCCAAAAGCATCACCCCCTTCACGGCATTCAATACAGTATAACGACAGAACAATTACAGAAGTTATTAAAAATAAAAACTCTGCTTGATATTGTATGAAAGATAAATGACATATCATTTATGAATACAGTATTACACATTAAAGCAGAACTAAGCCAAAGGATGGCTGGGGGCAATTTTGCAGCGACCTAAACTTATGGAGTTACGTCCTATACAAGTGGCCTGGTATCTGATTAGCTGTAGTTCAGAGAGGGATTTGCTCCTCTTTAGGCCTATCACGATAATTACTACATGGATTTAGGGTTCAATGCACTGCTGGAACAATATTTTTTGGGGTTCAGTATTTATCATGTGTACATTTTCTTTGCCCTACTGGGAATTTTTTTTTTTTTTTTTTTTTTTGGGGGGGGCTATACAATAAGACTTAAGTTGTAAAAGGTTGAATTAATAACTTCTATGTTTCATTACAAATCCAAATACTAAAGTGTTTCATTCTGCTGTTTATTTATTGCAGCTTTTTTTTGTAACATTATTTTACATATAGAATATTTTTTTGGGGTTTAAATCAGCTCTTTGATTATTATGTGATTGGCATAAATTAGTTTCAATTTATTATTCAATATTAATTCAGCAATATATCGCACTTCAAAATGTGTTATTGTGATTGAGGCCTACTCCTCTCACATTAGAATCTCAAGCCAACAATCGTATGTTTCCTCGCTTTCTTCCAAAGATTAACCGCACAAAAACTGTCATCCATTTGAAGTTTTTGTTCAAATTACGATTATCAGGTTCACGCTGAATTGGATGATGAAGTCCAAACAGGTGAGAGGGAATGCATGCAAGAACAGTATCGCTGAAACAATACCATGCATGGCCAAACCCTCCTCCTAATATATATTTATCATGTAAACTTGTGATAAATGCATATGCAGGAACAATCAAATCTGAGGCTTTCCATTGGAAGATTTTTGCACTATGGATTCAAGCGTGAAAGCAATATCAGCTTAGTGTCTAGTCAAGCTTGAAGTGAGCGCCGGGCTCACAAAGCATGTTCTGCATATGCTTATGGGCGTCGCCGTTATCGGGTTGGAACGAGCAGATTTTCGGTGCTAGCACAGTTTGTGTCAGTTAAGTCGTGCCAGTGTGGGTAAATAAGCGGCGTTAGGTTCTGATGAAGAATGGCAAGGCAGAGGTGGATAGAAACACAGCTCTCTCTGTCTATATGCACTGTGACTTCTATCATTAGCTTGGCATGTGTAAATCTCCATCTGTGTGCGCGCTCAAAATAAATGTGCAGTTTACACTTCCAAAAGAAACTACACGCAGATTCGGTCTGAAATATTTGCTCCGATTAAAAATAGAGTCAATATTAGGGCGAAAGTTGCCCCTGATAAAGATGTCAGCTTATCATGTAGGCAAAGTTGAGAGGGAAAGTGGAAAGACAATCCAGGAATTATTTGTATTTTTTAATCAGCTACATTTTGAATGTAATAATACTCTTACTTGAAAATATTGTTAGTGACTCCATAAACACACTTTATTTGTATTTTTTGTATTTTTGGCTTGGAAATTAGACACATTTTGTTAAGTACATTCATTTTAGGAATAACACAATAATTATTTAAATTTGATATTGCAATTATCTTAGATCTAAACTAAAATCTTAAATCAGATAAACTGTTCAGTTACCAAAGTACTGCATCAGTTCATGAGTATTACAGTAACAGTAAGTTCAATTTATACCTACTTGTGTAAAAATCCAGCATATCTACCTCAAAACCTGTAGTGTGAGTAGTCAAAGCCAGCCTAAGTGACATATCAGTTTGTTTGGAGCCTTCCATTCCCAGCGGCCTAGTCTTATTTACTGCGTTGTATATGAAAAGCCGTGACGAGTGCAGAGCTGAGGGCCTGGCTCACTCTCTTACATATGTATACAGCTGCATAAAGAGCATCTCCCCTTGCAACCCACTACTACAAACAACTTGAAAGCAGGACTGAACCATTTATAAATTCAAAAATGGGTCAGGGATGAAGGTAATCGGAGCAGTGAAGTGTGTTAACAAGAGCAACTAGAAAAGTGTGACACCAGGTTGCACAAAAAGATGCTACCATTTCTTGCTAGTCATCTTGCTAACCCGATTTGAAGTCATTTTCATATTAGTTGGATGAGGGGAGGGGGGTGGTACACAACAAACCATCGGGCATGCGTTTCAGGGTCTGATTTGTTACTATTCATGGCTAAAGCGAAGAGGAACTGTAATACTAGACATGCTTGTTAAATTCACAACACTCCAAAGCTGCCTTCTAGCAAATCCTGTCTTTTGGTTGTCAGCTTAAGACACCCCGGCATCTGCATATGTAGAATTTTTAAGCTCTGTTAAATGGATAGCAGAGTCGCGGCCTATCAAATGACTATAAGCCACTTGGGGTTTTTGGGGGGGATGGGAAGTATTTGGAGAAAAAGCAAAGCAGCAATGCGTTACCTTGTATGCATCAGGGAGCAAGCCACAGAACCACACATTTACTATGGGTTTTTTTGTTAACGCCATATTAGAAGAAAACAGAGCTATTTGCATGTATGTATTCAGCATAGTCTGACAGTAGCTCTCCGCCCTTCATATTAACAGTTGGTACTCAGTTTAAGCCACCGACAGGGGAGTGGCAACAAACAATGACAGAATGCCTGTTTTCGATTGTGCGACCACAAAAGATGATACACCATTCACTACAAAGGCAGTTTGCAAATAAATTATTGTGGTGTGTATTGAGCCGAGGCAATTGTTGGGTCCCTTAGTGTCAGTGTGCAGTGTGGGATAGAGACAGCGTGAATGCCTGTCTGTATATGTGTGTGTGAGTGGACTTATAGATCCAGTGCCATTTATTTCCCCGAGCTGGAGTCAGGGCAGTTAGGGAGGCGTAAAAGGAAATGAGTTGTGAAGTGGTCATTGATCCTGGGCTGTACCGGCTGCAGGCTGGAGACACGGGGACCATCGGCCGCAGCTCCATGGGATGCTGAATGGCTGCCTCTTATTTACACTGATGCTTAACCCCAGCTCAGTTCATTTATCACTGGCCTAATGCACAGTGCAGAGAGGACAAGCTGACAAGCAAAGATTTAATCCAGTCTAAATCATGTCATTATGAATACAAGATTATTTATTTGGTCTTATCCAATGTTATTTAATAAACAGAAAAATCCATTTAAAAGTTGTATATTTGAAAACAATTATGTAGTATGATATAAAATCAACTTTGAAGCTCGTCACTTTTGTTAATCTGTGCCCAATGTATTTCCTTTATTAATGATATATAATAAAAACTATATAAAAGCATACCTAGTCTATCCGTGGCTGCGCTCCTTCCTTGTCCAGAGCTTCTTGAGCACAATCTTAAGTGTTTATTTCCAGCAGCCCGGTTCACAGTGTCTATCTCTCTGCTCCTCTCTGTCCCTTTCTCCTCGTCTCTCTTTCAAGCCTTGCAGCGTGACATTTCGCCGCGCTCTCTGGGGACTCCTGCATGAAATGGAGTTACTGGGAGAGCGCCACTGTAAATTCCAGAAGGCCACGTGTAATGTGTCTTAAACATGGATGGACAGGCCAGGTTTCAAGGTGCCAAAGAATGAGAAAAAGAGGTGCGTGGTCTTAGATAATAGAATAATACTGTGTTTTGTCTGGGGAAGGCTGAGCAAACAGGAGCCTTGCTGTCATTCACTGCCTATATCTTTAGTGTCATCGCCAAGGGAAACTGTCTATATATGTCACAGGCCAGTATGTACTATCCTGCGGGGAGCGTCTGCCAATGGCCACCCTTGAAATAAAAAGGATGGCTTTCATTGTAAATAAGCCAGCCACAAGCATAGCCGGAGCACGTGTGTCTTTTTTATTGAAGGGGGAAATTATTTCACAAAGACATATAGTCCACAGCGCATCCCTAATGCTCCTCCTGCCTTTACAAGAGCGGCTTATCTTTGGCCAGATGATGACGGTTAACAAAAGACTCCTTTATGAAATCGCTCATATTTCAGGCGCGCTCTTTCTCCTGTCCTGAGAGGTGATGGATGCGTCACACCACGACCAGTGTCTTATTTACACAGTTGAGTGGGGCAATCTCAGGCCTGAAAGATAAACCTAATGAGCTTCTTTGTGCGAGGGTGCAAATGAGGGACACTGTGCCCCCTCCCTCCTTCTCTTCTCCATCCAAAGGGACAGTCTGGGTGATTAGGCCTTTAAATTATGCTCAAGGGCAAAGCGCAGATTTGCATCTTAGGTGTGTGCGCATGTGTGCCCTCAAATACAGTACAGTGGAGTAGCAGGGGAGACAGGTGAAGGACAGCAGAGACACAGGGAGATGCTTGAGGCTTGTTTGTGAGAGGTGATGGGAGGTGAGCGGAATGTGTCAGATTTTTATGGAGCGAGCGTTTACTGACACTAAACAATAAACTTGACTGGTTATAAGTGAGAGGTCGGTGCGCACACACATGAACAGACACACACATACACACATGGGATTGGCCCTCCTTGTGTGTGGGGTAACTTCTCTCTCTAATGACTTTCATTTTAGGGAGAATTTCATTTGCCCCTAAACCCTAAATATTACCCATCACTGGCTGTCACATTCCCCATCCCTTCCATTTCCTCCAGCTAAACAGCTCGGAAGGCAGGTTAATTGCTGTCACTCTCAAGTTGGACCACTGCCTAGCTCTCATGTAGCGACAGGGGTAGCCTGGAAGTAAGATGGCACCTTGGCGCACTTATTGTAATTTATGTCAAAATGCAGCAGTCATTTAAATAGGGTTGGAGAGTTTGCATTTTGCTGCATCATGTGCCTCAGGAAAACAGAGCCAAATCGCACAGCTAAACAGTTTACCAACACACAAACTTCTACGAGAATCTGCTAATCTCTGCAAAATCTCTGCAAAAAAAAGTTCACATCCATGCAAACAAAGTAAACATATTTGGAAAACCATAAACAAACAAATTATTAAAGGCTAGGTGTAGTAATGCACTCAAATTCAGACGTTTTTTTTCCCCACATCTGGAAGTTCACCGTAATAACAAATTTAATATACTTTTTTTTTTTTTTTTATTTCTATCGGATATTGAAATAAATTGTTTGGATTTCTATGCCCTGTCTTTTAAGTTGAATGATATCTTGTACCAAAACTTGAGGGGCCGTTGCTGCTCCTTTTCTTTTTTCCATTATTCATTTATATTACATTACATTGTTACTACTCAAGGTAAACTTTGGCCGTTATAGGCACCATCTTGAGCACTTTTCACCATCCAAAAGATATATTATTGTTTCAAATGCATAATTGCCATGCCATTTTTCTATCACTAGTCTGTAACCCATGGATAGTCACATCATTGCTACTATTCTGCTCATCTGACCTCAGTAGATACTTCTTTGGGGCCAGCCTTATCAATGGACTCGAGACAGAGCTGATCCCATTTAGAGAGGCCGGTGGTCCCGAGTATTGGCTCATCAATCGCACTGATAACCCTGGAAGGATTAAGTCTTCGGCGCACTGTAATCAACTAACAGCCTCATTATAGGACATTATGGTATAGATCCAGCAATCAATGCAAGCCCTACATGTACATACACCACTATATTGCATTATGGTCAATGACAAACTGCCTGCTAACACAAGTATATGACTTTTTCCTTACCAAGCTTTTACTATGATGATTTTTTTGCATAATGACTCAGGCTGATGATTTGCTTTGATACATATCTGCGGCTGGTAAATTGCAATCAGATTCAGTGGGTATCTAATCTCTGATCTCAAATCAAATTAGGTCTATTTAGACAACCTTGGGAACGGGGCGATGAAACCCTGGAAAAATTAAGGGGCTGGAAATTTAATTGTGACATTATTCAGATAGCCGGATAACGAAGTGTGTGGCTTTTATAATAATATGCAAGCACCAGCACAAAATATTAACTCAAATTTACTCCAGAAACTGCAGAGTATGGCGATTTCATCCCATAAGCATGATTTTGTTGCTGTAGAAAGTAGGTTGGTTAAAATATATATTATATATATATATATATATATATATATATATATATATATATATATATATATACTAAACAAATCAGTAACCCAACAGAGGAAATATAATGCCATGCATTTACACTACATTTATTCTTTGTCCAATCAGACCACAAGAAATATTGAAATTGGCAGCATTTTCACATTTGCCTTCTTTAACTGTCCCTGGTATGGTCCATATATTATCAGTTTAACTAGGGTGGTCTGATATGGATTTATTATTTTATTATTTGTAGTAAAATTCATAAATTAACGTAATTATTCTTAGTCTAATCTGATACACTGAGAACAAAAAATGCCAACCATCAGCCAAATTTTCCATATCAGACCGATACTGATATCTGGAAGTATCGTGAAACTGATCGCCCAACTGACCCTTGTTTTAAACCTTGACCAGCATTTATCTTTACATTGCAGAGAAGTATAAACACATAGTTATGAGTACTTTCAGCACTGATTTTGGCAATCACATGGTCTTCTAATATCATGCATCCCTAGTAAAAAGTCAAGTTTAAATATTTGACTAAGCGTGATTTGTTCATGGTAAGGGTGCTGCGCGCCTTTGGCCCTGATGAGGCGCAGAGACCTTAAGACGGTGCTTTTCTAATTATAGCTGCAGGTAGTATTTTGGAGCTGCTAGGTAATGGCTGAACCCACAGGGACAGTGGAGAATTCATCAGTGCTTATTCTTAATCATCCCCCCAGCAGCGTGATGAGAGACCGGGGCCCCTATGCCCACCGGACCACTCAATGTCATTCCAAATATGGGCAGAAAATTACACCCAACAGCCTTCTTTCAGAATGGACCCAAAGTAGATGTGGACTAGAATTTGATATGTGCTCTTATATAAATGTATGACTAGAGTAACAGAAATGAGCCTTCTAATTGTCTACTACATGCATGTTTAAGATGGATGTAATGCTAAGTTCTATAGGTGGTAAAAGTGGACTCACTAAAACGTTAAAACCAACCCGGGGGACTACAACTATTCTTACAAAGTTCAAGTAGCAAATCGGAAACAAAGCATTTTATTTGGTTTATTTATTTCAGATATCACAAATTTGGGTTGTCAAAAGTATCTCAAATTAGACTAATCCATACTGAAACTAGTACTGAAGTATCAATACAGGACAAAAATGTTACCTTCTCTGAACAGTTTTAGAATCATGTTGAGCATTCAGTATATAGTATGTCCATATGGTAACACAAAGACAGTACTATTATTTTGCGTGGGAAATAAAAAAAAAAAAATTTATTTTATTATTACCACTGTCATATAGAAATTGGTATCGAGTAGAGTTTGAAATTTTAGTATCATGACAACACTATCACAAACTCATTCTAAGAGACTGTTCACACTATTATGCTACTATTACTTTGAAACATTACATTTGCTGTTATACCAATAAACTCACAATATATCACCTGCCTAATTTAAACGCCATTTTGGTCTTGCTCCTCACTTGTCCTTACGCAGAGATCCAGTGTGAACGCTACAGGAAGTGTGTGTGAAGTTAACAGCATTGGGCCCCTGTTTTAAAAAGCCTCTGGAGACCTGTTAACTGGACTGCTTATTTCAATGTGTCTGTCTGTGGACCTGTGCAGAAGGCTGAGGCTGGGATCTTTACTAGACACACTGTCATAGTCAAAACGCCCCCTTCCCATAAGCAGCTGCAGCAGAGTCCCCCCACCACGGGCTCATAGTAGCATGTCTATCTCCTACACTTAACTAGACACTTATGCTGACAACGCTATTCCACTGCCATAACACCAGCCTACATATTCAAATTCAGTACAACTACACAATGTCGGAACACATCCACAGTGGTTATACAACAATGTAATGAGGACAAATGGGAAATTAGTTAATATTTTTTCTACTTTTATTAATTTAATCCAAATGTACATTATAAAATGTGCCATCTATAGAGACTGCAGTTCTGTTTCATGTATAGTTACCTCACAAACTATATTAAGCAATAGATTCACATCTTTTGTTTGTGTAATGTTTAAGTTTCTATTAGGGCTGAACTAATTGGGAAAAATAATATCTAACTGCAATCTTTCTGTTAAGAATTGCGATTACATTAGTAATTTATGTTTTAATAATACAATTAAAATATGAACTGGCAAACTAATACAAGAATCGCGTTTCAGAACAGGATTATATAGATCTAAACAACAGGGTGAGCAGTTTTAATGCAGAGTAAGACAGGGTATTTTGTTTTGTTTGATAATTAAGTCCATTCGAATTGCAATTTCAATTCAATTACGATTAATCTTGCAGCCCTAGTTTTTATGCCACAAAACTTTCAACCTAATATAACTGTCTCATCTCTTTTAACTGTAGCTTCGACATACACTATACCGATAGGAGCCTGCCCACCATTGCACACCTGGGAGTTGACCCCAATCAGGTGTCTGTGTGTGTGTGAAAGAATGGAAGAGGTGATAAATGGAGAAAGGCCACCGAAGGTGCATGCGGTACCAGTCACCAGCAGGACCACTCACTGGGCAGGGACCGGGCTGGGAGGATGGGTGTTAGGGTGGAAGGGAGAGTCGGTAGAGCTTGGTAGTAGGAAGTAACAAATACCAAGTAGATGTTATTTTGCTACAGTATATTTCTATTGCAACTTGGTACACTGAAGAAATTCTGTATGTCATTTGTAATACATAATGCCGACATCAACAATAAAAAAGTACAATATTGTTGTAGCTTTATAAATGAATAGCAGAATAAAACACTTAAGTAATTAGTGTATGCAGTGTTTGTTAATTCAACCATCTACAGCTCAAATAACCAAAAATGTACCATGACTACTAAGAAAAAGTACCAATGATATAAAATGACCCCCAAAAATGATTGTTGCATTTATATCATACTGAACAATAAGTCGATATAGTAATTATTGTGAAAGGCCTAAACTAGTGTACGTTACTCTCATATGTCTGGATTAGGCTTTTAGTCATTTATTTTGATTATAAACATGCATATATAAAGGTCAAAGGTCATTCAGTTTGGCCCCTCTCAGACAATGGATATATGCTGCGTCTGTTTCACATGAGTCAAAATCAATACTTAAAATAATGACGTTATTAATTTATTAATGTATACATATTTAACTTTTGAAGTTCATACTGCTACTTTCACATGTGATCGGTGTGGTACATTTTTGGCCTACTTACGAATTAAGCTTGGGATAAGAATGCCCTTTCCTCTCTCTAATCCAGTGCAATGCAACAACTACTGCTCCTGCCCAAACTGACCGGAGGGCTTCAGCTGCCACCATGCGCTTCTTCTATGTGAAAACTCCCATCCAGTGCAAAAGAGAGGCTTGCGATACATCCTAACAGAGCTATGGTGATAACCCCAAAGCAGAGCCCTCTAACCCTCTAACCCGGACCCCCACTGCTCTTTTGGCAAACTGTCAAAGCCATCATTCACCGTGAAAAGACACGAGAGACACTTGACTCCTTTAGTCCAGCGGCGCCTGACTTTCACCACTCCTGCCCCCCAGACCAGCTCAAACAATGCACCCCCCTCCAGCCCAGAGAGTCCAACTGAGAGCAACACCACTGCAATATGACATGGATGTAGCACAAGAGACAAATAAGACTTCAGAAAATTTGATTAATTATAGACTCAAATTGCAAGTTCAATATATGCATTCTCATAGCAATACTTAAATCGTATAAATGCCAATAACAACATCGACATATAAATAAATCTATTACTTTTGTTGCTATGAAACATGTTTTTGTCAAGCTGATCCCCAAATCACCCAAAATGAGCTGAACAGTGCCATTCTATTATACATATGACAGGCTTTTATTTTTACAATAACTGATGAGACTGATCATTTAAATCACTCCCATTGTGTCCCTAAATTAATCTTAATATGAGAGACTTTAATCCAAATCCAAAAAGGTTTTTTATTTTATTGTTTTAAAGTACTGTGGTCAAATGTTACTTTGGTTTGTTTCACACTGTAACTGTACTACATCGAGTTAGGAGGCCCTCTGCTGGTGACACTGCTGCTATGACACACATACACGTTCACACACACTTCTTTACAACTGACTTTTTTCTACTTTCTCCCTCTTTCTCTCTGTGCACATCCGCTCACCGCAAACCTTCACACGGCCCTACACTATACGCGACAAACAATCTCCTTTGAAGCACGCACAAAAGTATCAAACAGCAGCAAACCCTGTGACAACAAAACAAAAACAACACTTCCCTGAGTCAACAGCTACGAGCAAAGCGCCATGACAGCACAACAAACTCCGCTGACGATTATGTAAACAAACGCTCAACGAAAACACAAATCCCTCTGCCTCTCTTTCTTTCTTTGCCTGCCTGTTCTGCCGCGTGTGCCTGCAGTGCATCCCGAGCGCTGAGTGTGAGCCGGAGAAACACAGCGGGTGAGGGAGAGAGAGAGAGAGAGAGAGAGAGGCGGAAGGAGGAAGACAGGGAGAGAGGGAGAGAGGGAAGCGGAGCGGAGGACGAGAGAGGCACAACTTACCTGCTGTTGTTGCAGATGCAGGAGCTCGACTGTGCTTACTTCGCTGCTCGTGTCACAGCCGCTTGATCTGGCGTCTCTACTGCCAGCCTCTAATTGGTTGCTGCATAGGCTGCTCAATCCATTTTGACTCATTGAACTGTTGCTTATTGTCTCTGTGGCCGACTCCTGCATCATCATGATTTAAAACCTAGAAGTGATTAAGAGGCACCAGTTAGGGCTCTTTTCTTGTTACAATTTCCACACGTTTTTTTTTTTTTTTTTTTTTTTTCTTCAATCCTGTTTTTGTGTGCTTCTTCTATTATCAAGCCCACAGTCGGTCACCCCCCCTTTCTGCAAATTAAAGCATTTAAAGTAGTGGGAGGGGGTAGAGAGAAAAGGGGGGATGCAGGAGGAGCAATTATGCATTCATTGTGTAAATGAAGCAATACAAAGAGATGCACGTCCGTCCGGGTGCTGTTTGAAAAGGGGGTGGCTACTCAAACCTTATGTTCCTAGGCGATAGATTGAAGCACTACAATATACTTTCAATGAAAACTTAAACCAAATTTGGACAATTTTAAAACATAACTGAAATTCATAGCATTTATACGCAGACCAGTCGTGGTTAAAGGGCACTGGTGAAATATCGGTCAAAAGTGTGTCACAAATTTAGCTCGTCATATGTGACTGAAGTTGCCTAATGACGCACAGCTAATCATGTAAAATTTAAATTTGGAGGAGAGGGGGGGGGGTGGGGGGAGGAGACAGCGGATCACATGGTACGGGGCAGGCTGCGCTGATGAAGACTATAATGGGTTTGTCATCTTTGCTCCAGTGAAATAAAATGTGCCTCGCAGGCTTCCATAGAGGACGGACGCTCGTATGTCAAATTATTACCTTGATCCTTTTCTGCCTTAATCAAACCACACAGATTCATTTATTTTGGGGCAGCATAAAATTATTAATAATTACTGGGCTTTAATGGGATAGCCTAATGCAGCGCTGAAAACTTGAGGAATTGATTCAAACCGCAATAATGTAAATAAATGCAGGCTATCATGCAAATTCGCTGTGAATGCATTAGTGTACAAAGATATGAAAAGATGGAAAGAATAAAAAAAATAAAATTTGCTAATGATTGTGTTAAAACAGCATAAATTATGTATATTGCCGCCTCACTCTCTCTGGTAATAAATGTTTTATCATTTTTGCCTACATTTACCTACACCCCATCGACACTCAAAAAAAAAAAAAAAAAGGGCCATTTTCAAACAATTCATATTCTAACTTAGCCAAGCAACTAATAGGAAGCCCTCAGATATTTTTTCATTACTAAAGTGTTTATGTGGACAGGCAGCAGAGGAAGCCCGTGTGTCTTTGGTAAACAGCAATTTAATAGAAGTGTGAGTTTGTGAGTGCGGAGATTTGTGTTTGACGAGGGCCAGGCGCGGGACAGGCCTAAAGGATGTCCACAGCCCGAATAAACAGGATCCAGGCAGCCAGAACAAACAAGGCCTGCCTTTTACACAGAGCAGGGCGACAGCTGCCCCGGACAACACTAAATAGGAGGGATAGAGGCCAGGACGGCGCGCTTGTGAACACACCGGCCAATGTTTAACACCGCTACGCTGATGGGGAGGGGAAGGGGGGAGCGAGAGAAGGGGGGAAAAGGGGAATATGACAGAGAAGAGGAGATAGAGGAGGGGAGAGAGGGAGAAGAGAGGAAGCGAGGGAGGGGTGGAGGTGGTGGTTTTGGTGGGGAGGACTGGCACAATGTGACATCCAATCCGATGATGAATCTCAGCATAAGAAACTCAAGGCTGCGGCCCGAGATCAGCCGGCTAATAAGTATTCAAATTAGGCATAAATTTTACATGCTCGATGTTTAAAATATTCAGAGAAAGACTGTCTGATTGCCTTTACTGCCATTCTATGAACATTCTAATGGAGCCGGGATCTTTCTTTATTTGGACCGGCGACGGATGTTCGGAAAACTTGAAGCTATACGAGACAAGGAAATGGGATTTTTTTTTTTTAATATCTAAAAGCAATACCAACCTCTAGCAATGTGATATGAAACAGCTACTTTGATATTAACAAACTCCTGAATTCCATCCAATATAATTACACACACAATTATACATACACAAAGAGACAAATACATAATTCAAAATATTATAATGCCAAACAATGCTATCTCACCCAATCTAAAATCCACACAACATGTCCAACTGCAGTGCGATAACAATGCAGATATATGCTAAGTGTATTCGCAGAGATCAGATGGTGTCTTAACCTTAATGACAGCGGTGAGATAAATTAATTAGCCATCTAAAGTCGGCATTCAAATCTGCCAATTAGAATGTCAATTAGAAACAGAGGCGGGCTGAGTTGACGAGGGCCTCCTGAGCTGCCCTGGCTGTGGGTGATGGGACTGTCACTCCACACAATAGCAGGGTGACATGCACTTGGCACCTTGGGGGGACACAAAGCAACCAGCGGTCCCACCCTAGGGTAACCAGTCCTGACCCCGGATCGGCCCGCCCATAAACCAACTGGGTCGGAAGGAGCGTGCCACCTCCGGCTACGTTCGGCAGCTTTAATGCAGCGTGAGCGCGCTGCCAGTGTGCCCGCGCGTGTGGCTGACATCCCATAAATTGCCGGTGTCCTGCGTTTCAACACACCCGCTATTTGATGCCATTTCCCCAAGCCATAATCTTCCAATGAGAGAGAGAACTTAGACCACTTATTATCGCGATCGGAAACACAGAGGAAGGCTGTGATTGCCGGGTAATACGCTGGTAATTCTGTAGATGTATAGCTTTGGGAAGGCTGATGATAGTGATACTAAGTGTTTAGGTGGTAGAGCGATCGCGAGAGATGAGATAACTTCATGCTTTCTACATTTACTATAGGCTCATAGTTCTGACGGTTCTATTTAGGTATGAGCTCAAAGAAAAGAAAGGTATTTCTAGATAAAAAAAAGATATTCAGACACTGTATTTGCAAAAGCTTTAAACCAACTCCAGCTTTTGTCTCATTCCTTGTGCAACCATAGCATCGCTTGCTATTCCTCTCCTGCTTGAGCAAATATTTACTCTTGAATCTTGCACTTGGCAAATCTGCCTGTGCCATCAGGTACAGAATCAGAGGAGGAGTCCTGACGACGCATTTGTCCCAGAGATTGTGAGAATATCTTTTCGTTTTTAGGCGAAGTGACAAAACAAAGGTGTAAGGAGTACGATTGAACCCGCACACACTGGTACACAGCAGCCTCACTCGCACACCTATCATTAAAGGGGGAAGTAACAGCCCTCCATCTTTGTTTGCGAGCTCTAAAAGCCCCTAATGTAGCCTCATTACCTGCCCTGTCTCCCATTCGATCATGTGCGGTAAACACACACTATGACACGGCCCATCCATCTAGAGGGAATAGTGCGCTGTCTCCGTTGCGGTCTGAGCAGTACCAGCGCTGTGCTGTTATCATACAAGCAGTGTGACAGAGGCCGGGGCTGGGGCTATCCATTCTCACATGTGCAGCTCTACACCGGATCTATCAACAACATGGACAGTCACAGTAATTATATGCATGAGTTGACAAAAGTATTCTCATTAGAACAACAAAAAGAGAGAGAAGGCATCTGAAATGCTCTGATCCTCATTAATTCATTATCACTTCACATTTCAGGTGGCTGGCTCGAATTTCTCCTGGTTTGCAAGATCAAAATAATAAAATAATAATAATAGAAATTACATTTCACAGTCTGCTGCCTCCTCACAGCTCCCTGATCAAGTCATGATATGGTTACTATTTAAAATAATCACACATTCTGTGCTTGAGTGAAATTAATTCATCATTGCCATAAGTTACTCTGCATACGAAATAAAGAAGTAACTAGAGAAGGGCAGGGGCGCACATATTCCATACTTCAGATTGCTTAATAAATCAAAATGCCACAAAGCCGCTGACTTCAAAATGGTGCTTAAAAACCAGTGCATTTAAAATTAAAAATCTCATCTTACACCAAATATAAGAAGGTGAAAGTTTAAATAACTTCTTAAATAATTCCTGCATTTTTTCAATGGGGTGTTAATCTTTTTTGTCATGTGTATGTTTTAGATGTGTATTGTTTTTGGTTGTAGTGGGGACAGTGATAAAGATATAAAAAGACCTCATGGAAAGCCACATTCGACAAGGCCCAGTCTACCGGATTAAGTAGGCTACTGCTGCTGTGCCTGAGAATTAAAAGCTTCCTTTTTGGCACTAAAGGGCCACCATAAAAGCATTAACGACTACTTCTCCTAAACCTGTGTATGGTAATGGTTTCTGCTCTGCGATAGAGGAATTTCAAAAGTGCTTTTCGGTGAATAAAGATTGCTTTGGAAAAAAAAATGGGGTCTGAAGAAATCATATTTACAAAATCAGGAGAGGGGCCAAATGAAAGAAGATGAATGAATAATGGACTTTTGCGTTTTTGGGGATTAACGTTATTCAAAGAAACAGAATCAAATGCGGTTATCTCCTGTCCAATGAGCCCTACAGTGACAAAACCCTGTCATATTTCAATTCCTCATTTGAGCCGACAATAAAATGTAGTTCTGTGATAGGGCGCATTCAAGTCTAGAGTGTTCAGAACTTAATTCTCTTCTATTTACAATAAGGAGATGAGACAGAATAAGATAAAAGGCAGACTATTTGCCTGGCTGTGTGAGTGTCCCCGAATGCAGCGAAAAGTGTGCGTCACCATCTGTGTTTATGAAGAAAAGCAGAAAAAAAGACGACAAAGAAACGCAGAGAACGAGTGGAAAGAGCATGTTCAATTGTACGGTCTGCACAATGTCTCCTTAGAATCTAATGCATGAAGCACTTGTGAGCAGTGTGCATGATACAGACCTAATACAATTTATGGGAACAAACGAAACAATGGCTCAAGTGGTTCTGAACATGTTATCAAATCATAGGCCTAGATCATGTTGAAATGATTATTGTTCATTGTTAAGTTAAATTTAGTAAGAAAATACAGTTTGGAATATGTGAGACAAAGCAATACCAGAAAGTACATTGCTAAAAATACTACAAAAGTTTGTAAATGAGTGGAATATCTCAAGTAATTATTATATTGTCAGCATATGTTATTTTAAATTAATAAACTTTTCAACAATAATCTGATTGCCGTATATGCAACAGATTTATAAAGCATACCGTTGTCTTATGGAAGTATATAGACGTTGATATACTATGCATAATACGAATAAAAAGGGCAATTGTATGAGTTACCAAAAAAAAAAAAAAAAAGTTTAGTTATTCTTATGACTATAATTCATCTGATTGTCTAAAATAAATCATCTTTTTAAATACACGAGCTGGCGCTGATTCTGCACAAAATTTTTCAAAAAGAGGAGAGGAAGTACCATGTTTGGGCTCGTCCCATATCATTTACATACCCACGAGGTATTTGATTCAGACAACCCCGGCGTATCCTCTGCTACTGCTGCTGCTGGTGGTGTGGGTGAGGCAGACAGTGACGAAAGCCGATCAGTCTGCTCTCATTTGCATATTTGCCAATTCCATTAATTAACTCGGCCCACCTAATCAGGGCTAATTGACCTATAAAGAGGGGAGGCTTCATTGTCTAACCCAATCATCTTCACACCATGAGGAGAGGAGGTGCACCGGCGCAGGGTATTTCCGACCTCAGTGTATTTATAGTTATAGAAGTGAGGAGATTTCTTTTATTTTAACGACTGAGACGAAGCGCTTTGACACCCGCGGTTAGAGCTGGGACAATACTGGATTCTTTTTATTTTTCAAGAGAAGAGAGACACGAAACAGGATAAATTTGAGTATGGGATATCCGATGTGGTGTGTGCGCGGTAGATCCAGCGGACAGGACAGGAGGACAGGGGCACGCAGGCTGCAGATAGAGAGACATAGCTCATAGTGACGTTTCTAGTTATTTCTAGTTGATTAGGGCCATTATGTCTCCAGCTCTGATTTATGTTGTCATTGGCCCTCAGCAGTCCTGCATCGATAGATCTTAATGAATTGGTAAATAAGGGTGAAGATTACAGTTGACAACGCCGCAACATTCCTCATTCATACCAGACAAGATTTATGTAACCAATTAGGTGCAAAACAGGGGGACTGGTCAGGGGGAAAAATCATCTTCTGCTACCAGAAAATTACCAAAGTCAAAGCTACGACAAGAGAAATTTTAATACAGGAATTGTCACAGTTCTGAAGCAGAAAAGTGTTACATAAAAATATGACAAAACCTGAATAACTTCTGTAAAAAAAAAATAAGAATAAATTCTAAAACATATTTGACAATTCACACCATGCTGAAATTATGTCCAAATTCAAAATGACGGAATCAACAGATTAAAAATGAAGCCCTCGCCAACAAAGTACCACTTTGATATGTAAATAGTAAATTCAAGAAGCCACTCTCCCTGTTTCACGAGGCTTCCCAGACACCGGCGTGTAGGTGTGTGTGCGCATGGGGGCATATAAAATCAATTGTTCTCATGATGTCTCGCACACCACGCCAGCCACACTCATTTGCATTTTTAAAAAGCCACCCCATTCTATGGTTTAATCACCCTTTCCAGACGCTGAAAAGTGGACAAACAAAAGGCCGCGTGCAGTTTGAAATATTCAGATAAAAGTGCAGATCATCAGTAGCCTGCGACAGACCAGGAGGACCCATAGGGCAGCAGTGAACAGAGGTGGAAAATTAAAGCGAGTGATACGCGAGCTGCCTGCTTTCAGCCCCTCTCCCTTCAAGCACATGCAAATGAGGCCGAGCTGCTTAACTGCATCATTTATGTGGATAATAGCGGCATCATCATTACGGGAACTCAAATTAAATTACATCACAATTAGCATAACAAAGTGATTGGTTAAACTTTCAAAACAAATAACGCGGCTCGGCTAATGAACAGTGTTAATTGGCCAGTGTGCATTCTAAATAAAACATGTAAGTAAACATGTGTTTTAGCCTAACAAATGTAAATATTTTTTTTCTATATATGAATAAGAGGGAAAAAATAAAAATGCTGAAAAAGACAGAAAACTGACAATTGCCAGGGGGATTTGTAAGCTGAAATATAAAATGTGTAGCATTTAATTTTATTGCGCTAAAGAACCTATTATATGCCAGGCTCTGGAGAACAATGTAAATTATCTGCCTTCAAAATGGAGTTTGGCCAATTCTCCCTGTGAACTAATCACATAGCTCATTATGCATTAGGGTATTAAATTATGAAGAGGAGTCCCTTTCGCATTCCTGCACAAAGCCCTATGAAATGTTAATAATATGCTCACAATAGCCCAATACCATGCCTTGCTCTGCCTCATCAATATTTAAGTAAACAAATTATCCCATTCGCCTTTGATAAAGATAATTAGTGCTTCAGCGATTATCAGTCTGGTGACCCCTTTCCCTCTTCAAACCCAACATCTGCTCGCAAGACTTGGAGACTTTCCCCCGCAAAACAAACAAGTCAAACTTCAAGTACAAGCTCTGCCCTGTTAAAACACACATGTGCAGCTGATTAGAAAATATTTGATTGTAATTTCCAAGCAAAGGCTTCTACTCGCTCTGTACCTGCGCAGTGTCGAAATCCAGTCTCCTAATTTTAATAATCAATCATTACCGCCAGAGCACGGTGACCGACTAATGCAGAAATAAAGTGACGTAAAACACTGGTGGGGTGACACCGACGAGGACTGGAGCGCCCACGTGCACGCGCATCTCATGCACACTCACATACACACACACGCACACACGCACACACACACAGGAGCGTGCACGAACCAAGCCATTCATCAGCACTAATTAAGCAGCAGATTAACAGAGCCGGCAGACCTGGACAGCACGGTTACACAGTGAGACAACCAGCAAGCAAAGACAGCCCAGCAATCAAACACAACAATTCAAAATGCCCAAATTTAACAACACAGAAGATGATGGACAAATGGATGGACACACAAGTTAATGGTGGACTTTTTTTTTTTCTTTTTCATTTTTTTTTTTTTTTTTTACCTGGAAGTTTGGAGCACCAGGGAGCAGAGAGAGCAGAGCCTGTGTCACTGCCTCCAAGGGGGATCTAGCAGCCGCGGCCCCTAAAGTCGACTGGTTTGAGCGGTGCCGCGTGGAGAAGGCAACACTATCTGTGTCATCACTTCTGCCCTGTTTATGGGGGATGGCATCATAAACAAGCCAGCCCCCCCATCCTGTCCCGCGATCCCTCCGCTACCTCCACCCTCGCCCCACCTCTCTCCTCTCCCCTTTCTCCCCTCTCTCACCACCACCACCACTGTGCCATTCATGCATACTTAAATCACCGTCGCCCCATTAAAAAAAAAAAAAGGAAAAAAAAAAAATCCTAGACGCCTCTCCTGACAATTATTCTATCATTTCAAGTTGTCACCAGGGCAATTACGAACCGGGCCCCCCTGTGTTTTGCAGGTCGGACAAGCTAGGCCCGGCTAGAGCAGTTCAGTTTAGAGGGAAAAGGAGGAAGAAGAAGTGGAGTTTGGAGCGAGTGTGTGAATGGAGAAGGCTCAAGTAACAGAATGTAAATTTATGACAGAAACGGTAGGCAGCTTCCCTGTCTTTACTCTGGTAATAATTACACCATCACTCCTGCCGCTTTGAGCTGATGAAATATTTCACAATTAATGGAAGACACTAATCTTTTCTCTCTGTGTTTTACGAGAACAAAAAGATAATTGATGCTTTCAATTTCCTTTGATTTATATTAGGAGAATTAACTTACAGTGTTTCTAGTTTTAAAGGTTTTAATAAAAATGTGCGGTGCGGGTGTGCGTGCGGCAGTGTGTGGGTGGGTCTTGTGTGTCACTGGAGTGTGTGTATGAGGGGACGCTCTACACACGGGGAGCGCCCAGTCTCCTCGCAGGACGCTCGCCGGCTCTCCCTCCGCACCGCAGCGAGCAGCCTGCCAAGCGCTACACACCCGCTAGTCCCAAACGCAATTCTCTTCCACTCACACGCACACACACACAGCTGGAGCACATACGCAGGCAACCACCGCTCTGGAGTCCTTCTTTTGTCAACCGGGACCGCGGAGTGGAGAGGAAAGGAGAGAGGGATACCGCGATCACTATACACAGAAGGTAGGTGCGTGTGCTGTGCTTCGGGGGTTTTAGCTTACGCTGATCTGAAGCGTGCAGGGTAGCGGTAAAGTGAATAGGGTTGTCACAGAAGCTGTTTTAATAACAATTAGCTCTGATGCTATCTGTAAACTACAACAAGTAAAGTTTGAAGAAAGACCTACCTTTAAAACAACATCCACTCTCTCCAGTAAGAAGCATTTGCAGAAGTATTCTCAAAACCCAGGAGGCAAGTTCAAAAACAAAAAAGGGAAAAAAAGGGGATAAATGCCACTCGTAGAAAAGTGGAACAAAGCAAGCAAAAAAAAAAAAAAAAGATGCGCTAGCTGCTGCTTACTGTCAAATACATCACCACAGAAGTTTTAGAACAGTATTTACAGTAGTGCAGTAAGTACGAGAGCAACCTTTGCCTGGTCACGTCTAAGAGACAGTTGCCGTTTCAGTCCCGCTACCTAATTAAAACAAGTCAGGCAGCCCCGCCGGATTGTTTTGACGCCCGAGGACCAATAGTACACAAAAAAACCAGTGGCTTGATCGGACGGGTAGGGGGGCTGGTCGCAGGGAGAGGGGAGGAGGGGGTGGAGGGTGGTGAGAGTTGGCAAAAGAATAGTGCTGCATGTGATGTGTGTGTGTTGGGGAGAGGGTAGAGGGAAGGGGGGGGGGGGTATGTGTGTACGGGGGGGCTCAGAAGAGGCGTTTTGTGGAGGAATCCGAAAGGGGAGAGGGAAGTCCACAAAGGTTCAAAAACTAGGGGGACCTGCAAACGTAATGCACTTCGACGACTAATCGTAAAGTAGTTGTCAATGTATGTTTTAGAAAAGAAGAATTACTGAATGCAAAGTTAATCACAGCTGAAAAAAATGAATATAAATAGAACTTGATAACATAAATCTTTGGAGTGCCAGGTGTGTTTTTGCCCTACTTAGAAGCAATCATGTTTAGGCAGGTCTAAGTATACCTTTCACATGACATTTTCAAAAACCTTGTAATGATTTTTTTTTTTAAACGGCTTCATGCCACATGTAAATAAATTAAATGCATTTTTTTATAGATATATTTTTTAAGAAAACAACAACACAAAATATGTCTTTGAATTAATGATCTTTGAAAATCCCATTGTCTTTTTTCACTCACTCTCCCTTTCTCTCTCTCCCCTCTCCTTGCTCCCTCTCCCTCGCATGCCACAGATGTTTTTCTTAGTCGCTCCAGCAGACAGGAATCTACTGGCGAGAAGAAAGCCTCGTCTTCCCCAGGAGAGAGGAGTACAAAGCCCCTAGTCTGTTCACGGCAGATGCAGAGAGCCAGTCCATCTGCCACCAGCCCACCGCGCCACATGGACCTCCGAGACTCACTATAAGAGGCGACGTCCCTCCTCACATCTGCTTACAAATGTTTACGCACATATACATACAATGCAAACCGCTAAAGTTATAAAAAATTATCGCCACACGCACGTGACTCCGATCTACTTCGTGCTCTAAAGGATTAGAGGAACTTTACTATTTTAAAAGAAGGCCATTCAGGGCAACCGTGATAGATTTATTTGGAAGAAAAGACGCAGCCCCTAACACAAGGGTAAAGACCACTTGAACTCGTGGCTCAGAGCAGTTCACTGGCGTGATTTAACACCCACTGAATAGCACATTATCTCGGCTTCACCGCAGCATATTTCAGCTGTATGATATCATTATTAAATCACAAACGTAGGCCAAAAGATGTAGCGTTTTCATTAGTGCCAGTTGTTTGAGCTTTGAGGACATAAGGGTAAACACTAAACAACTGTGACAGAGAAAGTGGAGTGAAAGATGACAGGAGGGAGAGAAAAAAGAAAAAGATAGTGCCAGAGCGCCTAGCGTTAAACAACTGCTGTTAATTGCTGTAAGCGTCCACATTATGCCAGTAATTTCAACCATTCCTCTCTCGGCGCTGACGGCTGCGGGCTAGAAAGCTCCTTCACCCCCTTTAATAAACTAGTCAGAGCGCCTCACTGGAAAAGACAAACAAGGGGCCCCTAGCCTTAGAAACACGGCTCTTCGCTGGGGAGAATGCTATGCTTATTTCTACACATCTGTGACAATTGTATGCCTCCTCCCTTTAGATATTTATTCCCTGCGTCTCTTCTCGCTGCCAAGGTCAACGGAGACAAATAGGCCCACCAGCGCCTTGATGTGGTGGCAGCCCGAACAGTGAGAGTGGAGGGAGGTGGGGGACGGGTGTGGGAGGGGGCGGGGGTGGGGGGCGGAGGAGAGGGGCAGCCGACATGTGTAGCAACGGTGGGCAGAGTCAGCGGGGAGGGCGGGTGGCAGCAGCTGGTTACGGGCCTGGGTGAAGGCTGAGGCAGGGAGGTGCAGTGAAGGGGCTAGAGGGGGGTACTCGGGATGGGGGGGGGGGGGGGATTAAAGGGGGGTACTCAGGAATGGGGGGGTGCCTTGACAGCAGTAGTGACGGATGTTGGTTTGCCTGTCTGTGCGGGACCATCACTTCCTTACGTTGTACACGCAATTAAATTCAAACCACCACGGACCATAACGCCTTGAGGGCATTAGCAAAGTCAAGAAAGTGGGGTTACTTCTAGGTTCTCGCAGTGGCTACGTTGATAAGAAGTCTGACCAATCCAAAGTCCTTTATGACATATGACTATCTAGACATTATTTATCATTTTAATAACACATTTGTTGCAATTACAAAGTTACAATTAGAAGAAAGATGTGTTTACTTTTCACTAAAGTTAATCACTGTATTTAATTTCATGTATTCAGAAATGAGACTTTCTGGTAATTTTTTTTCTGGTAATCACAAAATCAATATAAAAAGGCTATTTGATTTTGTAACTTATTACTATTATTATCAGTAATAGTTGGAGATGAGTAAATGATAAGGCTATGATTTGATTTAGGGTAACTACACCTGTACCAAAGTATGAAGGGCAACTGAGACTGGCGCCCACAAGAATAAAAAGGTAGATCTGGTTTTGGCTGGAGCCTAAGTGCCAAAAGCATCACTGTTGACTTTCATTTAGGCTATCCATTTGACATCCCCCCTCCCTGGTCCATTTCCACATGTAAGAGCCAGTCAGACTAAATGAAGTGATTTTAACATCTGCTAAAATATGCTCAACTGCTCCTAACAACTACCACATAGTGATAACCAGCGCTTTAAAGAGCAAAGCACCACACATGTATAACACACACACATCAGCACCATTCATTAGTTGTCACGCAAATGTTCCACAAGCACAATTCACCAAGCACTTAGTCCTGCCTACCGAAAAAAGCCAAATAAGGCGTAATGAGTGGGTACGTTCTTTCAGTCCAGGTTCAGTGTTGATCACATGATATGTTGCTTATGGCCAAAGAGCACAGCCCATTACGGACCGGTGATTATATAAGTGGTTGGAAGGCGGCACCATTTTAATATACTGTACTTAAGCACCCAGGTATCCATGGCAACTTGCCTTGCACCGTGCATTCAGAAAAATCCCTCATGAACTGCCTATTAAGTGGCTGATGATGACAATGCCCAGATTTATTAGCATTTATTTTATGAGCAGCAAATGCACAAAGCAAGGACTTTGATTGAGGCCACTTGAATAAAAACAAAATGAATCCATGCATTCAGAGCTGTAAACAAGTACACAGCTCAGAGATGTTTGTTATATTTGATGAGGATAAATAGTAAAGATGGTGTGAAGTGGGGCCGGCCTTTCCTCTGGGAGTCTCCACATGTGACTTCCATTTGCGACTTTGGCCCAGTGCCCAACAGGACATCCCTGAGAGAGTGTTTGCTCCACTCAATATCAACAGCCCAGTAAGCAGCCTGAGGAGGGGCACTCTGGGCCAGCCCGCCTCAGGTTCCTATTGAAAATAAACTCTGCTGTATATTCAGTGGTCTCACAAATATCCAGACACACGGCGAGGAGCCACGTATAGCACTCAGCAGTGTTCCACCAGAGCCTCTCCAAGGCTTAATGATACCTGCACCTACTCCAGCTGCCTCTGCAGACAGCAGGAGTCCAAATTAAAGTATACATTACAGCAGAAAAATAAAAAGAGATCGAAATGACAGAAATCAGACAGTTCAAGCTGACCAGCCTCTTCAAGTGGAGTACAGCAGACAAGCGACAGACACTCAGGTTAAATTGGCTCTCCTGCGCCTCCTCTCATCTCCTCCATCACCACACCTCATGCTCTACCCCCCTCCGAAAACAAAACCAAAAACATTTTCTTCAAAAGTGCATTTGAATTAAATGTGTCGCTGATATCAAAGACTGAGTTAAGGCGTGTAAATTTAAACAGTACGGCTCCCAGCAGTTACCTGTTCCACAGCAGATAGAAATGAGATGAAAGGGTCCACCATGTTGTAAAAAAGTGTCTTTAGTCTTAGATTTCATCTGGTTATAATAATAGCCATTGTTCAAATGTAACCTCTCCTACAACACAAAATAGAAGCCAATGATTTATTGTTTATGTTAACCGTCTTGGCTACTGCGATGTCAAGATGTTTATAAAAAAATGATCCACGTGTCATTTTATGCCTTCAGACATTTGTGTTAAGGAGGAATCCGAGAGCCGTTTATGACAGTGATGTGTAGCGTCTGAGGATCCCACGGCTGAACCTCTGCCAAACAGATTATCATTCCCAGAACCACAGCTACACACTCACATGGAAGCAAGACAAGCTCCAGTGGCAGTCAAAAGAGCACAACACCTGTAGATGCAATTGGCTGCTGTTTAGGGATGTTCCATAGAGGTGATGCAAGAAGCAATAAAATAATACCTAAATATGGGAGATTAAAAACAATGAAATATAATTAGGCTGTAGAAAGATGTCCAAAATAGAAAAGCAGGGCATCCGGAGAGTGAACTTTTGAGTTTGCCTTCCGACTTTCTGCTGACATGAGGGCTATACAGTCATGACTAAAACACCATTCAACAAGACACCAATTACACCTAAAAGGCCCTGATCAAATGAATTCAAGAAAAATGGCATTCCAGCAAAGAATAATAAACTCATTACATGGAACTTTCAAACTCGTCTTTTCTCCACACCACGGCTAATTCAAACCTAATTTTTTACTAGCCACTAATTTGAGGGCCAAGGGCGGGGGATAGGAATTACATCTGGAGGTAATTCATTGTGTGGAAGTGAGCCCAGAGGAGGTAGTGATATGGCCACCCCCAGCCCCTAAAATGAAGAGAAAATAGAAAGACAGAGACGACCTGGAGAAGGAACTATTTAGGAGAGTGGGACTTCCGGAGCGGAGGAATGACACTTCACAAAAATGTTTTCATTGTGCTGTCACCAGACATGGGCTGGAGGGGATATGGGTGCAGCCGGCTCGGGCAGAGAGACAGACAGACACAGTGATAAATAAAAAAGAGATATTCAGGAACTGTGGGATTTTTTACATATGCAGCAGTCTTTTCCACAGCTGTGGAGCTTCTGGCCTCTGTAAACAGGCGAGCGTGAGTCGGGCTGGAGCAGCCAGTGCAGTGGACTTTATGAGGACGTCGCACTCTCCAGTGACCACCTCCATCTGGACACATCTGAGTAGGCTGCCTCATAAATGGCACTCTCTGCCCATGATCTGAGTTTCAAAGCTCTTGGTATATGGCTGTATCAATTTCACAGCACCAATGCACACTTAACAGGTATTTAAAAAGGAGGTGTTTGGAAAAGGGAAAAGAGGAATACATTTGGGGAATAGTTTGGAATATTCTGAGAGTATGAATAGTCCGAGATGGAGGTGAGAAGTTTAGTTCCAAACGACGCTGCAGCGTAAAATTGCTACAGGGGGACATTAACGTGTGACAGAAAAAGTTACCTCTGTCCTTTGGACACGAGAGCCCCCACTCTCCGAGCTGCTGCCACCCCTCCATCACTAAATGTGTTTTCCAAATGAAAATAAACGCAGTCTGGTCGGTCTGAGGCAGACATACGCGTGAATATGAGATCAAATAAAGGCTTCTGTGGAGGCTGAAAAGAAAAATGAAATGGCTTGTGAAGGGAGATGTAGCGAGTAATAAAATGACTCCTTTATATGTGCCTAAACAGTGCATGTTCCCCAGGAGAGAGTGAGGGCTTCACTTTGGTCAAACACAAGTATGCAAGTGGCAATTTTTCCTGCAGGGAAGATTCCTTGATACACTTCTTGAGACTTGGCGCTCTGCAATTTTCTTGAAACCGAGAAACTATTTCAGCAACAAGTTAAGCGTAACTTTGGAAGTTTTACTTTGATGATGTGGAGGTACACGCTGTCATTGAAAAGTATGTTCCATTAAAGTGGAACAGCAATAATTCAGAGGGCTTTTTGCTTTTCAATGACTTCAACCTAGGCATTTTAGACTAACATATACAGTTGACTTGGACTGACCATGATGTACTACAAACAGTCAGTCATCTTTGGGATGGAAATATCACTAGTTTGAAATTGGTTTGCTATTGCCGTTATAAAAGCACAACTCCATTTGGCATTGGGGGAATTCATAACAAAAGTATGAATATAGCTACTTAAAATCATCCAATTGATTTGTATTCTTAAAAGGCTCATCACAATAATATTCAGATGGACTTTTATGCTACGGCAGAAGGGCTATAGTACGGAAAATTTGCAATTGGAGAGAATACATTATAATTCATTATACAGTAGTTATTAAACCTTCAGTAAAAAAGCTTTAGTACAAAGATTGAGCCACTTATCAGGCCTACTCACTACCTTTAAAAGCTGTCCATGTTCAGTGCTCTGAGTGGCAAAAAAGCAATCGCTGATGACTTCGAAAATAGGACTAGATGTTCAATTTATCCAAACAGAAATGGCTGCTAGAGATTTTAGAGAATCAAGCTATGTAACTGTTTATTCAGAAACCACAGTAGAATGAATGACTGCAATTTCTGGAATTATAAATTCCTGGAAAAATAAATTTAGAGCAATTATTCTAAGTTGCCAATAGCATATTTTGAATCTGAAGTGTCTTTTTAATCGTCTCTGTTGTGAACTGCATCTGCATCTTCAACCTTTCATTGGAATCTTTGCAAGTCAATCTTTCTAAAATTGTGTTGTTTCTTACTTACTTGGCATGTAATTAACAGTTTAGCTGCACTTGTCGACAACATCTGAGATAAAAATGAAAATAATTTGCAACTTTATTTGACAGCATGTGCTCCTGCTCTTTACAAATATATACAAGTTATTAGAGAGCTCATAGCATGCTGCCCAAATGTAGTGCAGAGAATCAGTGGCAATAAACACTTGTCATATCATCTCAAATTACTCTTAATTCTCACAGAAAACACCCAATTAGAGCTGAGACAGTTTTCCACACTTTGCCAACTAGGGAAAAAGAATGACATTTCTACACTGGCTTTTGCCCCTTTCTTTCTTCTCATGGATAGGAGGGGGATGTTTGTGACAGTTCAAAAGTGCTGGTGGACTCCTGAGAGACATCTCCCTGCACACTGAACTTCCCTAAACAAACAGCCGCTTGCACTTCAAATACATAGCAGGACTATTAGGTAATCTTTTCTTTGTTCACTTGGCCTCAGCCTAGTGACTAACCTCAATCTCCCTCTGTTCCACCTTCTGCTTTCAAACTGACAACACAATCCTGAATGCTGCCAGTGCTAAAGGAGTGCACCATGATGAATGGCTAGGAATTATCTGCTAATATAAACATGCTATCATGTGTGTTTGGACAACTTGTATTTGTTGTGCTATGATGACAAGAGCCATATGGATTTAAGAAGAGAGGAGGAAAGTGTGGAGTGAGGAGGCAGTACAAGGGCTCTCTGTTTTTGGACGGGACAAATCTGAGGTTTCCTCTTGGATATCTAATATCCTGCGAGGTACCAAAAGTCTTACAGTAGTCTAGTGTCTGGGATTTTCCTTGCAGGAGTTTGCTGCATATGCCTGAATTGTTGCATGCTTCTAAGTCGCTATATGGCTTGCGTGAGTCTCTCCCAACAAAGCCTGGGAAATCAATCAATCTGCAAAGTAATACCTCTAATGCCAGATGTGGCATTCGGGAAAAAAAGACTTAAAAGGCTTGTTTGCTCAGTATTAGGGACCCCACGGATGAAAATAGTTTGAAATCATGTTAAGCCAAAGTATTTACTGCAAATGAATCAAGCCGTCAAAATGCTACTTGTGTTATTTGAGAATAGCTCTTGTTATCTTAGGTGGCTTCTCTAAGGTGCGCATGTCAGCTGTGTTAAGACCGTAAACCATATCTTCTGTTTACTTTCCAACTTTCTGAGGAGAATTGATGACAAACGTTTTCAACAGGTGTCTTTGTTTGCTGTGTCTTTTATACATTTCAGTAGTTAGCATATTGACACATCCACGCAGACTGCAATTATAAATGCATGGTTTGCTATAGGGAGCTGAACTTTTCACACCTTTCAAAGCCACAAAATTGGATGGTTTTGTGGTTGTGCAGCTGCCGCTCCGCGCTAATGCAAGGCGGTGTCATATGAAAAATATTCCTCTCCCCAAACCACAGGGCTGGTCATTAATGAAACACAGGCCGCGCAGTGAGGTCATACAGAGTCTAGATTTCAGCAGCCACACTTAAAAACCGCTCAGAGAGAATAGAGCAACATGAACACAAATCAGATTCCGAGCTCCAAGGACGGGGAAAATAAATAAATAGAGAAAGGGACTGGCCCCTCTCACTTTTTCCCCCCGCGCTCTGCAAACAACGTCAACTGCAGCTCAGAAACAGCTCACAATGAGAGCAGACTAAACAATCCGGTTCGGGCCAAGGAAAACGCTAAGCAACCCGGCACACAGGATGTCTCACCCTAATTGCCAACTATCAAATCTCACAATGGAATCTATCCATTTGGCAATATCTTCACAGCAAACTTGGCAACATACATCTGCTTTTAAAAGTGTCAACGCAAGATGGGACGATGGAAAAAATCTGCAGCAAAGTCTATTGTTGGAGAGTTCTTGGATTAGCCTATGTTTATTGGGAAAGCTGGAAAAAAATACTGGACAAAGGTGCTAGGGGTCTTGTAAACGAGGGACTCAAATCTTCAGCATTAAGATAAACAGAATAAATAGGTCTCAGAAGGCGTGCAAACTCAAGCCTTAGCCAGACTCAGCGGCATGTAGCCACTGACCCGCTGTGTACAGGAGTGAGGGCATACGAGCGTAACTAGAACTTTGGGAGCGCTCGGAGAACTTACCATGTGGGACCAGCGTCTAAACAGGAAGCTAATGGGACAGTCTCCACCTTGCGCCATGTGGCATTGTAGCATTTTCCAGTCGGTCAAAGCCTCGCACACTGAGACCCGGTGACTTCAAACAGCCAAAATAGCAGTGCATTCATGAAACAGAACAGAACTACTGGGAATTAAAAGAGGCAGGGAGAACGAGAAACACACACACACAAAAGGTAGCAGGCCCCAACAGCAGATGGTAAAATTAACATTTCAACAGTTGCTTCCTTTCATGTAGGTCTCCGCAGAACTTTTTTTTTTTTTTTTCCTTCTTTTTAGGGGCTTGGGTTTTGGTAAGATACAGTGGTGGAGGCATCTGGAAAAGGGGAAAAAGAATATTGGCTTATTGCTCCTGATGGTCCACCTCTATGAAAAATTAAATAGGGCTGTTTCGCAGGTTTGGCCCCTCTCTGGAGTGCCCTAAGATGTGTTATGGAAACATCATCTTGGTAATTTATACGCCAAAGAACACCTGGTGATGAAAGAAAATAAACTATTCCGCTCGTTTTTTATTTAAAATGCACCACTTTCGCTCTGAGGCCACGGTCTTTGATGTTCTCTTTCTACCACGTTAATGTCCATCCATTTTGGCTGATTTTGCACGAAGTTGGCACCTATTGTAGTGTTAAGTTGTTCACAAAGTGTCTGTCAGATTCCATTCTGAAATCCTGCTATACACTTGAAAGGTGCAGTAGAGATGTTATCGAGGAGACAGATGAGTGAAGCATCTGTAATAAAGACTAGGCCTGTCACGATAAATACTATATCGTTCAATACATGTCACATGGAACAATACTTTTTCGGTGTCAGTATTTATCTTGGGTACTTTTTCTTTGGACTACTGGCAAATTTTTGGTTATTTTTTGTACTACAATGAGATCTGAGCTGCAGAATGTGGAATCACGAACTCCAATGACTAATTATAGATACAAACTATTACTTAAGTGTTGCATTCAGCTATTTATCTTTTCCAGCTCATATTTTTTAAGAACATTGCACATTTAGAATAGTTTTGAGGGTATAATTCCGCTTTATGGTTGGCTGTCAGGATCATCATACTTTATTGTATTTACAGCTATATATCACACTTCAAAATTTGTTATCAGGAAAGGCCTCATAAAGACCCAAACAATGGACATCCTCTCTTATTTCCAGCACTGTCCAATGGCGCGTCTCAGTAGTACCCATTAATTTGGACACAGTTCTGGCTAAATTACATGTGTTCCACCTCTGTGACATTTTAAATGCAATTAAAAGCTGGTTATGGACGTGCGCACGGACTTCCCTGTGATGAAGGGAAATCACCGACGTGATTAACATGCAAACGAGCTCACGCTGGCAGACTAGATTGGGGTTTGAAAACCTCAATTACTTTTGTGTGATTATCTATTTACCAGTACACAGATTTCCATTTCTCATCTCCAGCCGAGCTCCCCGCACGCAGGCCTCAATTATGCACGGCACACCTTTATTTATGATGCGCGCAATGCTGAAATACAAGCCGGGCTTATTTTTCACTATGATGTATTGCGTCTTTACGGGCTGCTTATGAGGCTAGACAGCGCCAACGCTTTCTAATGCGAGGCCATTTTCTATCTGAGCACTTAATATGAGCTTGACCCTCACTACCCCACACACCTCCAATTCATCCATCCAAGCTTTTTAACAACGCCCTATCCAGCCCTGCCCAGAGAAGGCTTTTTATTTTACCTTTTATTTATTTTTTTCTTATTTACTTATCGTATTTACCTGCCAACAGTCATATCACTATGCATGAGTAAAAAATCTGAAATATGAACCTTTGAAAGTGTGAAAGAAATTGAATAACACACACTGCTGACTGGTGCAGAAATTCAGAATTTTCCAGTTTTACATATAACATTTAGTAAAATAATTTGAGAGGAAGTTTAAAGGTCCTACATTAGCAGTATTAGTTGTTACCCCCTTTAAAAAAAACATCCATGCAGGTGTGTTTTGTTTCCATTATATGTTTGAGTAACCCTTTATTAGTCTGTCTTGTGATGTCATGAAGCGGTAGTTTTCAAGTTAACAGGTATCTCTTACCTTTAGCTCAGTAGAGATTGGCAATTCCAGGACTGAAAGTATCCAAATGATTCTAATGAAGTTGTGTGGAGTTTAAAAACAGAGTGGAGCTCTTCCTGTATTACTACATGACATCACAAGGTGGAACAGTGTTTTCTGTTTGAGACAAGAACCTGGCCTTAAACATGTGTGAATGAAACAAAACAAAACACAACTCCTGGTATGTTTTTGATGAAGAAACATTATAACAGATGGAAAAATGCAGAATGAAGGATCTTTGATGTTTTTTTTTTTTTTTTTTTTACTTTATTGACACATCTTATCTGCATGACCAGGTTAAATATGGTAACAGAAAACAGTCACTCCATTAAGATGGGTGTAAGGTGTGAACGTGCAGTGCGCAAGGGGCACCGTGAAGGGGGTGGGGGCATAAGATGAAGATTCCCCTATCCCCTATATCAAGTGGCAGTGTAACTAAGGTGTGAATTGTAATAATGTGCCCTGGCACCCCAGGCTGTATAGTGTGTATCACCATGTTGATGCTATTATTAAAGCAACACCTGGCAGCACAGGAGGAATGCAAGGAATGCACTTTAATTAATTGAAATGGCTGGAGACGAAGAGATTTTCTGCTTAAAAAACATACATATTGTAGCAGGATTCATTTTTTGGCTAGATGATAAGATTTTTAGGTTGAGCAAATCACTTTTATGACTCATTAGAGATGCAAACTAAACTGTTTACTATTTATTTATTGCAGCTCATTATATTATTATTATTATTTTTTTTAACAAAATTGTACATGCAGAATAGTGTTTGTGGTTTAAATCTGCTCTTAGGTTATTGTGTCAGTGGCATAAATTATTTCAGTATTATTGTTTATCGTCTCTATTTACTTCATCAATATATCACACATCAAAATGTGTTATCGTGACAGACCTAGGTTTAAGTCACTTCTTATAAAAAGAAGAAGAAAAAAAAAAACAAAAAACACACAAAAAATTAATGAACTTCTTTACAGTGCCAAAAGTCTACTTGCTTTTTAAGTCTTTTGGAAGTTGCATGATTTATGGAGGAAAAAAAAAAAAAAGTTGAATATGATTTTATTGTTTGTCAGTATTCCCGCTCGTTTCTCTAGTGCCCAGGGACAGGAAAAGAAGAGACGACACGCAGATCAGTGGCACCGCCGGGTTTTTTTTACATTGTGCCCGGCATACATAAAACATGCCCTGTTGCTTCAGCTGGAGCAAAAAGGAAAACAG
This sequence comes from Periophthalmus modestus, assembly GCA_019594935.1. Lineage (NCBI taxonomy): Eukaryota > Metazoa > Chordata > Actinopteri > Gobiiformes > Gobiidae > Periophthalmus > Periophthalmus modestus. The sequence goes on along the minus strand of JAIEZT010000054.1, from coordinate 25,059,623 downwards.
TGCCATCAAGTGAAATTTCCGAGGATTCCTCAAATGCCTTGGTGCACGGATCCATCACCTCATCAAACCTGGCCGGTAAAAAAAATTGGATTTTTCATCAAAGTCAAAGTCTGCAGACAGTTTCAACTCATAACTTCCCAATAAGAAATAATTTTGTACAGTAGTTGGTGGATATTAGTCACCAGAACACCTCCCGCTGTGAGATGATAAGACAAGAAATGAACATGGCGCTTTGCCCGCTACATTTTCCAAATCCTACTCAAAGGTACAGCAAGAACAAAGGCTATCATTACTACTATTTGAACTCGGTTGCCAGGGCTTGGTTGTGTTGGAGTAGTAGAGTAAAGGGAAAAAAAAACATGGCGCAGTGAGTGAAAGTATGACGGCTTGAATTATGAGTGAGAGAGAATAAAAGAGGCAGAGAGACCGAGAGCTTAGATAATAGTAGATAATGGACAATTAACTCAGGCTAGTAGTGCCGGCTGCAGCCAATAACAGCTCGTGGTGCGGCAAGTCCCCGATCACCACTCAGCCATATTCACATTGGGAATACAGGCGATATCAAGCTGCAAGCTAGCCGGCCTCTGAGGTGTACACGCCGCATTAGCAATCTCCACAATGCCTTCAAACAATGCTTGATACCAACAAAGTGTCCTGAAGTGCATACGCAAGCACTCTGCCCATGGGAAGAGTGTGGTGCCATAACCTTGTCCATTGTTTCACGTCCTTTCACCATCAAAATAAACCCAGGAGCCGTGAATCCATTAAAAAGTGGCGTAGTGCAATAGCCGGATATATGCACAGGAATTAGCATAATTAAACCTATATAAAAGCTAATTGCAAAAATAAATGAGCGGATGTCACCACAGCGCATCACAGAAACAATGCATGTGTTCATATCAGGGGCCTCAGAAGTGTTTTTACTGCCCACCCCACCCCCCACCCCCTTCAAGCTTCATCTAAATCTATTGATCTGTGAAACACGGGGACCCAGGGGATGCAATTCACTTAATATCATACATCTAATGATGAGATGAATAACGATTATACCATTTGGTAATTAAACGTCTTACAAACCATTTAACTGAGTGTGCGTCAGAAAGGGTCAGCGGAGGTCGCCGTGATGTTTTTCATTTCTCACTCGGTGCTGAAGCAAGAGACACATGGGAGGTAGGGTTCGGGCTCTGATGGTTGAAAACAGCACATGACATGACGCTAAAAACACACTAATGACTGCGAGCAGCTATGGCACTAATCCCTAATGCTGTCAGGACTTTGAACGCAAACCAGTTTAGAGAGGGGCTAAGAGAGCAGGGAAAAAATAAGGTGATCTAAACATGTACGCTTTTCCAGGAATAAATCTTATTACCCTGCTTATGTGCTATGTGTCCTCCCACCTGGGTGGATAAGAACATGCAAATAAGCCTTATTTATTAGTAACACTTGACAGGAAGGATGTGAAATGAGAAGGGGTTTATGTACATGCTAAAGGATGTACATAAAGGTGTGGTAAACATATGTTCTGTCAACATCCGTAACCCTAATCCCTCATTATTCATGTCACTCTAATGTTGATACATGTAAGCTCAAGTCTTGTTTGAATATAACACAGTAGAGGCTTTCATAGTGGGCAAGCATTTAGCAAAAAAAAAAAGTGTGTCATGTTCCTAGCTCCTTATTGAATGATAGCTAGTAAACATTGTCATCTCAAAGAAGAGACGGGATTAGCGCCTGCTTTGCTCAATGAGAGGAACAGGAGGACGCCCAACAATGGCCAAATGGAGGACAGTATCACTTGGGTCCAGTGTATGTATGATGAATATGTGCGAGATTATAAGCCATTCCATCATTTCCATAATGTAAAACTCCTCTTCTTTCTTCTCCTCCAAGCCGCCGACTATTCACTAAATAAATGAGAAAACTATCATCGTCGTAGAAATATGTGACAAAAGCAGAAGGAAGGGGAGAGTGCGTTTTGAATGACCCTGTGCCTTTGACAATACCGGCCGCTGTCCAGAGACATTCAGAGGCAGCCAAGTGAGTAAGACCTGCCACAGTATTTATCACTGGACACAATGCAAATGTATTACCATGTCACCTATACCACTTTACAGGGCAGAATAGAGCCGCAGTGAATACAGCGGAGTTTGATATAATACAAGCAGAAAATATGAACGTCCAACACTGTAAAGCCTGAAACCTGAAGAAGGTTCATTCAATAGACAGTGCTTTGAAGCCATAGAGTTAGCACATGCATATTTAACTAATGTGCTAGCCAGTGGTCTTTTGGGTAGCATTGTGTGAAATTATGCATGTATTCTGAACTTTAAAATAATGGAAGCTCTTAATAGTTGATTGAACTTTTTTTTCCAAACTCTTCTTTTTTTTATTATTATTATTATTACATTTCATTTGAGCCAGAGTGGGTATTTTTTTTTTCCCATTCAAAGTTCGTGATTTGGAATATGCACAGAATTAATAGTATAATAGTCTTATTGTAAGCACACTAAAATCTATGTTGTGGGGACAAACTAATTTGGCAACTAACTATTTATCAAAACTGTAATACAAGTAGAATGCAAAATTTGAAAAAGTGATAGTGATCCCTCGAAAAGTTTATGAAATCCTAGATCACTACATCTTCCAGGTAATGTTTAAGAAGAGCTGTATAGAGCTGTATATACAATCTACTTACTGCAAGCACTCACTTGCCTAGAGGTCTTTGAATGCTGCTGTTACATTTCTAGAGGGCTCCTCAAAAAACATTAAACTTGTGAAATTCTTGAGCCATATACAATATCAGCAGACTTGACTCGCTTCTCACCTCAACATCACTGACACAATTTCAACCAATCACTCTCCTCTCAGCGCATCTGTTTGTGCGCCTGCGACTCATCTTCCATATAACTGCAGTCTATCCCAGAGATTTCTTCCAAGCTAACCTAGTTTATTTACTTTATCTACAATATAATGCTTCAGTGAGCATTAGCAACTTTGCGACGCAAGTTTCAATCAGTTATCCAGCCACGGCCCTGTGCGTGATAGTGCGCGTGTTCAACCAGGTGAGGAGCAGAGATGAGCGCTGCCCGCCATGGAGACAGCTGACAAAGAGGTCCCAAAATAATACAAAATAAAAATGGACCAGGAAAAAAGTGGAGGGAAAAAAGAAAGGGAAGGCCTGAGAAAATAAACTATGGGACAGGGAGGAAAAAGATGCAATATATTGTTTAACTGAATGTAGACAATAAATGACACAAAAGCAGAATTATCCAGAAAAAAAAAAACAACGGTTATTGTTACAAATTACATGAGTTGCAATAAATAAATAGAGACATAGAAGACATTTATTCAAACCTCTAGGTCTCAAATCTTAATACAGTAAAAAGTAGTACAGGGAGATAACAATACGTTGGTCACATGGTCATGGAAAATAGTCACATTTTTATATAGCGCTTTTCCACCTTCAAGACACTCAAAGCGCTTTACATCAAGGAGCCACTCACCCATTCACACACACATTCATACACCAGTGTAGCAGACACTAGGGGCGAGGTGGGTAAGTGTCAGGACACTACGGCATTCATCTGCGAGCATCCGCCAAACCTGTGGGTGACCCCTCTGTCCAATTGCCCAAGGACACAACAACAGCATTCATCTACCATCTGAGCTACGGTCTCAGAGTTTTCCCAGTAGTACAAATAAATATATTGACCCCCCCGAAAATGATCTATCTATCATTTATTGAATTCAATGTATTACTTCTCATGACAGGTCTAGTAAAGAGAGGAGTAGATAGTAGTAGGTGCGGAGATTGATCGAAAGAGGCAGTAGCAAAGCAAAAGGGGAGAGTAAAATTCAGGAAGGCATGGTGCTCTCGCCGGGTTAAAATGGTGCAGGTCTTGTCCAATAAACACAGGTGAGCAGCTCAACAGCCCGGGACCACCGTGTTTGACTGACAGCTCTGAGCTCCTGCTGACCGCCGGCTTTATGTTACACGACAACTGAGCTGACAAAAAGGGGATCTGCTTGCACAACACACACACACACACACACACACACATACACACACACACACACACACACACACATAGAGACAAGCAGTGTACACAACTACTTAAAGCAGCATCCACGCATCATGAACATAACACTGCAAACACGAAAATATCTCACACGTAGTATCTGGACAATCCCTGGCATTTCCCTTCACAGGTGAACAGGGGCACGGTAACACCCCAGTGCTCCGGTTATGGGGTAGAGAAAGCAAGAGGAGTCGGGGGGTGGCGAATGTATGCGTAGTGCCGACTGAATCTTTTCCACATGACGGGCCGCGGGCTGTTTTTGTCAACTGCACTCTTGAGCAGCGAGGAGTCAGGTAGTGTGACCACATGATTGCCCAAGAGGGTCCCAGCGTGGTGTGAGAGGGAGACGGTAGGGTGAAGAGAGAGAAAGAAAAGAGGGGGGAAAGGGAGAAAGAGAGAGAGAGAAAGGCAGGATAGAGGGTTTTGGGGGGGCCGGCGACAGGAGCGATGCAGCACGCATGATGAGGTGTAATCACAGACCCCATTCACAGTGCAGTGGAGTTTGTCAACATACACACATTCGCATTCCACTGTCTGTCAACTCTCTGACCCAAATCGAGGCTGCTGCTGCTGCTGCTGCTGCTGCTGTGTTCCTCCATGCACACTCACATACACACACAGTGGAAGCTTTCTGGCCATTTCCCAACCAGGCAGGTAGCAGAGGCTGTCTAGTAGGGCTGTCCACCTTTAATTGTTTAGTCTTAAAGCTCGGGTACCCGTAGGCCTGTCACGATAGCACATTTTATAGTAAGATATTTTGTTGAAGTAACTATAGATGATAAACGATAATGCTGAAACCAAACCATGAAGCAGAGTTATCCCTAAAGTTTTCTATATGCACAAACTTATTTGTAAAATAAAAAAAATAAAAACTTCAATAAATAAATAACAGAATGCAACATTTATTTTGTGTCTACAATGAGTCATAGAAGTTAATAAATCAACCTTCTTCAGCTCAAATCTCATAGTAGTATAGAACAATAACTAAATATTTCACGCTTGTACAAAGAAAAAGTACCCACTAAAATTATTATTCCACCTTGAACGATAAGTCTATATAGTATTTATTGTGACAGGCCTAGGTTACGGTCTTTTTATGTAAATGAGTAAATTTTTTGAGTATATTGTAGAACCTGCACTTTGTGACAAAATGATACCACTGCGCACTCTCTACAGCTAATAATAAAGTATTTTCATTTCTTGTCAACCAGGAAGTAAACGCCAAAAGGAGATCTACGATTGGCTGCACTTGATTGGTCCACCTCAGTTTCACCTCACCATCTGAGAAGAAGTAGTTCTAAAACTGTGTGCGCAGCCAAAAATTAATGCATGTGATATTAACAACGAGCCAAAAGGTTGATGAGAGATAGGAGCAAGTCCGTGGTGTGAAAATCAGGTACCTCAGCTTTAACTGGTCAATGGTGTTTTAGTCGACCAAAATCTCATTCATTTAATTTCATTCATGTATCTGTTTCGAGCAGATTAATGAACACAACACATAAGTATACATGTTTTCAGTACACTTAATGTACATTTGACATATTATTTTTTTCCTTATTTAAGCTTGTATAGCTTAGTCAACTATTACATATTATTTATATTAAAACTGAGGTGATTTATGAGTTTAATTTGTCTTTCACAAATAGTGCTGTTGTACATATATATGGTCAGATCATAAAGATACTGAAAAGTTTTAAGAGCTTATGCCAGTTTCACGCAACTGTCCCATTTACTCAAAGAATTGATCGGCAAGACATCTATAGTTGACCACAAATTTCTTGAGTGGATTTACACCCCTACTGTCTGGGCCTGTGGTTTGTGGTGGAGAGGGCGGATTCCAAAGCTCTTGTAAGACGCCGCTGTTGCTGGTATCTCTTTTCAAGGCCCAATCAAATGAGCATCATGAACAAAAGACTTGGCTTGTTGCCTCTGGAGTAAAAGCTTTTGTCAGTGGCTGTGACCAAGTGGAAGAATTTGAAGCTCATCCGCCATGGAAAATATGGGGTGTGGAGTCAATAGACGATTGCATGGATAATAGGGCTTGAATATCATTGTAGAATTTGTAGAAAAGATTAGGAGCGTGCAGTATTGACAAAAATGTAATTTTTTGGCATCTTGATAACAATATTGTGATGATATTGTAGTGTTCTGGTGTAAGGAAACATGCCAAATTTCTTTAGTTTTTTTTTTTTTCTGAACACAAGGGGTACTGTGGGCCATAACCCACGACAAAACAAAAGCCAAACAAGTTTAAAGGGCCTATATTACACTATTTTCTGAGTCTGTGTTATAATGTTGTTTTCTCATCACAAACAAACCTGGAGTTGCGTTGTGCTTCATTCAAACATGTTTAACACATTTAGGCTGAGTTCTTCTCCCAAACAGAAAGCACTCCTGTTCCAGATTTTCAGGAAGTGCTAAACTTGGCTTTTAAACTCCACGCGCCTTCACTAGAATCATTTGGGTGGTTTCAACCCTGGAATTGCAAATCTCTACTGAAGAAAAGGTAAAAGATAGCTATTAACTTGAACACTACTGCTTCATGACATCACCAGGTGGAACAGAGCAATTTGAGCTTTGGAGATGTAGACAGATTCATAATGTAGGATTGCTTAAACATGCATAAATGAAACAAAACACAACTCCGAGTATATTTTTGATGAGGTAACAACATTGTAACATGGCTTAAAGCTCATAAGAGTCAATTTTGCATAATATAGGGCCTTTAAATGTATTCAAATTTCCATAAATATTGACTAATACTTTTCTTTTATGCAAATTAATCTATATTGTCTGTACATTTTCATTTCAACTCCTGCCTGCTGTAGACCTGAGTTATCTGACCATAAATGTACAAAAGAAAACACAGCTAGTTAGCTAGACCGTTACTCCGCACATGCTCAGTAGGTGTAATTGATAAATGCATTGAATTAACTCAGCAAAAGATCTTTGACTAAAGGATTTGTCAAAATAAAATACCGTAGTCATACTGTCATATAAAGCTATAGCGCAAAAGACAGCCCATGTAATTTAATCAAACATAGATGAATGGCGAAAGAAAAACAACTCAAGACCAAGTATGTAGTGACTAAAGACCGCTACAACATCTAAGTATCCCCAATCAGCGCAGGTCAAAATAACTCCACTTTCCTTCCCCATGACAATACTCCTATAAAACACTGCACTGTGAAGGGATAACGTAAACTAGCCTAGGTGCAGGGACTGAAAAATTAGCCTGCGTGACAGTTTGGTGATAACACACAAGTTCAATCTGTCAAGACAATCAGCATTTAGACCTTGGGCGAAGAATGCTGGGCTGTGTGCGACCGATTCATTGGACACCATCACCTGTGCAAAGGAGCCTCTCGTAATTCTTCCCACCTGAAAACGGGGTTCAAGCCAGTGTCAGGGCGCTCCGGTGTCATGCCCGCCGAGGCTTAGGTTTCACAATAATCTCAGCTACTTGGAGAGATGCCATGGAGTCCAGCTACAGCAATTCGATTTCTGCAATTAAACCTCACAGAAAGAATAACAACCCGAACTATCTATCTTTCAAAAATTCAACCTCAGACTGTTTACAGCAGTAGGTAGCAGTGAGCTACGTTTTCTTGGCGATATATACTTAAACAGATGTCCTTTACAATGCAACATAGTACTGATTCACTTTTAAAATTTGCATAAAAGGTATAGTATGTAACTTTTCCAGTCAGGAATCAGCCACCTTCTTGTCTCTAAGGAGATGTAATTGCTTTGCATGGAATGTTCCACAGTATGTCATCAAACCTATATTATATCCATTACATTGTTTAAATTGCTTAAAGGTCCTATATTACACAGAACTGACTCTTGTGAGCTTTTATTCATATTATAATGTTGTCACCTCATCAAAAACATACCTGGAGTTGTGTTTTGTTTAATTTGCACATGTTTGAGTAATCCTGGGTTATTAGTCTGTCTATATCTCCAAAGCTCAGCGGTAGTTTTCAAGTTAACAGCTACGTTTTATCTTTAGTTCAGTGGAGATTGGCAATATTGGGCTGAAATCACCCAAATGATTCTAGTGAAGGTGTACGGAGTTTAAAAATACAATGGAGCACTTTCTCTATTGCCACATGACATCATAACGTGGAACAGAGTGTTTTCTATTTGAGAGAAGAACTCAACCTAAATATGCAGGGTTTGTGTGTTAAACATGTGAATGAAACAAAACACAACTCCGTGTATGTTTGTGATGAGGAAACATTATAACATAGCTCAGACTATAGTGTATTATGGGCCCTTTAAAATATGAAAAGCATCTTACTGTGTGATGCTTGCCTCTCTACAAATAGGACCAGTAAATTTTCTCCAATGTCTTCAAACATTTAATGCCACTTTTGAAATGATTAATGCAAATACTATAACTGTATGAACTAGTATGAGCTAAACAGTGGTGATCAAATACTTTTACACCTCAATTTGCATTTTTAAAATAAACTATTCCACTAAGCTTACGCACATCTGGCTATTTCTAGAAATTAACAAGTTTCCTGTTGTATTTGCAATTAGCTATTTCCATACCCAGTCATCTCAAATTTGTGGAGTACAGAACTTTTGAAGGGGCCCCAAAGTATGCCGAGGCCATAACCTTTTTTTCCATTCCCAAATCACAACACCTTCTCCCGGGTCTATGCGCACAATCAAAACATTTTTCAGCCGATTCGACAACTTTAAACAGACAAGGAGCTACTATAGAGAAAGAAAAACACAGGCAGCCGTATAGATCAATACAAACGGACAGGATCGCAGTGTTCTCCTTAAAGAATAATGGCAAAACTCATTGAAGGCCTCCAGCAACTCAGCAACTGCAGTCTGGACACAAACATTTGCTTCTGTTTGTCTCAATTGTAACTTAAAGGGCCACTGCGTAACTTCTTTTGTGGAAGGTATGCCACCTACTTGTCTCCATGATGTTATAATGATTTTAACAGACAATTCATTTATCTATTTCAGATAATTTTGAGCAATGAAATGTTTAAAAATACATTTTTCATCTCCATGGAGACAAGAAGTTGGTGTACCCTCTGCCAGTTCAGTTAGGCAGTGCACCTTTAAGTCAGATTTTTATTTTATATTTTTTTATAATGTGAACCAGATAAAAAGTGCTAAAATATACTCAATATTCTGAACATTGTTATCAGGACACTCAAAAAAATGTTGACTCTATGCCATTTGCCGTTTGGCTTGGGACTGGTCTAAAAATACTTGTGGATGGTTTGTGTTGTTTTTATGACTATGTTTTTCTAATCAAATTATATTTATGGTCCTACAATCTGAAGAGAGCACAGAAGAATACAAAAGTGATAAAGTTTGTGGTGAAATAGCCAGGTTCATGTCAAATAGGCCTGTGCAGTAGATAATTAAAAGCAGCTGATTGACTCTGCTGACCCTTGAAAGGAAACGGCTGAATGGAAAACTAAAAGAAGATATACTGAGAATTCCACAACAATATCTCAAAATAAAAATGCATAGTGTCAGCATTAAAATCACCCAGCCATATTTCCAGCTGGTTTTATTTTTACTTTCTCATAAATAAGGCGCTGGGTTGAAACATGAGGAGTACACATGGAGGTGTGAAAAATATTGTGGAAAAAAAAAAGCTACATTCCAGAGTCTATTAAAAACAAGTGAGTCCCTAATCCTCAACCAGGCAGGGCATCATTGTTCACTTTACGACTGACCCAATTTGCTCACAGCACGATACTATCAAACCCCAAACCAAAGCTTATTAAATTCAAATTTGAAAACTCTAAAAACTTTTAAAAACTACTTCCCAACTGTTTCGACACCTCTGTCTCTCCATGTGTGAAGACAAAACAGTGGACCGGCAGATCTGGGAGTGGGACCGGGCGCCAAAGGAAGGAAGGAGAGGAAGCAAGGGAAAGTGAACCTTTGATGAGTAAGACTTTTTTGTTAAGCAAGAGGGCTTAACTTTAAAATATTCTGGGTGGCGGAGAATAGGATTGACCAATGGGGCTGATCTTCACCACACACTGGGGCACTGGGGTTAATGGTGGATAAAGATTAGGGAGGGAAAAAAAAAAAAAACGGGGGTTGCCTTGCCTGATCTCAATCCCGTCCCTTCACCCTGTACCCCACAGCGCTCACCTTCCGCGCCAATCCCAAATGGGACACACAATGGACTCCTGCCAATGAGATCCAATGATCCAAGTCCCTTTGATTTCCGCCTATAGCCCCCTCGACAGCTCCAAGTGCCCAGGCTAAAGACCCATGGAGGTTTCTGCCCACGACACTTACAGACTTCATTGGGGAATTGGAAAGAGGGAATGACATGCACTCTGTGATCTATGACAAAAAATCAATTGCAGAGTGAAAATGTGAGCGCGCCGCTGTTTCGGTCCGAGAGCCCTTTAAAGGAGTCAAAGATATACTTAATTGCTGTAGGTTTTGATATATGTGTCAACGCAAGGAAGTTGAAGGAAGCGTGCGGTGTTGGGGCAATTACGCTCGCCTGCAATGATTAGAAGGATTTTTTAGGCCAGCAGATAAGCATTGAGAGTCCAGCTTTGAAGATTTAAGGCCCTACCTGGCAAATGAAGAAGTAATATGGCTCTCTATTAGGTGGAGATAGATAGAAGGAGCTTTTGGTCCCAGAATCGAGGAAACTAGAGGGGAGGTTGCTCAACTAGAACTTTAACTTAATTGAGACAAATGCATTTTTCTATCACGTTACAATCCTTACAACTATAAAATAAAGTTAGAAGCATATAGTTACAGTTTTGTGTAGAAATTAGATATCATAATTTACATGGTTAGCATTGTGGTGGGAAAAAAATCTAATTTTTGTTACACTCAAAACAATATGATTGGGTCAAATTAATTTGGTTCTTTCTTCTCAAAATGTTTTGATGGTAAATTGTGAGACTGGGGGGTTGTGTCTGGACTTAACTGAAAAAGAAAAAAGATGAAAAATCCAGTTGTAATATGACCAATTAAAAATCTGATCTAAAGTTTGGAGTGTTGTCTTACCTGGATGAGTAAAATGAACTTGCATAGAATTAAAATGATACTGTGTTCCTGGCATTAAAAGTATATGGAGGTAATCGTTGTTTATATAGTATGTGACGTTGTGTAATGTATAATTGCCGACAAAAGATTCTTCTGAGTCTTTGTGGTACAGCTTGGAGACAGAAACTATTTTGTCATAGCAGGAGATGCAAGTCCTGATTTAAACTTTCCATTTGGCTTTCCCCTGTAATTGTATATTGCTTTAGTTTATGTAGTTTCTAACCCAGATGCCCATCCTATTGCCCCGATTTAATTTTGTGACAGGCAAAACGACTAAGGTTGTGTTCACACTTTTGGTCCATCTGGTCCAATCTAGTCATGATGTAGATGTTAAGTCCTGGTCTAGTCCTGTCATAGTAAGATCTGTCACGATAATTACAATATTGACGTATCCTTCAAAATTTAAAAGCTGGAACAATTTATTTAGAGGCTCAATATTTATCATGGGTACTTATTCTTTGAAATAGTGGGGAGATTTTTGCCATTTTTATGTAATAATGTAAATTAAATAAATAACTGCTATGGCTAATTTTCAGTTCTGCCATTTATTGGTTGCAGCTCATGCTTTTTCATAAAACTGTCTATTTGAAAAAAAAAAATACTGGGACTATCCTGCTTTGTAACAGTGGCCTAAAGTATTTTCAATATTATCGTTTATTGCAATATTCCTTTGTAGCAATATATCATGGTTCAAAAGTTGTTATCATGACAGATCTAGTTGTAGTCCAGGTTTAGTTGGAAGTGTGAACGCAGCCCAAATAAATTAAGACCCTTGTGACTTGTGACTACAGAAACGAAACTACACTAGTCACAACACAAAGCATGCTGGGATATACCAATTACTTACTGAGTTGTAGTCTTCTTTACAGCGCGTGTCTTCTGCTTGTCCTCACGGGCGCAGAGAGGGCATATTTCACCCTAAACAGAAGCAAAAAACATGACACTTCGAACATCAAGTTGAGATGTATGCAAATGACAAGACAGAAGTTATGCTCGGCTACAGCAGTTAATTAAGAAACAACTGAATAAATCGCCAAATCTATAGCCGCTGCGGAGATTTGTCAGCAATAATATATATCATAACTTTTAAGCTCGGCTAGATTGAAAATCCCTGGTGTGTGAAGACCAAACACGGCCACAGAGAGGTTGCCCAGTGGAGGGGGGATTCTATCAAGGTAGACAAGATGAAGATTTGTTACATTTGAAGAGAATGGCGATCTCTTGACCTCCGCGAGCCACTGTATCAGCTACACAGTTGAGCTAACAATAATATTATAACACCGGTCACAAAATGGAAGAACAAAATAATACCTCTTTATTAAATGCTTTTATTGTTTTGATATTGAGAATTTAGTGTAGTCATAATACGGAAATTTCAAACCGCACTTCAAAAAGGCTCCATGCTCAATTAGGGCTAGGTGATATTGATGAAAATGAATAGTATCCAACAATATTATGCCAATTCAACAGAAATGTGATAAAACATGTCTTTGAATGTACTGTTGTATTGCATGTATAATGGTTATATGTTTATGGTATAAGGTTTAAGTATCTCAGTAGCTTAGAGTGTTTGTCCACTGATCCGAAGATTGGTGGTTCGAATCCCGCTCTCCACATAAACATCATTGGTTATATACAGTGTTATATAAAAATATGACCATTTAGCATAAGATAAATGTCTCCAACATACCATAACAATACTCAATAACATTTTTGAGACCAAACTGTAATAACTCTTTCTTTGGACCATAGAATCTAATTTCAACTCAAAATAATGGTAGTTATGTAATATTATGACATAGAGCAAAGAACATGGATGTCCTGTTTATGTGATTTTTTTTTTTTATACATCTAGTCAAATGAGTTTTGACACTAGTTTGAGTATTGATTTTTGACAACGCAACAAGAAATATTTTGTTTATGCATTGTTTGACAGATAGTTGTTAAGATGTAAGGGTGTAACGCTGACCTCGAGTAAGACAAGGTGCTGTAGCTATCCAACGCTGAGTAGAAGGGTCACCGTCTGTCAGGTCTCTGCAAAAACAACAAGTGTAATATTAGTTTACATATTTTTTGAAGACTCCAAAGTTTTAAAAGTTCATTTTGTTCTGGTGCAGGCAAGTCTCTGCTAGCTACGCCTGTCTTACATAACTGTTTTTCTGTATGAATTGTAGGTGAAAGTAATAAAGTTTAGAACAACAAAGTGCACCTGGATTTCGCAGTGAAGCCGGAGTTTTGTGTGTGTTTGAGTATGTCGCCGTATACTTACACACACACACACACATTTAGTCCTCACTCTCTCAAGTTAAAAGGTGCAATGCCTGGAAGGCTCAAGCTCTCAACTCCGCGTAAATCACAGCGTTAACCTGACACCATTGATTTCTCATGTACGCCTATTCAGCTGCCTGCATCAAAGTACACAAGCAGTGGCATCCATATAATTTAGAGGCCATTAGTATTGATGATTTTCAAGAGTTAGTCACAAACTGCACTGTAAAACAAGAGCGGCTGCAGATTGCTATGGACACTCTACCCCACACTTTCCATTCACGACATTAGGAAATAATTAGTGAGGGCAGGTTTGTGTTGAGGGGGCACGAGGGGCACTAACTGGCCTGGATGTTGTTTCCTGAGTTTTTTTTTTCTTTCTTTTATTCTCCCAGAATTCCAATGACCCCTACAGGCAACCAGCGCTTGCAAATGCTGAGGAATGTGCTCTCTGAACTGTACAAAAAGCCCTCCGCTCAAAGTGCACCGCTGAAAACAAAACATGCCAACTGCTATAATTTTTCACTGTTGTGAGTATGTGGAAAATGTTGCGCAGATTATGTTGCTACATTTACTTAGAACAAGGTGAAAGAAGTGGCAATGCATGCAGGAACAAACAATTCAAAAATAGCATTGACAAGCATGCTCATTTGATCATTTAAAAATAACAAAAAATATAAAAAGTATAAAAAGTATAGGAGTAAAATTCAACAAAGCACAGATAAAGAGGGAGGATTTTGATTTTAAAACAGCATAAATTTACACATTTGCTTAAAATTATTTTGCACAAAGTTGACTTTGCTATGACAACACCTTTGGGCTGTGCAGATGCTATATTTTATTCACAGCAAAAGCATTAGGAAGGTTATTAGTCTGCATGACCTCCAATTCTAGGGATTTACAAATACCACCCATATCTCTACGCCAACTATAAAACCAATGGTAAATTCTATCGACTTATAAATATGGCAAACGTATTCAAGTATTCATGAAGGCCTAATAATGCTATAGGCTGATATTTACATAAAGCACTAGCAAGCTAAGTCAAGATAAACTATTTAAGACCCGCTCCACAAATACCTCCACACAGCAGAGAAAGGAGGGTCCAGCCATGAAAGAGGACATTATGCTAACAAGTCAGATTACTGTACACAATAACTTTATCTTAAAAGTAAATACCATCCGTGGCGTTGGGAGAAAAAGGGAAGGGATCGGGGGGGGGTGGCATTATGGAAAGTCACTGGCAATATTTCTGTGGGGACCAAATGCTTCTTATCAGTGTTAGTCGAGCAATTCAGGCCGCCCCAAGAAAGATGAGTCTTCAAACTCATTCTATTCATGGTCAGACGTGTAATTACCCTCCGCTCACAGTCTAGACGTAACCGCTTTCAGAGTATTTAAGACCCCCTATGCAACGTGTGGACGCCTGCTCCTACCACCAAGCCCCGCACGTTAAATCTGAGGCCTGATAAATTAACGAAGAATGCAATAAAATAGACACAATGAGGGGAACTTTATCCTCCCTGCTGCTAAATGAGATTTCTTTGAAATGCAGATCAGTGCTTCTAGATTAGTGAATTTTAGCTGCTGTCAACATCATAACAAAATACAAATGCGATTGTTCACTGGCGCCTTATCTCCTTGCTTCCATCTGCTGGCTGGTTATTTACTCCCCCCTGATTTACTATGCAGATCTAAATAAGTAGCATCAAAAGGAGGGCTTACTGCACAATGCCTTCTTAAGCTTCTACATCAAGGTATTTGAAAAACCGGTAGTCACATGAAAAGGCTGCCCATCAAAGGCACATCTCTAATGAACTCTCCCGTATCAGAGGGGGCTAGTGGGGCCTGGCTTTAATGCCGTCTGCGCGCTGAGAGAAAGAGAGAGAGAGGGAGACACACACAACTACAAATCAGACCGAACCAAGCCAAAGATGCAGAAAGGGGAGGAGGAAGACAGAGAGAGGGAGAAAGGAACAGGAGAAAGGAGGAGGAAGGCTTGTGTTATCAGATTAGATTAGTGCGGCACACGGACTAGCCTTACGTCTCTCATACACCCATCCAAGTCTAAAGTGTCCACACATGAAGGCACTCTTAGCAGACTACAATAGCACTAGATTAGAATTTAAATGCTACAATGGATTAGACCTGGAAGGCTCAGCAGCTACAGGTTTGGTCTGAACTAGAAAAGGCAAAATGTAAAAACTTGTGTAAACTTGCCGTTGTACTGTTGGACTATAAATAGCTCGGGAGAAAAATTAAATTTGTATGGTGTTTTGCAAAGACCAAGATGGCAATAGCTTTTCAGAACAAGCAGATTGGTGGTCTTTTCATTCTGCTCAGGTCTGCAAACAGCTTGGGTAATCTCAAACAGAGCTTTTGCATTACGCTTCTGCAATAACCTTTAATTTCATGGTATATTTGTTACATTCAGCACATGGGCCGGATTACAACTGACAATCTCAGAGACTTGTACTGGGGAAAATAAACTGCATGAACACATCATGATCTGTAAAGCCTGTTTCACCCACCCCCTCACCCCCCCCTCCACTGTGATCGGCGCTACCACCATCCTCGCTTTGTACAGCAGCAGCAGCGCGTCTGGTTTGGAAGAGACACCCCCACCAACAAGCATGCAGTTTACTTGTGAACAATTAGCCCCGGAGCAAATGCGGGCCGGGCTCTGGCACATGTGGTTAAGAGGCGAGCGCTGCAGGAGTGCGCCAGATGATGAGGGGGTGAGGGGAGGGGTGAGAGGGGGGTGAGGAGGAGGAAGGAGGGGCATAGACGTGTGCCATACACGCGAGTGCCAGTGTGCAGCTACTGGGCATGTCTTTGTCAGTCTTCACAGTGCGGATGCCTTCACTGTAAGAGAAAATAGGATGCGATATGTGATTATGCTCAATATTGTACAAAGGATATGATTGCCAATTTAGAGTTAGTTTAGAGACAAAGGTATTTGATTTTCCAGGTGCAAGTAAAAACAAAGCAAAACTTGATACTTTGGTGCCACAACTGCTATTCAATAATCTGGTAACAAACTTTTATACAAAAACCTGTTTTTAATGTTTTATATGGACTTATATACTTTTGTTTTGTTTTGTTTTTTTATGTGTATTTATGCAGGCCACCCATGAAAAAGAGAGTCTGGGTGTGCTCATTGGTTTCATTTGTTTAAAAAAAGATAATGCAGAAAGAAAACAGGAGAAAGGATTTGTTGAAAGCTAAACTAGAACTGAATGAATGAGAACACAGTTTCTTAAGAAGATTTTTTACATTAAAATTGCTATATTGCATTTGCTGACATAACTTTATATAAATTAACTTCTTCCCGGGACCCCACGGATGTGAAGGCATCCGATACCAGTGGGTGAGTTCCGACAGAAGCCCAACTTCTCAGCCCTCCCTCACCCCGCCTCGAGCCTCTCTGCTGTGGAGCATGCCAAGTGGGCGCAGTGCCAGTCGCATTTGCAACCACAAGGGACCCTTGTCTTTTTGCCTTGCCTAATGAAATGACAAAACAACAGATTTGCATATGCAGAAACAGGTGTTGTAACAGGTTTGACTCCTCTTGACCTCCGCTGCGTTTAAGAGAGAACAAGCGCAGGAAAAATATGCACTGAAAAAAGTTTATGACCAACAGCTGCCCGGAGGTATTTAGGCTCTGATGGGCACTCCAATATGCACCATCTGCCCTGCTGCTCGCCAGAAGTGACAAACTAAATTAAAAACCACTCATCAAACAACATAAAAATAAACCATTGTTTTGTTGCGCCCATATGTTGTGGCCGCTTCACCTCTGTCCCGGAGAGGATGGGAGCTGGAGGCCCATGTAGCTGTGATCCCGGGTAAACTCAGAGAGGCACACAGTAGCCTGTAATTACCCTCCCACCGATCTGCTGTCTCCTGACCAGAGCCCTGCGTCATCCTCCGCTTCATCCAAGTCCATCCTCTCCACATCATAGATGAGAAAGCCTCACTCTGATACTGTGGTCAAAACACGGCATTGTTTACAGTAAGATTAAGGTTCGCCTGCTGAGTGTTTAGAGGAGGGAGTGAAAAAATTACATCAACACAGCTTGTTCCTAGATTGTATCTTTTTATGCTAATTTCCACTCTACATATTTAGATTTAGTGCTTTTCAAAGTTCTCTGAAACCTAAAATAACACGATTTTTGGAAATGTCAAAAGCTGCCAAACTGCGTCTTGGCCTGAAGATTTATGACTTCAAGTTCCGTCTATGTCCTCAAATTCTCGAAAGACACTGAACCACACTTATGCCCAACAAATGCCCACTAAACAACCCAAAGCGATAAAGCAACCCCCCACGATTTCCTCCTGTTTTTATTTAGATGACTGAGACAGAAGGACCAACCTGAGACAGCCGTGACCCAGCGCCAGTGTTGTAAGTTGGTCTGGAGCGATGCCGGCAGAAGGCAGCACCATATGCCCTGAGCCCGGAGCTGGATGCTCTTTCTGCAGCCTAATGTGCCTGTCAAAAAGGGTTACTGTCACAAGCACCCACCCCCAACACCCCTTGTTTTCTCCTCTATCGCAACATGTTTCAGATAAACATTGCTCTAACACATAGTTCCAGTTTGAGAAAAAAAAAGAAATAACCTGAATATGGCAATACTACTTTCAGTACTAGCACTGCACAGCTTACAATACGGCAGCTTCTCAACTACACCTGTAAGTAGGGCTATGCAATTAATCAAGTTCTAATCAAGATCAAAATTCAGTCTAATTGTTAATGATATTCTTGGGTCTTTTTAATCGAGAGGTCTACAGTCAATCCTCTGTCAGAAACAGCATTGGCATTGGTTGGGAGTTCAAACTTTGGAGAAAGAAATTTGACTATTTCTGGAAGTAATAGTAAAGAGTCTGTAGGGCCAATTGTTTATGTTTACTGAATTAACATTGAAATCAATTTGTATATCTTTTTAATAAAACTAAATTAAAGGCCCTACCTGTACGCTACGATGAGCTAAACAATCAATATACATAGCATCAAAATAGAATGTCATACATTAATAATATAACAGAAACTGGTACAAACTGTCACATCTCTCATGAGCTGTTTACAAGTGTCCAGCTGATGGTTGGATGCACTCTGAACAGCTCCGACCTTGCCTTTAACCACAAGTGGCCCTAATGTTATAAATCCAAGTCATCAGCCTATAACCAACATTTAACACCATGGTGGAGTAAGTGTCTGAATGCAGCATGAACAAGTACTTTTTTAAAAGAAGAAATCATTTTAAAACTAGACTACACATATAAACACACAATATAATGATTTGTGGCTGCTTGATGACAACAGACACCAAATAAACAGACCTAAATGTCACATAGAGTTACAGGACTTGCTTGGGGCATTTTTGAAAGACCTTTTTTGCAAGGTCATAGTCAACACATTCAAAATACTGCTGTTTTGAGTAAATACTGGTGCAATTTGTCTTATAAAGCAGTAGACAATATTCACAACAGACAATATATTTTGTTGATTCTTCTAATTTCGGGGATTATCCTGTAGTCTATCCAAAATTTAATACAATGTGTGTGTAAATGTTTTGTATGAGGTTCAATATTGACCAAATGAGAAGTAGTTTTTTGTACCATGTTGGAAAATTTAGCAAACACACTGCATGTCTTGCTTCTATTTTGATTCAAAATGTTGCCTATACTCACTATTTTATTATTCAAAAGATCTATTTCAATATTTTCCTATGCCCACTTCTGGTTTCATACAGTGACAACAACTTCCTGGCTTCTACAATCGGAGCTTTTAACACCTGATGTTTCTGCGTCAGTTAATAACTAACCAGACATTTGTTTTAATATGACCAGTAAAAACCTATAAAAACTCAAACAATCGCCCTGTAGTGGCCAGTGTGGAAAAATAAGTTACTGAGTGAGTCTGTGTTCAGATAGCTGTTAAGTCAGGCTTTTGTAGGCAGCCCACAATCTCTCTCTAATCCCTATCCCCTGACCCCACCCGCACCGCTTTCTCCGGCCAAAAAGTCACACCGCTTCACACTCACGGAGGTTCGAGTCCAGCTTAAGAAGTGACCCGGAGCGTAACTAAAAAAGTCTGAGCTGTCCCAAGACTCTTAGTAACTGGGGCACACAAAACATCATTACTCTGATGTTGGATAATTACAGTGCAAAAGGGTGGCCTCCTAAGTATGTAATACACTCTTTTATCTCAAGAAGTCAATCTCTCGAAAGCTGACAGGCCTGTAGCATATGATCCCGGTAAACAAATACTTTCGTAAGTACCATTAAAGGCCAAAACTGTCAACACAAATTCCATTTTTACAAGTGGGGGGAGGGAACCACAGACAGTGGGAGGGATGAAGAGAGGAAGAAAAAGGAGGACGGACTTGATCACTTCTGGTGGCTCTAACTTGCATGGAGGTTGTCATGGAAACATTTCTATGTAGTTAACAGGGATCACACCTGAACATTTGCCATTTAATTGTGTTAAAGCTTGGCAACCAGGCAAAGTTAGCTCCATAAGAATACACAGTGAGAGCAGGCGAGCCTTATATGTGAAACGTTTCAGAAAGTGAAGCTGATTCACCACTGCCTTGGTTTCTCCTTTGCCATTTTCTCCTCAAACGCAGCAACACCTCGAGGCTTGAGCGAGCAGTCCGTTTCATTACAGAGGTGTTGGGGGATGGGTCACGGTGCGATTCGAAAGCTAATCCAAAAGTGAGCAAGTGTTTCATTGCCTGAGAAGTAGTCCGACATCTTCTATATTATCCATAGAAATGTATGTTTCATTTCTGTCCACTCCAGCCACCATTGACAGGAATTCTCGAACTTCTCACACTTGAAAGCATTACAAGAGTGGGACTCGTCAAGGTTTAAACCAGGTGTAAGCCAGTACTAAAACTAAGAGTACAGTTAAACAAGTCTTAATCACAATTAGTAAGCAGCTGTCAACGCTTACACCCAGAGGAGGTATAAAATAGTCCCTACATTTGCATGGTATGAGAAAAAGATTTGATATTCGATAACTGTAGATTTGAATATTTTTTGACATAATAAGTGGAGTTAAATTCAAACTAATCCATGCCTTGATGATTTACAAGTTAAACTGTGTTAGCACAAACTTATCGTAGACTAAACCAAGATCCAAACAAGCAAAACGAGAAAAATAATGAATAAACCTTGATAAAACCTGCAACTTTCTGTCAGATGAAATTTTTTGTGTTGTTACGAAACATTTATTTTCTTTATATATTGTGCAACCCTATATTTATAGTAGTTAATTAACCTACATTACGCTCACACACACCCCATTTTGACAAACTTTGCTTAGGGTGTTGTACAGATCTGCCTCATACATACAAGTACAGAAAGTTCCAATATTGCAACTACATCATCTTTGCAGGAAGCTCAAGTATTTCCATATCTGAGATCAAATCATGAATCAACCATTGCTCATTGGGCTGAAAGCTGAATCTTAATTTTGATAAATGATTGAAACATATGACAAGGTATACACATTAATCCTGTAGAGGACATTCATTTTCCAATTACCATAATGTAGAGCACGACCGCCCAATGATAAATGCAGCAATCAAAAAACTGATGCAGTGTGGGGAGACTGGGTGTAATAAGTCCACTGCTCCTGACTATATGGTCAGTGTTAAGGGAGGCTATTTTATATTATATTTCTACTAATATTTGCAAAAAAAAACTAGAGAACCCACTTGCCTAACAACCAAACACATAAACAGGACAGTGGGAACAGTTATAACACGTTTTAAGAAATAATTACAGGGGCACTGGAACAAAGGGGCGGCTTGTGCACTGTCGCTGACATATTTCACAGGGGGCATTTATTGCCGCTTGGTCTTTGAAGAGTGAGAGGTGCTGAGTGAGGGGGGAACCGGCCCACACCTGCATAACTGAGGAGGGAACACCTGTGCACCCTGCGGCTCAAACAAGGAGGCTCCAAACCCCCCCCCCCCCCCCCCAATCCACACAGGACAGGCCCGGAGAGTCCACTACCGTCTTAGCTTTTCCTAGCCACACCAAAAAATGTCACATGTATTGATTTTTAGGACCACACTGTAGCCTTAAACTAATAGGTGCATGAGGACACACACAGGGAGAGAGTGAAAGGAGAAATCAACCAGTGCTTAGAAGATTTAAATTTAACTTTGTTGCTGTTAATATCAGATTCATCATGTTGAAAAATTACATGCCACCAGCAACAGTGTTTCTGGGCAGCGAAAAATGGATTTTAAAAATGGAGAAGCACACATGTACGGTAAGGTGTTGACTGCTACACTCCTAGTTATTCTAAAATGAGTACAATAAATGTTTGTTTTTTTCATTTACTAAGATATTAGTATTTGCTATTTTAACTAAGCAGGTAATAATCCAATAATATATATATATTTTTTAAGTATTAGATAAATAAGTTTTGACATTAGTTTAATTACATGTTTATTTAATGTTTACTTTCTATGTGCGACAAAAATACAAAAATAAAGAAATTAAAACTGTAAATTAAGATTTTTGACAACTAACCAAAATTCAATTTAAAGACATGCAAATAATATTCTTGACTGCATTTTATAATATAGAAATATGACAGTTATAATTTGTTTATGAATCGTTTTGTGACTGGCTCAAAAAGGATAATTAACAATAAAAGAGTCCGTTCGCACTGCACAGCGAGCGTAACTTGAAAGAGATAAAACAATGTGCACACGCGTAACACAGACGGCTGCTGCCAAAGTCTGCGTACAGCCAGAAGTCCTGACAGAGCAGCCGGGAGGTCCTGAGCAGCACACACGAGGTGAAACATTTACCCGCTGGAAGAACGCTCCACATTTGAGCGAAAGGTAAACTACATTGTTGTAAGATTAGCCGTAAAACGCAGGACAAAGTTGTGGCTACTTCTGAATAGAAGCGCACTGGACTGAAGGGGAAAGTCAAAGCGTGCGCAGGAGAGTAATAAGCACTTGTCCAGAAAAAAAAAACTTACCACAACAAATGGCAGGTATATCTCCCTCTCGGAAAAGTGAAAACGACACGCAGGTGAGAAGTCGCCGTGGTCCCGTCGTCTGCTACACTTGCGGAGTTCTTCACACGTGACTGTCCAAGTTCACCATAACGCTGGGAAAACGAACAACAAGCTGCAGAGTAAATAAAAAGCTCAAATTCCTCCGCTGGGCACCGCTGTCTCTCCTGCTGTCTCCCGTCCACGCCGCTGTTATTACTAATGCAACAGAGGAGAAAGCCGTACACTGCGCTCTGTTTGAATGACGCGCAATGCGAGCGAGAAGAAGCGCCTCTTGTTTTTTTCGTTACGATTCAAACACACATCAAGCTGCAGCGCAGAAAGCAAGTCTATTTGGGACTAGAACCCCCCCCCCCCGGGGAAGGCACTTGCTTGTGCGCGGAGGTGTTATTATTTTTGGGCGTACTGCGACCCCATGTGACGTCAAGCCACCTGCTTTGGTAAACAAGATGAACATTTTCAAAGTTTGTTTTCTGTTTTACAAAAACTTTGTGGTCTTGTGCTTCTACCTGTTACGGCTTTTTGTTCGCGGGTTCACAAAGTCGAAGGGTGTTTTAGTTCCTGTAATAGCCACATTAGGTCTTTGTGGAGTGATTCTGGAAAGCTCCTGACAATAGCCCTTTAAGAAAATAAGCAATTATGAGACAAAGTCAGGACAACGAGCAACATGAGGTGTAAAGAGACGCACAAACACACAGTTCAAACGACACATGGCGATGTCTTTAGATCATTTCTACTTCTTCAAATACAAATATGAATTCCGCAAACTGATGCGTAAAAGCGCATTTATGAACACCTACACAAATGGTCAACTACGCAGAGAAGCCAGTGTTCTGTATTTGACTCACTTGTGTAAGTCCAATAAGCCTGAAAAACTGAGTTAAAGGAATGTAGGACAAAAGATAAGATTGTCTACATTCTGTAGTAGACGAATAAAATGAATGGTGCTGAATGCTCGCGACAACTGACACATTTAAATATGATATTTATAATCAGAATATGTTGTGAACTGGACAAAATGAATGCTTTAAATAACCCATATTATGCCTCCCTATGCAACCTCGTGAAAATGTCTTGTGATATTTTTGTTTCTAGTTATTATTAGTATTATTATTATTATTATTATTATTATTATTATTATTATTATTATTATTATTATTATTATTATTATTATTCGAACTGTACACAATTTTCTGTAGCCTAGACATCGTTGTTCAACTAAACGTGTCAAAGTATTATGATGTTTTATTTCAAGTCGAGATTAAATAAAATACACAGTGACACAATCACATTTTCTCAGATTGTTAATAAATGATGCTCATACACTGGTCAGTGCACGAGATAGAGGTTGGCTATTAATCACCACCTTTAACTAATTGTTGATTATAAATTATTAATAGTTGTGTCTGTATAGTGCCTAAAACAATCTTTATATGAATTTGGAAAAACAACAAAATTGATTTCGGTATTTTATGCGGAAATGGATTTCTTTGCATCCTCTTGAAGTCCACAGTACTACAGTAAGGTCAAATATATCATATAAATTCTAGTAGTCAATTTGTCTATTTCTTATTGTAATTATTAAAGAAAATAATGTGAATAATAAACATTCATTCGTCATATAGCTTCTAATAACAAATGTAGTCTCATTGTATGCACATACGTAGGCTATGGTCTACGTGTTCTAAAAGGAAATACATAAACCTTTAAAATACTATTTTTCATGTTATTAATATGATTTATTACTGATTCCTAAAGCCGATACAAAAATGCATAATTTTTATAAAGAAGGGATTGGGTCTTAGTAATAAAAGGGAAAGCAAAAGATGAGACTTGTGATAATTTGCTGCCACCTGCTGGCCATGTTTAGCATTGCAACACAGACAGAATTTATAAGACTTCATTTGACTTTGTTAGGTCAATAAAACCATGTTTGTTTTGTCTGTGTTTTAACTATGCACTTTAATATGGGTTAGAAAAATATAACACAGAAGTTGTCCTTATTACCAAATTCCAAATTATTACAAGAGTAGGTGCAAATGGATTACATACAGAATATCCTGATGTGTTTCATATGACTGTATTTACCAAGGCCAACTAAAAACCAAACTCACACTAGCAAGACATGGAGTCTCTTATATTTTCATGTGATTTGAAAAACATCTTTGCAAAGTCTGGATCAGATCTGCTTGAAAACTTGAGAAAACTAATCAGCTACGGCTGTGTAAGTGTCCTTTATTTTCATCGATAAATGTATCTAGTAAACATTTAGTTATATAATCGCGTCTAGCCTTAGTCATGTATCTTGGCTCTAATAATAGGCCTGGCTTAGAGTCACAATGTTCAGCTGTAACCAAACTCCATCTGTCAAGTCACGTCCTCCACGTGCTCTGCCTTCTACAGTGTCTCTGCAGCTGGGACAGGGACACTCCATTCTGTCCCACTCTGCAAGCCAGACAGAGAGCACCAAATTCAGGCAGTGGCGTCTCCGTAAGCCCTGGGACATCATGGAGGGTCTGTGCATCCAACCTGGGGAAGTCAACGGCTTGAATATGGAGGAAACTGAACCAGCAAAAAGTTTAGAAGAACAACAATGTAACAGCTCCACAGATGACGACGATGAAGAACCCCAACCTCCTCCCATCATACGCAGAAAGGTGTCATTTGCTGATGCATTTGGGCTCAATTTGGTTTCAGTGAAGGAGTTTGAAAATGTTGAAACTACAGATTTGGTCAAAAGTGAGCCATCTGATAGAGAGGAGGCCATTTCCACTGAGGACTTCTACATGTTCTGTCTGTTTACTACCCCACCAACCCCTGAAGAACTGGAGAGGAAGGTCGAGGAGCAAATGGTTGAGCTGGAGAGCATTGAGCTTCTTCCTAAAACAAGTACTCTCCGTGGCATTGTCCGAGTGCTTAACATGTGTTACAATAAGCTGGTGTATGTTAGAATAACACTAGACAGATGGAGGAGCCACTTTGACTTACAGGCCGAGTATGTACCTGGATCCAGCGATTGGAAGACTGACAGATTCACTTTTCAGTACACTCTCATACCCCCCTTTGACAAAGAGGGGACCAGAGTGGAGTTCTGTCTGCGCTATGAGACTTCAGAGGGGGTTTTCTGGGCCAATAACAACCAAATGAATTATGTGATGTTTTTCCACCAGAAGGTAAAAGAAAATGTGCCGCAAATTCAAGATGAGAACAACCACAAGAGCAAGAAAAGTTGTCTCAAAACTAACAGGTAAGCATCTATTACACTGTTTAAGATCCTATATGTAAAATGTAATTTAAAATAATGCAACTATATGGGCTATAGGAGTTCAAACAAGTGTTATAATTCCACACATTTGACAAATAACAAGTTTCACATTAAAGGTTCTATATTTCACAAAACTGGCTCTTGTGAGCTTTAAGCCAGGATATAATGTTGTAAAAACATACCTTGAGTTGTGTTTTGTTTTTTGACACGTGTCTCAATAAGCATGCATTATTAGGCTGTCTACATCTCCAAAGTTCAAAATGTTCTCATGACCTCCTCATGATGTCATGAAGTGGTAGTTTTAAGTTATCAGCTACCTTTTACCTTTTGTTCAGTAAAAATTGGCAATTCCAGAGCTGAAATAGTCCAAATGATTCCAGTGAAAGTGTATGGAGTTTAAAAACACAGTGGAGCACTTCCTGTATTATCACGTGACATCACAAGATGGAACAGAGTGTTTCGGTCTGAGAGACAAACTCAGCCTAATTATGCAGGATTTGTGTGTTAAACATGTGCGAATGACTCAAAACACCTCCAGGTATGTTTTTTGTTGAGGAAACAATATTATAACATAGATTAGAAAATAGAGTAATATAGGACCTTTAAAGATCCACTATATACAGAGTCCATTCCCGTCATGTATCCATGGAGATGTTATTGCTATGCTGGGGATGTTTCACAGTATGGTGTTAAACTTATCTATCTCCATGAAGACAAGCAAGTGACACCACCAGGCCAAGTTACATGTCAGATTTGTGGAGAAGCGATCCCACTCACATTAAGAATGCATATTTTGCAAGACTTTGGCACTAAAACGCTTGTAATGAATAAATGCAAGAGTTTAATGCCAATACTGTGGAGCATTGTAGGAAGAGCAATAACATCTAGAAAGACATGCAGGCAGGGGACCCTCCACCAGAAAAATTACATAGTGCAGCTTTAAGGGAGAGGCTAATTATGCTAGCAGCTTTCAGAAGTTGCACTCAGGCATTTAAGTTAAACCTATCAATTACATCACTTTTAATGCTGGTAAATTTTTTAGAACTAAAGAAAAGCCATTGTCCATTTAAGGTCAGGTGCCTGTCCAGGTTTCCATGACACTGGACCCAATGTGAACAGATCAGCTTACTTAATCCTTTCAGGCATGCATCAACAATGTCTTTTGTCGTGCTTTACTTTCACCCCCAGAAGGGAGAGTGCAGAGGAGCTGATCAAAGAGATGCTAAATGCAGCTACATACGCTACAGGTTTGTACTGCTGTCTGTACTCCCATTGACATGTTTGGATTTGGGTCAGGGGGCAAAATCTGCAAGTCAGGATTCACCAAATACATTTTAAAGTGCTGAATCATGTATTTCAGAGTGCACAAGCAAAACAGAAGTATCGGATCAAGCCCATAGAACAGGGGCGAAGTCAACATTGCATCTTGAAGAAAACAAAAATACTGTGAGTTGTTCTGAAGAGCATGGGAACTGTACTGTACACTGCAGGTTAAAACATGTTACAGCTGCACGTGTATGTCTTGGTGTGTTCCAAAAATATGCAAAGCTAGCTAACATGATGCTTAAGAACATGTTTAAATTACCTCACATGCATGCTATTCATATTCAGTGTTGAGAAATAAACTATAACATACATACATCGCAACTTTATCTAAAACATTTTCATAATACAAACTGCTCCACTGAATTCTTGTTCAAACTGCAGAACTTAGGCCCCCATTTCTTCATATGTGACATTTTTGAAATCTGCATATGACCCAGAGTCTGATATTCTTGAATGATTAATAGTAAAAAAAATAGGAGAGGGTAGAGATACGGGCCTTGAGCCACCCAAGCCTTGAGTGCATGACAAAACAGGATTCATTCAGTCAGTTGAGTTAACTTTGAGTAAACTAGCATGTTTGCAAAAATCTGACCCCTTTATTATGTTTTGGTTTAAAGCAGCTGACAAAACAACCAGTAGTGCTAGTAGGGTCACCGTAGGCTCAAACAATTCAAGCATAAACATTTGGTCTGACCTTTGACCTTTCTTGACAGGTGGAGAGCATAAAAAGCCGGCACAGAGCTGCACGTTCAGCACGTGCTCTGGACCACTGTCCCCAGAGCAGGCTGCACGTACCACTATCAGGCTATTCACATGACTTACCCCAGCGCCAAAAGGGCTTGCAGCCAATTTCATCTGCGCACTGTAACTCGAGCAGCCCTCTCCATCCGAGCAATAAAGCACAAACTAACAGTGCACAGGTCCTCACATATCATCAGATTCCTTTGGCAACACTGGACTGGAGCAGTGACAAACCACAGCCGAGTGGAAATGACGGTGCAGACAAGACGTGGACAGAAAGAGCTCAAAGCACCTTGTCAAAACCACAAGAGGAGAGTGTGAATGATACAGCTGCAGTTACCAATAAATGGGAAACCTTTGCTAATGGGACAGAAAAAACTAGCACTAAAGAAACTACTGTGTTTGATGTGTGGCAGGCTTTTATCAACGGCTCTGACTTTGCAACCCAATCTGGTGTCCCGGAGTCGCAATGCCTGCAGAAAGTGACACCAACGCCTCCCTCAAATAAGGAAAATCCCACTGCACAATGTGGAACAAGCAGGCAGGTGCATGTGGGCCTAGATACACCCAACTTAGAAGCAGCTAGCTCAAACGTACGTCACCTGCTGTCTGACACCACTGAAACATCATTGGCTGAGGTTGCCTTGAACGGTGAAGACCAGGAGGCAGCAGCAGCACTAGCATATGTCACGAGCCCCAGGGATGACAACACAGGCACACAAGATGCACCCCAAAGGTCAGAGACAAACTCCGTAACAGAAACTGCGCAGGAATTTAGACTCTCGGGGGCACCGCCTGTGTCCAAGGTCTCCGTTGACAGCCCGAGTGAGAGTCGCAAGCATGAGATCTGGGAGCGGGAAGGGGCAGGGATAATGGGAGGAATAGGAGGAGATGAGCCCTTCACAATGCACAGAGCTGACTTAGTAACAAGCTCAGGGGAGTCACAGACAACAGACATGACAGCAGTGCCAGAGTCTGCGAATGCCAGCGGTGTTGATACCATCTCACAGGGAGCAGGGCTGCAGAGGGGTCCTTCTTACAGCAGGGATGGGAAGGTTACCGCTACTGCATACAATACACCGGATGACACGCTGGCATTTAAGGAGACAATGAGACAGGGGACAGCGGACGGGGAGAGGTTTGTCTTTTCCACGCGCAGACAAGGAGCGGAGGAAGGGCTGACAACAAACTGTGCAGGAAATAAAGATTCTAAAAAAGAAGAAATAGTTAGGCCACGGGAAATAGAAAAGTGTCAAGTCTCCGGAGAAGGTGGAGGAGGAGGAGAGCAACAACGAGATTTCTACCGGGAATGTGATTCATTAGGACAACACGGGCAAAATGAGACAGTCACGTCACATTCGGATGGATTGTGCGCAATACAAAAATGTGAATGTTGCTTGGAAAGTCTGTGCATGGATAAGGAATTTAATTTGGAAAAGCAAGATATATTGTCAAATGAGAACGGAGTTGAGGACAAAAAAGAGGAGAGCTCTGGTCATAAACCTAAAATTGACACAGAAAGTAAAATTATGCAGGCATTGAATGGAGTTGAACTGCCGCATAAAAGCACTGATTCACACAATGTATTATCAAGCCTTAATGAAAACATAGCAATATTTCCAGAAATGGATATCAACCAGACAAAGTCACAGCCACTAGGTGAAAAATTAAACGATAAAGATGAGATAGAGGAATCAAACCCAACTGGAATCGAGACAAATGTGACAGGTGATGGAGCATTACAGACAGAAAAAGATTGTTGTGAAATTATGCAGGGAAGACAGGAGCCCAGAGAAGAAATACCCCCATCAGTGGTGACAAAAGAGGAGCCATTTTCAACTACGGCGAGAACATTGGAGATCTCTCAAAGTGCTACATCGCCATCTCTTGCCAAAGATGAATACAACTCAGAGGTGGTAGAAATAAGTTGGACTCATTCACACCATGTTATAACAGCTCGCAAAGAGGACGTAGGCAGCCGATTGAGCTTAGAAGAACTTGTACTTAAGGAAAAAGACGCTCCAGATTCGCTCCAACCTGAAACATTAGATGGAATGGGGGAAGATATCAGTCAGGGAGACAAAGATGAAAGGTTGAGAATTGGAAAGCTGGAAATAGCGGCGATGGGGGAGTGGATGTGTAATGCAGAGAACCCTCGGGGGGAGAGTAAAAATGCATCGAAGAAATTGAAAGAACTGGAGTTGTCAGCAGAAGTTGAGAGCACTCCACGTGTTGAATATCAAAAAATGCCGGCGCGAACAGAAATCACTATTAGAGACGATGGTCGTTGGAACACTCGAGCAGGAAGGAGATGAGATTTTTCTGGAAAGATTTGGACAAGAACTGGTTAGGACGGTTTGCAAAGAGGTTTTTGACTGTCAATTTAATACAAAGGCCCCGAGCAACAAGGGTGAAGAAGGTGGGGATATAGATGACAGCCATTTTGTAAGGTCTCTAATAGCTATTGACAATAAGTGCGTAGAGACACTTTCAACGGATTGCAAGGAAGGTCGACCCCTGGAGAAGACAGAAGAGGAGATTGAACTTGCAACTAATACAAATACAAGTAGTTACAGCAATAATGATCTAAATTACACTTCAGATTCTCAAAGTATTGCGTTGTCAACTGGATCAAACCGTAGTTCTCAAGTGGAATCTATTGAAACCAAACATAGGTCAGTCACACTTGAAGAAATAGATGTCAAAGTAGAAGACGGTGAAGTAGCCTATATCGAGGGTTGTAATAAAACACCTTTGAGACACCCAGAGCCCTCCAGAAGGATATTAAATGAGGTTCCAATGTGGTGGAGTATACTGAACGTCCTCTTTCACATCACTCGACTGGTAATATGTGTCTTGTTAGTTCTGGGATTCTTTCTTATATTTTTCTACTATGATTTCACAACATTTTTTGTCCTGTACAGCTTCTCAATGTGCTGTTGGATTTATAAGTGGTGGAGCTATCAGTTCATTCAAAAAGAGAAGAATAAAGAAAACACAGATCATTTGTAGCTGAAGTTGTAAAACAGGAGATACAGTTCAGTTTGTTATTTATTGGTTTTGGGTGTGATCATTTTTATGTTTTGAATGAGAAATCCTACCAAGGGCTTTGATTATAAACACATTCACAACAACATAGAGGATTTGTTGGAAAAGTGCATCAAAGTACCTGCCTTTCCCAAATATGGGCATTTGATTAACCGTGTTAATGTTTTAAACTGTATATGTTTTTATTCTTTTGTGTGTGTGGGTGTTCATCACATTGTGGTGACTGTAATCTGCATACACAGTCACATCATGGGGACCTTTGCTTTGTGGGGACCAAAAATCTGGTCCCCAAATTAATCAATATTAGCTCAACAACGGTTTACTGTTAAGATCTGGGTGAGTTTAGGTTATGGTCAGGCAATGAATACAGTGTAATATCCCATGAAAACATATC
The DNA here is from genome assembly GCA_019594935.1 of Periophthalmus modestus. Classification (NCBI taxonomy): domain Eukaryota; kingdom Metazoa; phylum Chordata; class Actinopteri; order Gobiiformes; family Gobiidae; genus Periophthalmus; species Periophthalmus modestus. The sequence continues at coordinate 25,028,388 of JAIEZT010000054.1, read as the reverse complement.
ACTTGTGTGTGGGAGTGTGTGTATTTGCTGGTTTCAAGAAAACAGACAATGGGTGGTAGTAGAATAAGTTTTTTTTTTTCCTTTTTTTTTTCTTTTTTTTTTTTAAGTTTTCAGACACAAAATGTTTATTTAAAAATAAATAATTACATTTCCAGACAACTTATTTTGTATTATATTTTTTTCTATAATTAAAGTGCATCCGCATACATTTTATCTAGTTAACACGGTCCACAAGCATATTGACACACACAGCACAACACCTTGTTCATAAATCAACTGCCAATGAAATGAAAGAATATACGAAACATACCCAAAATATCTCAAATCCACAAGTATAATAAGGCGAACTATTTTCAGTAGTTTCACTATGTAAATGTGGCATTACAAGAGGGAGACAAAAGTAAATGAAACTAAATTATAATAAGTTAAATAAACCAGCAACACCAACAGGTTTAACATTTTGCTCCGGTTTAAATAATAGTATGTATTTAAAATTGCATAAAGCTGGAGTTAGAACAGTTCTTTATGTTCACAGGTTACAGTTATTGTCCAGCCCTTCCATTACAAGTTTATTTATTTGAATTTAAAGTTCAGTTTGACAGTAGGACATGAAGGAAGAAAAAGGTGAAGGCAAGATAAAACCAAAACGTGAATGCATGATGGAGTGAATACAAGACAGCAGGATGCACTGCAGGGTGTAGCTACAAACACCATAATCATCAAACTCATAGGCTTGTCATGGCTATGAGTTTGACATGAGCTCGGCCAGGCCATGATGCCCATGGGCCGATCACCACAGACAGGAGAGGATGCCATTTCCTACAGTAGAGGACTATGAGCGCGGCAGAGCAGTACCGGGCCCTCAGCTACACCTCTGGACTAGCATCACGGAAGACAGGGCAAACAACACAGCAGGTGGAAGTGAGCAACTCAGAGGAAGACCAAAGACTGCTGGGAAACCTTCACAGTTTTTGCTTCACTGCCACCTGCTGGTTGCTCCACAAAGTCAACCCTACTACATAAATACTTTTTGTACTTCTACTTTTATAAATACACAAAATTTGATTTTCACATGTGCATATACCCAAATACACAAAGCAACTAAGCAACTATTAAAATGACAATTATGTCACTAAAGTACAAAATTATATTTTTACTATTTAGTACATGCTTTGTCAAGTTCACAACTGTATAACTTCAGGTAATTACAAACTGAAAGCAAATATATGTCAAAGAACTTCACAAGGAGAACAATCTAGTCAGCACTGATCTAAAGTTTGAATAATGAAATGATGAATGTCGATATTTGTACAAGCAGGTATATATTTAGTTTATTAACAAGAGACTCTTAAAACTCTAGACTTGGTTTGGTCCTGGTCTAGTCCCAGGTTCCATGCAGGCTATGTGACCTTAAATGACTCCTCTCAATGACTGGGCACAGGGGTCTGAGTGACAGGACAGCTCAGAGGAGGTCACCAGAATCCTCTGCCTCTCCCTGACCTTTCGTATCGTGGACTCTGGCCCACAATAGCACTGCATGTTTATTTGACAGGTTGAGGGGGGGCTGGACATTGAGGAGGTGTGGAGCTGGCACACAGGAAGGAAACTTCATAGAGTACAGTCAGAAGAGGTACAGGCTGGACCTGAAGAGACATGAGCTCAGAATCTGACAGAAATGTGATCTGCATAAGTTTACATCAACACTAAACCACACTTTGTACTTTATAACTATTAGCTCAGTTTGGCTGTAGCAAATCATAATAATACTCAGTCTGCCATTGTCTTAAATATCAAATAATATTGCATAAAAGATTTTTTAAGAAAGTGTGGTAAGAAAGAAAATAAAAAAAAAAAAAAAATAAGGTCATACCACAAGTGCTAACAACATGAGATATAAGAGGACCATGAAAAAATAAATACCAAGTATATTAATACATAAAATATTTATGACCTTGACAAATAGTTCTGTTAGTTTGTAAGTCATTGTAATCTTAATTTAGAAAGCTAGCTACCTAGTTAGTTAGCTTGCTGGTTAGTCATTAGTTCATTGTGAATTTTCCATGTACTAAGTGATGATAGTTATTACATTTGAGGGAAAAATAATACACAGTTTGAAAAGTTTGAATCAGTTATTTACAAACTGCATGTCAATGATGCTCAGTGGTGGGAGAAATACTCCCACTCCCACTGTGTTTCTTAAGTAAACTTACAGATACTGCAACAAAAAGCTCTCACGTAAAAAATTCAAAGTATCACACGAAAATCGTATTAAGTAAAAGTATTAAAGTATCTGTTTAAAATATATATTTAAGGCGTAAAAAGTAAAAGTATTTTGTGCAGATTTTGACATCTAATACAACTTCAAATGTTGTGATTTTGGTAAAGATTTGTGCTGAATTTTGTTCAACAGAAACAACTGAATCAATTGTTTTTTGTAGTTGTTTTATTTGTCTGTTTTTGTTTGCTTAAACTATGAACTTGCTTTAATTAAAACCTTCAGCTTTTTCAGCAGGTCTCAGACAATAATAAAAAATACTTTTACTTTTCAGTCATGCTCAAAAATGTAGTGGAGTAGAAAGTAAAAAGTATCCACTTAAAAATGCACTCAATTAAAGTACAAATACATGAAAAGATTTATCAAATTAATACATAAGTGCAGTACTTTTACTTTACGTTCCACCACGGATGATGGTGATATAGTTTTACAGGACTAAATAAAGGGTGTGATGTTTGTGCAATCACATAACTGTGTAAGCTAGAGAGGGAAAATATAAATATGCCAGTGTTGTCAGTCATCAAAAATGAACCCAACTTTTTAGTTCAAGTTTTAAAACTCTAAAACAATCATATGGATGCTTGACCTCAGTTACTCTTATACTTACACAGACAAAAGTGGAAAGTTACTGCTTGAATTATGAATTGGTTAAATAAATTGCATTACTTTCCAGCATGAAGACTTTGCCTGGGTTCAGATGAGGTCCTTGGAGATGGCAGAGCAGGCAGAGATAACTGTGTATCAGTCTCATATGTCCTTGTATCTTGTGATTCACGTCTTCACTATAGCAGATCAGAACTGGATGCTATCCTAAACCCCCTCTCCCATTTCAGAGGGGGCAGAAGTGTCCTGGAACGAGTCCCCCAAAGTGCAAACGACCACAGGCCAGAAACAGAACACACTGTTGTTTTTTATTACAGACATTAAGTTGTACTTTACAATGAATTTATTTTATGAATAAAAACAAAAAATGCAATCTGCACTGTTTAGACATCATACAAGGAATAATATGTTTACACTTTCTAAAGACTACACTTTTAATACACTTAGTTCAGACTTAGTAACTACTTGAATTTCTATTGAAAACTGCAGAACTGAGAGGCGACTTTACATTGTGGCATTTCAGTGTGACAAGGAGCAGATTTGAATCTAAGTGTTAATATTGTTGAAAAATAGGCAACCTTTTTGAAACCTCTGTACATGACCTGAAGTTTTAATATTTTGAATTAAAATTGGAAGCAGAGGTGGGTACTACTCCACCTACTACTTACATATAGTCAGTTAATTACTTGAGTAACTTTAAAGAAATTTTACCTTTTAGCAGAATACATTTACTCCTACTTGAGTATTTTTATTGTAACAGTACTAAAGTAACAGTACTCTTACTTTAGTAAAAGTTTTGGTACATTTTTCGCATGTGTGAGTAAATGGTCACATTTTTATGTAGAGCTTTTCTACCTTCAAGACACTCAAAGCCCTTTGCATCACTCATTCACCAGTGTACGCAGACACTGGGGGCAAAGGGGGTTAAGTGTCTTGCCCAAGGACACAACGGCAGTGTTCATTTAGTGGATTTGCACCACCACCCTTCAGTTCAGTGGACAAATGCTCAACCAGCTGAGCTACTGCTACCCATCCTGAGTAAATGTCACCCCTCTACAGTCTACAAATAACAAAAGCTTTATGTTGACAATATGCAATGATTTGAACATTTGTGTTTCTTGCACTGCTCTTTCAGATATGATCTAGTTTTTCAAATTTTTGTGTTGATCATTTGAAAATACCAGATCTTGTGCATTATTTAATATTTTGTCCTTCGAATTACAATAACATGAAATTATAAATTATCATATGTTACGTCATGACAGCTACTCTCTAAGTCACTCTTGCTTTAGTAGTAGTTTTCTCAAATACTTTTTACTTGAGTAATTTCTTGGACCACTACTTTTACAATGTAAGTAACAATGCTTTACTCTGCCCACCTCTGTTCAGAACTAAGTACAGGGATGTGGGGGGAGATAGGGGGTAGATGAATTTCCCTGAGCACTCAAGTCTCAAATGCAGTAAAAATGGGAATATGAATCAAAATTGCATTGCATAATTTATTTCTGTAAATCAGGGACTGCAGATGGAGATGAGCGACGAATCTGGTGCAGAGCATCTCTGTTTCTATGATCTTTAAATCTCTGTACATTGCTATTGTTGTTAGTTGTAGATGCTATGTTCCCATTAAGACTAATTCAAATGTAGTTTATATAGTGGTACCAAAAACACAAAGATTTAACTGCAGGTTTGTTCTATATAACGTTCTAGCTCCTTGAGAATATTTCAGTGGATGTAATGTTGCAGGTTGGCCAGCAGAGGTCAATGTGGTACCATCTCTGTAGCTGTGATTTGATTTTCCGCTGCACAAACACAGCTCACGGGCTGGTTCTGTTCAATAACATCAATTGTGTTTTTCACCTCGAGCAAACACCCAGCGCCATCTGCATAATCCCTAATTCAAGATGTAATTTTGCGTAGAAGCAATCCTGCAGAGAAAGCAACAAACATCTAACAATATTTTTTTTTTCCTTTTTTTCTTTCTTTTCTTCTTACCCCAGTAGGTTTGTAGAGGGTGCATGAGGACACAGTGAGTGAGTGAGTGGATGTGGAGCACAAAATGAGGGAGGGTTGCTTTGCTGAGGGCCTGGGGGAGGCTTAGGCGCTGTGCTGACAGACCACAGACCTGACAAGACCGCAATGCCCTCCACTATATTCAACCCAACAACTAGAGCTGTGTGGAATGTATAAAGCATATGGACACAATGGTTTATATTGTAATAACACTAGATTTGGCACAAAACGTTGTAATTTTAAGGCAATTTATATTCTAGAATACTGTTTTTGTGTGAACTCCCGAAGCTTTGCATCACACTCCCAGTGCAACTCATTTGTTATAATCGTATTTCAATAATGGTATTTAAACCAAAACCATCCTACCCATATATCATTACAGATACATTAATATCATTACAGATACATTAAATTTGAAATCCAGTTATAGAAAAGTATAACTGATCTGAATAGATCAGGACATTCTTGCTGACTTTTAGGTTAACGTAGATTTAAAGATGCACTGTGATCTCACTCTGATTTGCTACCAGCTCGAATTAATGAATGAAACATGTATTTTCGCAACAGAGACTGGCCTGATGAAGCCACCTGCCTAATTGTCTCCATGGAAATAGATAAGTTTAATGCTATACTGTCGAACATTTCAGGCAAAACAATAGTGTCTCCATGGTGACAAGCAGCTGGCCACCCCTCAAGTTTCTCTATATAAGGAAAAATACTGTGCATAGTGCATTTGGCAAATGTGATATTTTCCTAAACTTTCATCCTTTGCTTCCTTCTTAAAACATACCCACACATCATCGCGTATACACTTATACAACATAAACTCTACTTACCCCGTGACGCCATGACAACATCCAAACAGCTGGAGGACCCTGGCGTCTGCTGGCTCTTACAGAAGAGACGCCCGGCTTATTGGCATACGAGATGTCTTCCTGCTTGGGGCTCCGTCACCTCCCTTTTCAGCTCTGATAGCAGCTTATCGATTGTGAAAGAATTCATCTGGACATCAAGAAGATGTGATAGAACAGATGTCATGACAGTCCCAGAGCATGTCACCTTCAAAAACAGTCTCATCCCCAAAGCCATGTTCATGTTGGTGTTGCACTTTTCCACCTTCAAGGCACTCAAAGCACTTAACATCAAGGATGAAGCCAACCTGTGGGTCAGTGGATCCGACTGCTTAACAAATTATCTTTATGTTGAGAGTGAGATTTGAACCGCCAACCTTCAGATCAGTGGACTCAGTTCAGATCTTCTTATGCATTATGTCTTCTCTATGTTGTGTTGTCTACTTGTTGATTTCTTGTGAAACAGCGTTTCTTTTGTACAGCTGTGAAAACATATGTTCCTGTGGGACAATATAGTAACTAACTAACCTTGTGTAGCCTTCATGCACTTACATTATTATGAACTTATTTGTATTTGTAAGCAATCACAGGAAAAGCCTGATCTTTATATACTATCAATATACACCTAACCAATAATATAGACTAAATTACTCTAATCATTGGTCACAGTGCAACACTTCTGAAAAAATACAGATACAACAGGCAAATGCTCAAACACACTCAAACTTGAATAGCTGATTGATGTAAAGAGCGTTGAGTGCCTTGAAGGTGGAGAAGTGCTGTATAAAAATGTGACCATAACCATTTGACCACTGACTGAATATTGTAAAAGAGAGACTGACAAAATGGGCATATAGGGGCTAATTAACTACTAACTTCTATCTCTATTTTTATTTTCACAAAACACATTTAGATAGAGTGTCATTCACTATTAGCCTGTGATAACAGAGTTTTTTGCTTCAAAAGTTAAAATGTTTCCTCTCTGCTATCACCAAGGGAACAATAATGTGGGATGTATGCAGGTTTCACCATCGCACATCAAATTCTGACTGGTCTTCAACAGCATTCATCTGTGGGAGCTAAAATCGCACCGCCAACCTGTGGGTCAGTGGATCTGACCTCTCAACCAATTATGTTTCTGTCGAAAGCATAATTCGAACCGCTAACCTTCGGATCAGTGAACAAAACACTCAACTGATTTACTGCTGCCAAAACACATTAATTAGCCTGTTTCTAAGTTATGAACACACTTAATAAACTAAAGTCTAGATTCCATTTATATTCTAGATCATACCAAAAAACAGACAACAGATTCTAACCATCTACCCAAAATCTAAATTTACCATGGCTCCCCAAAACAATAATTCAATACATAATGAATTTGAGTCTAACTAACACAGAAAAAATTGGTCTGTTTAAAACCTCATCTTATATGACTGTAAAAGAGTGAAGAGATATCATTGTGCTACTTTTGGTTATCAGTACTTTTAAATATTATAAATTCACTTTCATTGACACGGCACAACAAAACTTTTCACGGTTAATAGCTTTTTTGCCTATCGTCCATAAATCTCTGGTCACGAGAACACAGTATATCTTGAGCTGTTATGACGCTCATTACGATGCTCCTACTTCCTTTGCGTTCATTTGCGGCATTACAAGGAGATGACAGCGTTGTTTGTCATCTTTAGTGCTGTCGGACGAGTTTGCTTCATCAGAGCGAGGGAGGTGAGAGAGGCGGGAGTATGGTGAGAGGAGGCAGAGGATGTGGGGGTGAGAGCGGAGGGATGGTTCACGCACACAAATGGACTAGAGTCAGATTTAGTAAGGACGGATGACTGTACAGGTTCCAAAGTGCAGCATACTACAAGACACACTTTATGTAATAGAGCGAGTGAGTCTCAAATGATGCGGCAACTACAGCCTAGTCAAATATATAGGGTTCTTCAAATGGCATTTCAAAAGATAAAATGAAAACCTTAAAAAATATATATTACCCTTTTGCCTGCTATATAGTTATAATCTGAGTCGAAAGGCAAAGGTCTCGATTCACCGATCAATCTACGTTCATACCCTCGCCCACGGTCACGAGCTGTTGCTTATGACTGAAAGGACAAGATTGCAGATACAAACGACCAAATTGAGTGTTGAGTGTTGATTGAGCCAGGGTGGCTGGGCATTCCCTTAGAGGCAGCCTGGGGAGCTGAGCCACATGAGAGGAACTCGGGGTAGAGCCTCTGTTCTGCATTCCTCCTGGACATCTAACTGGTGAGGTGTTCTGGGCATGTCCTACTGGGAGGAGGCCACAGGGAAGACCCAGGACGTACTGAAGGGACTATGCCTCTCAGCTGGTCTGGGAAGGAAGTCCCACTAGAGAAACTGAAGAAAGCATCTAGGGTGAGGGTAGTCTGGGAGTCCTTGCTTAGACCTCTGCCTGCGGGTAAGCTGAAGAAAATGGATGGATATAGTTATAATCTATGACACACGAGGTCATTGTTTATATTATGGACACTTTAAATTGCAATATTGATCCAAAACAACAAATACGAGTTTGCTGACTTCAGTTGAAAACTGTTGCACTGATTTCACAGTAAAGATGTAGACCCAGGTGTTTACAGTAGCAAGCAGCAACACATCTGATTCAGTTTTATATATACTCACACACACATATCTATATATATAAAAAGTAAAAAAAAAAAAAAAAAAAAAGAAAGAAAAAGATAGATAGATATAGATATATATATATAGATAGATAGATAGATAGATAGATAGATAGATAGATATATATATATATATAGATAGATAGATGGATATAGATATATATATATATAGATAGATAGAAATATACCCAGTAGTTAGTGTGACCCCCATGTGCTTGTATGCGTGCCTGACAATGGCGGGGCATGCTCCTAATGAGGCGACAGATGATGTCTTGGGGGATCTCCTCCAAGATTTGGACCAGGATATCACTGAGCTCCTGGACAGTCTGAAGAGCAACCTGGTGGCGCCGGATAGACTATTGGGTTTAGGTCAGGTGAATGTGAGGGCCAGTCAATAGTATCAGTACCTTCATCCTCCAGGAACTGCCTGCAAACTCTGGCCACATGAGGTCGGGCATTGTCCTGCATCAAGGGGAACCCAGGTCCCACTGCACCAGCATAGGGTCTGACAATTGACAATTTCATCCCTATACATAATCGCAGTCAGGGTGCCATTATCTAACCTGTAGAGGTCTGTGCGTCCTTCCAGAGATATACCTCCATAGACCATCACTGACCCACCACCAAACCGCTCATGCTCAATGATGTTGCAGGCAGCATAACGTTCTCCGCGGCACCTCCAGACCCTTTCACGTCTGTCGCATGTGTTCAGGTTGAATCTGCTCTCATCAGTGAACAGCACAGGACGCCAGTGGCGCACTTGACAATTCTGGCGGTCTATGGCAAATGCCAGTCGAGCTCTATGGTGCTGGGCAGTGAGCACAGGGGCCACTACAGGACCCTCAGGCCACCCTCGTGGAGTCTGTTTCTGATTGTTTGGTCTATTTCTATAACATTGTAGATTACATGAATGGTAATGCTCCAGTCTGGTAATCTGGTTGTTCTGACAAAGGCAATAAATCTACTGAATTTTGGAAAAAATATAAACAGAAAATGCATTGTGAATACATTTCTGAGGATTGGCTAAAAAAAAAAAAAAGAAAAAAATTAGATATTTTAGATAGATATTTTTCTCTCAGAGAAAAAAAAAACAAAAAACAAGGATGCGAGTGCACGGCAGTTGATAACAAAAGCAAACATCTGCTGTAGATAATAAGCCCCTGTATTTTCATGGCTGAAATGTTTCCTTGAGCCAATTGTCTCTTTCCTTGAGTGCTCTATTCTTCCACCAATGAAATAAAAAAGTCATTAAAATAAGTACAAATTGAAAAAGTCTCAGTCTCACAGAACAAAACCTAAAATTGTCATGTGTTGTTGGAGCTTGTTATGTGCGCCAGTGCTGTGGGCAATTTTCAGGTTTCTAATTAGCAGCTTTTAGGCACACCACTACAGGCAGTATTTCAAAACAACTTAAGCTTTTTGACTAATACAAAAGTAAGACAGAAGTAATGGTCAGTGTCAGGGCTGTCAAAACTTATTTTTTTATTGATTGCCTCACAGCAAGACGGTTCTTCAAGAATGGGTCAAATGCAGTGGACCAATCTTTTGCCCCAGTACAGATACATTGTATAAGCAGATCATGAGGTCAAAATAAATCAAAGTTTATAAAGCATCCATGGTGAGCATGGAAGTTGTTGTTAGCTTTACCTTGACGGCAAAACACTTCAGCCTGTGAAAGTTGCGAAAAGCACTTAAAAACTAATTGCTATAAGTAATCAATATGCTCAGAAAGCAAGGTAAATGAGGAATAACTTTGGACCACTTCACACCATTTAAAATGAACTAGTTCTGTTTTTCACATAAAATTCAGGTACAGAGCCTTTAACCTCTTTTGGAAAAAGTGAAGGAACAACAGCCTGCCAGTTCACATAAGACTGATTTAACCCTTGGGTCTCACAAATGGATATCAGCCCAGACAAGCAGATGGACTCATGCTCTCAGTAAATCTGTCTGTAAGGCCTGTGGATCATAGTTCTGACAGAAATGTCAGAACCACATTTAACATCTCTTTTGCCTTTTTGTTTGACTTTTGTATTTGTTCATTTGAATTTCTATTGGTAACACTTTTAACTAACTACATCTTAATTAGTCTTAATAAAGCATAAAGAAAGACTTAATTCATAATGAAGAAACAGTATACTAAGAATGATTGAGATTGCAGTAACTACTTGATAAATACCCTAAGTCTAACTCCTACATTAATAGGATATTCCTCCTATATTAAACTAAATTGATTTTGAGCTTTATGCAATGTAATAACATTGTTGCTTCCTCAAAAACATACCCGGGGTTGTGTTTCAATCCTTGAGTCCTTGAATCCATTTTGAGTAAGCTCAAAATGTTCCACCTTGTGATGTCATGAAGCGGTAGCTTTCAAGTTAACAGCTACCCTTTGCCTTTCGTTCAGTCGAGATTCAGTGGCAATTCCAGAGCTGAAATTTTCAAAATGATTCTAGTGAAGGTGTATGAACTTTAAAAAACACAGTGGAGAACTTCCTGTATTACCACAGTGTATCAGAGTGGAACAGCAGTGACGTGTAAACGACGTGATGAGGAAACAATATTATAACATGTATCAGAGAATTGCACAGTATAGGCCCTTTAAATACTTACTAAGCCTGAACCAATCTTAAGAAACACACTTTCTATATGGTAAAAACAACCCCACTATTTTGATGCATGCAGCGGATTAGGATTTGAAGCTGAGACTTTTGGACAGATAGAACAGCTTTCAGTGATTCATTCAGCGAGTGTGGAGCCAAAGTAAAGTGTGTCATGTGGCCCTATATCAGCGATCAGCATGTGTGCGGGCTCCCACACTCTCGCGTGTGGTTACATGACAATACGGCTGGGCGTGGGTGTCCATAATACAAGCATGTGAAATGTTGCAAAATGTGTAGGATATGTGTGTCTGGAGATGCATAAGGATTTGTTTGTGTTGCGCATTATCTTACTCTGTGTGGGCAGTGTGGATTACACAAAAGTGCACCATATTGAGAGGCAGCATATTGTTGGCTGCCAGTCTGCACAAATGGATTTCATCTGCGAGCCTTTTCTCGTTCTGCCAGCCTCCCTGTTTGAGGAAAAGGTCATACCCAGAGCACGGCCTGTCTTACTCTGCTCATACTGCTTTAATCTTTCCCTTATTTCAACTTTTCTCTCAAGTTGCCTTTTTATTTCAGGCTTCATCCTCTCCCAGACAACAAAAGCTTGGATTAGATAAAACGGTGCACTGCTTGAAGAAATTTGTATATGATTGTTGTAAATGTTTTTCTGTAGTTCAAAAAAATATGTCTCATTGTGTGGGTTTCTCAAAGAGAGCAATGGCAATGGGTTTAGAGGTTTAATTACAGAATAAAATGACATAACAAAACAGTTTTTTTCAATGGTTTGGATCTATATCAGAACCAGTCAGACAACAAAGCAACATTAAAGTAAAACTACACTACACGCACACACTATTGTGTTTGTGTGCGTGTGTGTGTGTGTGTATATATGTAATATATATATATATATATATGTATGTGTATATATATGTGTGTGTGTATATATATATATATATATATATATATATATATATATATATATATATATATGTATATATATATATATATATATATATATATATACATATATATATATATATATATATATATATATATATATAGTGTTTTTTTTATCATTGCGTTATCAAAATTGGCATTGATCAAGTATAAATCTAGTATCTTGACAAGACTATTATGAAGTTTTCTACACAAGTACTCCATTTCTTGATCCACATTGGAAAGTGCCACATAAAATAGTCATGGGTTTTAGGCTAATGATTCCTTCCAGATCAGTTTCCCCGTTCTAAGCATAAAATATGTTGAATTATTCATAAAGTATCCAGGAACCACTGCCATATTTTAAAATGGAAGAATAGCTTTAGACACCTCTGAAATTCTACAAAATTTTACACCAAACGTGGCACAGGAAATAGTTTGAGGTAATGGCCCCATCTCATCACCAACCAAAACAACAGAGCGGAGTAAGCGGAGGGAGAACTTTCCTGTTGTTTCTCCAGAGATTACCTGACTCATCCTGGATGCTGCCTGTGATACCAGGACACAGATGAGGGACACTTTAATCCTGAGGGGTATTACTCTCCTCAAACTGCCCAGACAAACGATCTGCTGATCCTTACTGATGAATCCTCCTGTTGATCTGCACTCCAGCCATGGTAGTCCTGACCAATCTATCTATCTATATCCCTCATGTGAAATGCTGCTTTAATATTTTGGGCATTACTTATTCACTCACATACGGTGATGGGTATGTAACGATAGCTGTCTTGGGCCAAGAAACAGAAATATGAATTTATGTTTATGATATCTCCAAACAATACAAACATCATCTGTATAAAATTTCTTGCCAATCAACAATATTCATCAACTACAAGTCTAGTAATTCTGTAATTCACTATACCTCTATCTTTTGTGTTAACCTTTCTTCCCCCTAACCTATCTTAAACCCAACAGTATAACCTGTCTAAATTGCCACACCAGGTTACTCACACTATGTACTGCCTCACGTGAATGCACAGGAACACTACTGTTAACAACACAGCATTGATTACATTGGAGACGAGTGATGGAGAGAAGGATTAAGAAGCTGGGGATAGAGGAATGTGACACGGGTGTAGAGAAAGCATAATTTATGGTAAGTAGAAAAAAACCACACAATAACAGGTTCACATTCTACAGTTTAATGACGTCATAATTTCAGATGGAGGGCAGGGGACTATATAATGCTATTAGAGATTCACTGCTTTTGAAAGAAATATCCAAGATTATGATCCACAAATGTTGAACCTTTCATTGTTTTTTGTTGTTGGGATTGGCTCTTACTTTCTGAAACTGCTGAGAAAAAAAATTACTTCCCTTTTTTACTTACACTGATAGAGAAGATACTAAGCTTTTGTTTTATGCAGATAGGCCCAGTGATCACAGAGATATTAACCATAAATCAGGTCAACAAATCTGAAATCTGACAGTTAAGGGCTGCATATTACACTATTTCCTGATCTATGTTATAATGTTGTTTCCTCAACACAAAGATACCTGAGATAGAGTTGTGTTTTGCTTTATTCACACATGTTTAACACACAAACCCTGTATATTTAGGCTGAGTTCTTCTCTCAAATAGAAAACACTGCGTTCCACCTTGAGATGTCACGTGGTAATACAGGAAGTGTTCCATGTTGTTTTTAAACTCCATGCACCTTCACTAAAATCATTGGAATAATTTCAGCCCTGGAATTGCCAGTCTCTACTGAACAAAAAGTAAACAGTACCCGTTAACTTCAAAGCTACAGCTACAGACTAATAGCATCTGTATTAGTAAGTAAATTTTAGTATAACATAAGACCTTTAAATGGACAACATCACCACAGAATCCTGCCTGCCCTCAGCTCATTTTTAAACTATAGGCTTTTTAGAATGTTGTAATATCACTAGAACCCAACAGTACATACAGCGAGATAAGGCGTGACTGATATGGTTGCATTGGGAAGTATTTATCACCAGTATGTATGAGGTGACTCTTGTTGCAATCGATTTTTACGACCCCTCTGTTGTAAATTACCAACCCACTGTCTTCATGTTTGTAAAAAAGCTATTGAATGTAATGGATATCGCCCATGCAATATGCAACTACAAGATCTGTATACAGTACAAGCACTGCTCCTATGTTTTTACACTTACTTTAACAATAGATAAGCTAAAACCATTGACTGTTATCACTGCCACACACTGTCTTTATCATGTCACAGAGCATGATAAGCACATAACCGTAGCCCGTGGTTTGTTTTATAGATCTGTTTTGCAAATGACTGATGGATGATTGAAGAAGCTACTTTGAAATCATGAGTTATCTAATTGTACTGTAACTCATAAGGCTACTTTTAGTCCAGTTATCCCGCTTCAACCCAATGTGCAAATTTTAAATATTTCCACAACCAAACTACAACCGTATTAAATTAAAGGTGCTGTGCCAGATTTTTTTTTTTTTTTAACCATTTTTAAAGTCCTCATCCCTTTTTGCATCTTTTTGCTTTTTGCATCCATGTAGCATCCTAATTCATCATTGCACAGTTAAAGAGGGGGTATAATGCACATTTTTCTTGAGCTTTGTACAATCATTATAACATTGTTCCCTCTTCAAAAATATGTCTTAAGTGTTTTCAGATGTCATCCATGCATATTTGAGTAATTTTGTGATCTTTTCCAGACCCTGTTCAAACTGTCCTTACGTAACAGACCTGATGTGATGTGCAGTAGTTTCATTAGCAGGATGCACACTGGTTGTGTTGTAATAGTGCTCTGAAGGGGAAGTGATTTTACATGGGAGCAAAGGGAGAGGAGAATCAAAAGCATCAAAACCAAAAGTGAAACTTATATAAAATGGTTATTTGTTGTATATAATTTAGCATTTTCAAAACAATAAAGGGTAACATGGTGAGCTAAATATGTTATGTGTTGGCAGTTAGTACCCCATAGAAGTAAACTAGAGTCAAAGAGGAGTTACAGCACCAATGCTAATGGGTTTGCCATCTAAAATAAATAGTCCATCCGTCCATCCATCCATTTTCTTCCGCTTATCCGGGGGCAGCAGTCTAAGCAGGGACTCCCAGACTTCCCTCACCCCAGACACACGTCCTCCAGCTCCTCCGGTGGAACCCCAAGCCGTTCCCAGGCCAGCCAAGAGATATAGTCCCTCCAGCGTGTCCTGGGTCTTCCCCGGGCCTCCTCCCGGTGGGACATGCCCAGAACACCTCCCTAGGGAGGCGTCCAGGAGGCATCCTGAGCAGATGCCCGAGCCACCTCAGCTGGTTCCTCTCGATGTGAAGGAGCAGAGGCTCTACTCCGAGCTCCTCCCGTGTGACTGAGCTCCTCACCCTGTCTCTAAGGGTGCACCCAGCCACTCTGCGGAGCAAACTCATTTTGGCCGCTTGTATCTGCGATCTTGTCCTTTCGGTCATGACCCAGAGCTCATGACCATAGGTGAGGGTAGGAATGTAGATTGACTGGTAAATCGAGAACTTTGGCTTTCGACTCAGCTCCTTCTTTACCACAACGGGCCGATACAGCGACCGCATCACTGCAGATGCTGCACAGATCCGCCTGTCAATCTCGCGTTCCATCCTTCCCTCACTCGTGAACAAGACCCCGAGATACTTGAACTCCTCCACTTGAGGCAAGGGCTCACCACCCACCCGGAGAGGGCAAACCACCTTTTTCCGGTTGAGAACCATGGCCTCAGATTTGGAAGAGCTGCTTCTCATCAGGTCCTGGCTCGAAGAAGCCATCAGGACAACATCATCTGCAAACAGCAGAGATGAGATCCTGTGGTTCCCAAACCAGACCCCCTCCAGCCCCTGACTGCACCTAGAAATTCTGTCCATAAATATAATGAACAGAACCGGTGACAAAGGGTAGCCCTGGCGGAGTCCAACATGCACCGGGAACAAGTCTGACTTACTGCCGGCAATGCGAACACAGCTCCTGCTCCGGTCATACAGGGACCGGACAGCCCTTAGCAAAGGGCCCCGGACCCCATATTCCCAGAGCACCCCCCAAAGGACACCACGAGGGACACGGTCGAATGCCTTCTCCAGATCCACAAAACACATGTGGACCGGTTGGGCAAACTCCCATGAACCCTCAAACACCCGATGGAGAGTATAGAGCTGGTCCAGTGTTCCACGACCAGGCCGAAAACAACACTGCTCCTCCTGGAGCAGTGCTCCCCAGTCTCGGCTTCCTCCTCGGAAGACGTGACAGTGGGATTGAGGAGATCCTCAAAGTCATCTACCAAGTTTAATACTCTAAACTGCATTTGATCGATTCATAAGTATAGCAAAAGAAAGTGCAGCTGCCCTAAACAAGGCTTAGGCCAATATGGTTACGTTGGTCACATTTTTATATATATTGTAGTGCTTTTCCATCTGGAAGGCACTCAAAGGACTTTGCATCAAGGAACACATTCACACACACACATTCATACACCAGTGTACGCAGACAGGGAGCTAAGTGTCTTGCCCAAGAACACAACAACCACATTAATTTGTGAGAGCTGGAATTGCACCACCAACCTGTGGGTCGGTGGATCTGGCCACTCTACTGAAGATGTTTATGTTGAGAGCGGGATTCAAACCACCGACCATCAGATACCAACTGTGCTACTGTCAATCAATATTGAAATGTTGTTATGTTCTTAATGATAAAAAACATTGATTGCGTTTGTCATATGTGAAAAATATCTATTATCTGTGGTGGTGGTTATACAATATATACTATGAAAAATGATTGTCTACCCTGTTTTTTGTCCCATCTCTACCCTAAACACAAATCTTCTGTCAAAAGTTTCACCTAAGCTCTACAGACTCCTAAAGACAGCTCTATGTGCCATTCCTATCTCTCTTCTGTCTTCTGGTTGTCAAATGCAGTCACTTGAACTCTGCTCCCCCATCCTTCTCCATCTCTTTCTCTCTCTCTACCCCTCTTCTCCCTTCCTCCATCCTTCTCTCTTACCCTCTCTCATGGACCATGTCAAGTCCCAGTCTGAGCCCTGGTTCCCGTGGGTCTGATTAATGCTCTCAACGGGACTCCTGGTGGGGGATCTGTGACATGGCACATACTACTCCATGTACTGCTCAGGTGAAGTCTTCCAATATCCACCACACAACACTGCAGTTGATAACGATGCACAGATAATAGGGCTATTGGAGAGGGCGTTTTATAATACCATTTCTGTATATGTGTGTGTGTGTGTGTATGAGTGTGATAGTGATTTTCACATCAGCTAAAATGGGGTTTCCATAATAGGCCAATAGTTCATACACTCACAATACTGTTTTCCTCTGACTCATTTACCAGGAAGCAATTTATCTGCAACAAGTTTTGTTCATCTGTGGGCAGAATGGGCCAGAATGTTTGCTTTGTTTGAATGGGCTGGATATAAATTTTCTCAGATTCAAACATGTTGAAAAAAAAAAAAAAAAAAAAAATCTATTTTTTTTCTATTTATTTATTTATTTTTTTAAATAATACATCTTTAATAATAGACTACAGCAGTCACTTAGTTATTACACTATTTTTTCATCTATATTATGTTGTTTCCTCTTCCAGTAGTGTTTTGTTTCATTCGCAAATGTTTGACACATAAACCGTGCATATTTACTTTGAGTTCTTCTCTCAAACAGAAAACACTTTGTTCCACCTTATGTTTTTAAACTCCATACCCCTTCACTAGAAGGATCATTTCATCCCTGCAATTTCTTGTCTCTACTGAACTAATGTTAAAAGGTAGCTGTAGCTACCGCTATATGACAGCTTTGGAGATATATACAGACTAATAAAGGGTTACTCAAACATATGTGAATTAAATTAAACACAACTCCAGGTATGTTTTTGAGGAGGGAACAGCTTTATAACATGGTTTAACGCACAATAGTCAATTTTGTGCAATATAGGCCCTTTAATCGATAGTGGGAACTGGTCCAGGATGAGCAAAGTCACAAAAAAGTTAAAGCCGCAAGCGGCATCGAATGGCCCTTGTGGGCTGCACTTCGCATTCAGCTGACCCGGCACTCCCTATGGGTGGCGCTAACACTCTACTTGTCTCTGTTTTATTGTGGCCTTGGGCTGTACTTGTCATTAAACAAAGTCAACAAACTTTAGAAGCGCTGATGCACTAAAGTGGAATAATATGTATTATTGAGGTATCACCATGGCAACACTGTGTAAAATACAAACTTGGCCCCTCTGACTTTTTTGATGGGGACAACCTGAAGAGTCGCTATGCCAAATATCATGTTCTTCAATGAATCTAAGAAGTTGTTATATTACTTTGAAATGCATGAAATTTTCCTATTAGGATTACATGGGCTATTTTGCACATTTTGACATGGGTCCAATTTACTTTTGATGACAATGACATGAAGAGTCATTGTGCTAAATGTCACATTATTTCATGATACTAATATTTTTGTCATGAATGGGAAATTTTGGGATCACTCCCATTAGGATAACATGGGCAATTTGGCACATCGCCATGGCAAAACTGTGCAAAAAACGACATGGGTGTCATTGACTTTTTTGAGAGGGATGACCCAATGGGTTGTGTGAAATTTTGACTTTTTGGAAAACTAAATTTTCAAACCTCCATACAAATGGATTTTTGTATCAAATTTTAGTTGTTTTATTTATTTATTTCCCACAATGAGTATATTTAGACAAAAAAGGTTTACAACTCATTCAAATTTGAGCCCAATTGGACTTTGTGTGCAGGAGCAAATTTTGACATTTGAAAATTGCAAAAAATCCTATGAAATTTTCGCAAACCACTGTTGCGAAAGCAATAGGCCCCATGCCTATTGTTGACTCTAAATAATATTGATTTTAGGATGAAATACTTAAAGTACTGTACCTGATTCATCTTAAAAAACATGAAAAACAGAACTAGTTCAATTCAAATAATTTCCAGCAGTCCAAAGTTATTCTTAAGGCCAGAGCCAACCTTTACTGGCATGCTTACCAGCATTACTTTCTGCTTCATGGACAATAAAACCACATCATAATTAGATGCAGACAGCACACTAAGAGCTGCTTTTCATCCATCCATCCATTTTCTTCCGCTTATCCGGGGCCGGGTCGCGGGGGCAGCAGTCTAAGCAGGGACTCCCAGACTTCCCTCACCCCAGACACGTCCTCCAGCGTTCCCAGGCCAGCCGAGAGACATAGTCCCTCTAGCGCGACCTGGGTCTTCCCCGGGGCCTCCTCCCGGTGGGACATGCCCAGAACACCTCCCTAGGGAGGCGTCCAGGAGGCATCCTGAGCAGATGCCCGAGCCACCTCAGCTGGTTCCTCTCGACGTGAAGGAGCATCGGCTCTACTCCGAGCTCCTCCCGAGCTGCTTTTCAGTTCTATTCAATTCAGTTTAGTTTTGTAAAACCTAAAATCATAACGGCAGTCGCCTCTTAGGGCTGAACAAGATCATTGATTTAACCAACAGAAAGTTAGAAAATCAACAGTGAAACAGACATTGGTCAATAACAGACAAGCAGATGGAGAACTGCCCCTGAGCTCCCCCTGTGCTTAGACCCTCCCTCTCGGCAAGAAAAACACTATAAACTATTACAACATACTTGTACAAGTGTATATTTATTTTTATTTTTATGTATCTTTATATATGCAAGGACAGCCCAATGAGAATACTCTCTTTTTCATGAGTGACCTGTTAAAATACAGAACAATACAAGCAAAAACAAACATATAACTACATAGGCCATTTAAAACATTAAAAACAGGAGCAGGTGTGATTATACATGTTTATCACCAGATTATTAAAGTGCATCAGTGGCACCAATGTGTCCACTTTGCATATCATTGACATGTATTCCATTTTTCGGTAGCAAAATAACTAAAAGCTTTTTTTTTCACATTTCAGTTCTGGTGCAGCCAGTTTTTAAGATATAGATGAGAACTTATATTAAAAGTTCCTATATCAAAGTTCAATAAGCAAGTGAAACATTCAGATAGTCAAGTAGTCCCTTCTAAATACATTTTATACAATGGATCAGTTTTAAATTCATCACCTGCTATGAAAGTACATAGTGTCTGCATGTTTATTACAGCTCCATAATCCAGTACAGAAAAAAGGATTGCTTGAACAATTGTCTTTCTGTAATTCAACAGGATACAGGATTTGTTTCTGTAATAAAATGGTGATTTTAAAACTGTTACATAATTCTGAGTTATGTATATTATTGTCCACTAGATAATAACTGAGGTAATTCACTTGTGTTATTTCAAGACTCTCCCTTTCAGCTGAATAGCTGAGAGGACTTCTGTGCACTGTGTCACTGAGTGAGAGGCAGCCCAGTCCTTTGAGACAAGTGCACAGAAAGAAGAAATGAACTGTAAAATTCTGTACTGTAAAACGAGTGAGGGGAATGGGATTCGTTGTGGCATGTGTGTTTATATTTGACTATATTTTTGGAAAGTGAAAAATAGAGTATGGATGCTGCCCGGGTCCAGTTCCCCTCATTGCCAATTGATTTGAGTTTGAGTGACAGGTGAAGGGAAAGCAGCACCTCAGCCTGCTCCTGTCAGCTTATGTGAATTACTGTCTCTCCACTCTCTGTCTCCCCTCGCTCTCCCTTCCTCTCTCCCTTCCTCTCCCTCTCTCTCTCCCTTCCTCTCCCCTCCCTTTTTTCTCTCTCCTTCTCTCTCTTCCTCTTTCCCTGACATCCTCCACTTCTTCTCTTTTTTTCTCTCTCATATCACAAATTTATCTTTCTCACAAACAACTCAGACTCCCCAGCAGCGCCTGCATTCATCGCGGTCTTCTTTACGGCAGCATTTTTCAAAATCTTCACTGGAACTATGTTTGTCAGCTCGTCAGCCAAGAGGGCAGACAGGAAGAAGGCAAATAAATGAAACTGATGAGGCAATATCACTCCCATAAGTGAATAATAGCATACTTCCCTTTTATTTTGTATAGAAACCATAAAAAAACTTTTTAGAAGTGAGATCAAAACAGGGAACCAAATGTTTCCTGAAAGTAGGTTGGTATTTTTTAATAATCCCAATGATGACAACATTTTAGTAATCCATCCAAAACATAGTAAAACATGCCTGTGAATGTTGAGCATTTAGAGTGCATCTAAACTCCGCGCACTCCACATTTCAGATAGAGCTGCTAAACTAGGCCTAGAGAAGCCTAGCCTAGAGAACTGAAAACAAGAGTAAGAGAGGAGGAGGGGCAGGGACTGGGGGTATGAGAACAGTGTGATAGATCTAAAAGGTATCCACACTTTAAACACTGCCCCTGCAGCCAGGTGTTTGTAATCAGAAGCACCTGGCTGTAATCAGGGTAGTTCTGCGTGATGTCACCAAGCACCTGAAATTGCAGTGGCCACTGGAGCCAGGACACACACATAATTTGTACTAAAATTGCTAAAAAGGACAAAGAACAGTAGGCAGTGTTATTCAAACACTATATACACAATTTGGTGGCAGAAAATGTTGATTTAGTATTGAGTTGCACTTGAAGGGTTTTGAGCTTGAAGACTCACTGACTGTTGGCTCAGTCCTTCTGATGCTAACTGATAGAATAGTAATACTTTGGACTAAGATGTCTGATGTTTTTTTCCTGGGATCTGCTGTAGCCACTCCTCCAGTTTGGGAGTCAATGCCCTTTGTGCTCCGATGACCATGGGCACCACTGATGCCTTCACGTTCCAGGCCTTCTCCAGCTCTTCTTTGAGTCCCTGGTATTTCTCTAGTTTCTCATGCTCCTTTTTCCTGATGTTCCCATCACTTGGCACTGCGATGTCCACCACAACGGCTTTGCTCTGTTGTTTATCCACCACCACTATGTCCGGTTGGTTCGCCATCACCATTCTGTCAGTCTGTATCTGGAAGTCCCACGGGATCTTGGCTCGATCATTCTCCACTACCTTTGGAGTTGTTTCCCACCTTAACCTTGGGGTTTCCAGTCCGTACTTTGTTGGTTATGCCGCTCCATGTATGCTTTCCCTGCCAGCCTTTTACACCCTGCAGTTATGTGCTGGATTGTCTCAGGGGCCTCTTTGCACAGCCTACACCTTGGGTCTTATCTGGTGTGGTAGATCTGGGCCTCTATCGCTCTGGTGCTCAAGGCCTGCTCCTGTGCAGCCAGGATGAGTGCCTCTGTGCTGTCCTTCAGTCCAGCTTTCTCAAGCCATTGGTAGGATTTCTTGATATCAGCCACTTCAGTTATGTTCCGGTGGTACATCCCATGGAGGGTCTTGTCCTTCCATGATGGTTCCTCCAGCTCCTCTTCCTCTGCACTCCACTGTCTGAGACATTCACTGAGCACGTCATCTGTTGGGGCCTTGTCCTTGATGTACTCATGTATCTTGGATGTTTCATCCTGGACTGTGGCTCTCACACTCACTAGTCCTCGGCCTCGTTCCTTAAGGCTTGCGTACAGGGTGCTGGATTTGGGATGGAACCCTCCATGCATGGAGTTTTCCATCCCAAATCCATCCCAAATTGTAAATGTCTTCAATGTCTGCTATTGCTCCTTCTGGGAGTGAGATCTCTTCTGTGTGGACTACCTTCTCTCTCTTTGTCACCATCGGGCTACACTTCTCATGCCCGAATGACATTCCAGTGTCTGTGCTGTAGATCCTGGTGGGATGGATCAGTTAGTTGATATCTCACTCATTCTTAGCATACAGCTTGATGTCATCCATGTAGAGGAGGTGACTGATGGTGGCCTCATTCCAGAGTCGGTATCCATAGCCAGTGTTGTTGATGATTTGGCTGAGGGGGTTCAGATCTATGCGGAACAGCAGTAGGGACAGTGCATCTCCTTGGTATAAGCCACATTTGATGGTCACTTGTGCAAGTGGCTTGCCATTGGCCTCAAGGGTGGTTTTCCACAACCTCATCTACTTTGCAATAAAGACTCAGAATCTTGATGTTGTACAGCTCCAAGTATTCAGTGATCCATGCGTGGGGTATTGAGTTGTAGGCTTCCTTGTAATCAGTCCAGGCAGTGCACAGATTGGTCTTACGGGTTCTGCAGTCACGGACGACTGTTTGGTCTACCAAGGAGCTGGTGTTTGGCTCCCCTGGTATCTTTGCCAATGCCCTTCTGTGCTGTGCTCATGTATTGATCCATGTGCCAACTTATCTTAGCCGCAATGATGCCTGACATGAGAGACAGGTTATTGGCCAATAGTTGGATGGGAATGTACCCTTTGAGGGATCCTTTCAGTTTCCTTTTAATTTCTGCTGCCCTGCGCTCATGGAGAGCAGTGAGCTTCTTTAGCCAATAGGCGTGGATCAAGTCAGGGCCTGGTGTGGTCCAGTTTTTCATACCTGAGACTCTTTCCTGGATGTCTGCCATTGTGCCATGTTGACTGGGTTCTGTTCAGGGAGGTTGCTGTGGTCTTCTCTCAGAGCCACCAGCCACTGTGCATCGCTGTTATGTGATGCCTCCTTCTCCTATATACCTTTCCAGTACTGTTCAGTTTCCAGTCTTGGTGGGTCTGCTCTGGTGTTATTACCCTGCCATTGATCGTACACTTGTGTTGTGAACAGACGGTTTATTCGTCTGGATTCATTATCTCGTCTGTATCTCTTTAGGCGGCTGGCCAAGACTTGGAGCCTTTGTTTGGCAGTTTCCAGTGCTTCAGGTATGGGCATCTGGCTGTACCTCTTGGGTATTTGTTTTTTCATTGCACCTCTCTGGGCCTCTGACAGTTGGCTCACTTTTAGCCTCAAACAATTGTTTCCATGGTCATTTCCATGGTGGGTACATGGTACTGTACTCAGTATTGTACTCGTTTCACTGTGGATAATGACACACTCTTACCTGATTCACCCAGCATCTTCACAAGGTCTTTTGCTTTTGTCCTTGTGCTGTTATGCACATTTCGGACCAAAGCACGTTAATGTCTGGGAAACAAAGCCCGCCTCCTTCCTGAGCGGTATATGATGGCTGGACATTCCCATGGTATTTATACTTGTGTATAATTGTTTGAACAGATGAACAGGGCACCTTCAGGCATCTGGGAATTGTAACTGAGGATGAACCAGACTTGTGCAATGCTCTTCCTGATATCTTGGCTGATTTCTTTTGAATTTCCCATGGTGTTACACAAAGAATAAGTGTGTTTCAGGTGTGCCTTCAAATACTTACCCCTGGTGTGTCTCTAACTCAAATGTTGTCAATTAACTTATCAGAAGCTCCCAAAGACATGACATCATCATCTGGGTTTTCCCAAACTGTTTAAATGCACGTAATATTATTGTATGTAAACTTCTGATTTTGAAGAAAGTATTGATATTTTATCTGATTTCATGTTAGACACAATACATGTCTTATACGTATACATATATATGTATGTATGTATGTATGTATGTATGTATGTATGTATGTATGTATATATGTATATATATATATATATATATATATATATATATATATATATATATATATATATATATATATATATATAGATATGTGTGTGTGTGTGTGTGTGTGTGTGTGTGTGTGTGTGTGTGTGTGTGTGTATATGTTTATACATGTATATACATGCATACATGTATACATGTATATGTTTATACCTACCTACAACAAATTATATTGAGCCAATGTATATTGAATTAATTTGTATACGTTTTTGAATAATT
>JAIEZT010000054.1:24818757-25001257 GCA_019594935.1 Periophthalmus modestus | reverse complement strand
TAAGTGGATGAAGAAGAAGAGGAAGCAGAAGAATAAGCAGAAGAAAGAAAAGGAGGAGAAGCAGAAGAAAAAGAAGACGAAGAAGCAAAAGAAGTAGAAGAAGAAATAAAAGTAGAAGGAGAAGAAGAATCAGATGAAGATGATGCAGAAGAAGCAGAAGATGAAGTAGAAGAAGAAGAAGAAGAAGAAGAAGAAGAAGAAGAAGAAGAAGAAGAAGAAGAAGAAGAAGAGAAGAGAAGAAGAATGCCACACTTTGTAACATGTACAGCAATATAATTTCTATAGAGACAAGCAGATGATGGACCCACCATTAGAAACGTTTCATAGTGTGCCTTTAACTGTACTAAGACCTGGCTTGCTCATCTTCTAGTCCTGGTTTGGTTCCAGATTTAGTTCTAGTTTAATTAGGGTTTTGATGGGGTGTTTGGAAGTGTGAACACACCTGAAAATAATTGTCATCCATGGTAAGTTTCAAAATTCAGATTTGTCTTTTGTCCATAAAGATGTCATCTGAAAATATTTGAGTTGGATGCTAAAATTGCAGATCATTACACTCTTGGGTTTGTCAAAAATATCTAAAGCTAAATCTCTCAATGACTCAAGGATTTGAGTCATTTTTCCCCACACAAAATCGCTTACTTTTATTGCTTTTATTTTCTGAAGAAGTGCTTAAAAATGACCACTTGAGCTGTGCTATGATCTCAGAGACTGTTGACCACTCAGCCCACCTCTGTCTAAGGCTCTCCAACACGACTACTACTGTGAATATGACGTGTAAACAGACATACATTTGACAGCGCTCCATAATTAACACTGACTCAAAAACTGCTAAATGAGGCCTTCACCATGGTAACTGCACAATCTGATGTAATCCACCTATTTCCATGACAACCATGCAAGTCTCAACCGTCACCTCTTCAAATGTCACACAGAAATGACAGCCTAATCGTCTATAATTGTATTATCGTTTTATAATAGGGTAAAGGATGAGCAGGTGTATGAAAATAACCATGGAAATGTCTTAAGTCAAGTTTGCATATTGTCTATATTTATTATGCAGAGGGAATAATAGTGTTTGTTATTGGTTCAAGAGTGTGTTGTGTTGTAAGGTCATTAAAGCAGATCACTACAGTGGACTTTATTGTTTTGTTGTTTAAATGTATAATTACTGGCATATTAGCTAATTGCTATAGCTTTATTTTCTTTAGTCAGTGAATGCAGCTAATGATTATTCTGAAGACCCATTGCAAGAAAATATTTAGAAATAATTACATAATGAGCATACTGTTTTCCCCAGGTGCCATATTGATGTGCTCACGGCTCTGTGTTTGTAATAAAAACCTCTTCTCAGTATGGTTTGTCCAGTGGTGGAACATAAGCAGTAAACGTAATAAAAGTAGTAATGTACTGTACGCTACAAATTTTAGCTATCTGTACTTTCCTTAAGTAAATTTTAAGTGGATACTTTTTTACTTTTAATTCACTACATTTGAGAGCAAGTATCTGTACTTTTTACTCCACTACATTTTTGAACTAGATTGAAAAGTAAAAGTATTTTTGCTGAAAAGGTTGGGTAGTTTTTTTATTATTATTATTATTTTTTTTATCAAGTTCTTAATTTGAGCACACACAAATGTACAAATAAAAAAAAAAACAACACAAAAACTATCAATTCAGTTATTTTTGCTGAATCATTTTCAATAAATTTGAAGCTTATTATACTTTAAACTCTTCAAGTACATTTTTAAACTTTAATACTTTAATACTTTTACTTATGCAATACTTGTACTTTTACGTGAGTATTTTTTTCCTTTTTTTTTAACTTCAGGATCTGTACTTTTACTAAAGTAACAAAACTGACTATTCCTTCCACCCCTTGGTTTGTCCAAAAATAGCAATTATCAATCGCTGAATTCTGAATTGGGGCAGTAGGGCACCTGCTCAATGGTTAGTGGTTCAATTTGAGCTCAGACAACATATATTTGTTGTGTCCTTGGGCAAAACACATCACGCACCTTACCTCCAGTGTCCATATACACAGCTGTTAAAATGTGTTTCTGAGAGCGATGGATAGAAACTAGTCCATGGCAAATCTTGTGTTTTTTTGTTTTTTTCTTTGTGGTTAGCCATGTTTATTAGCATGCATGTCCTGACCAAATAGTAACAATAAAACTGATCGACTCATTAGTCAGGATGCATGTTATACTATTGATGAGGAGTAGGAAACGCTTCTTTAGAAAAAATCATCTAAAAATATGAAGTTCTACCATTCGGACTGAGCATATATCCAGCACCAAACTAAACAGGTTCAAGTAAGTCCACTTCTGTCACTGTGCCACATGTGAACAGGAGTGTCTGCAACTGTGTGTAAACAAGGACATAAGTATGCTCACACTCAACTGAACGGCCATTGAGTTATATTATTACAGTCCTAGTACAGACAAGTGAGATCATCCAAGAAACTACCGCGTACATTCATACACAGTTCTATGACAAAATCTGTCCCACTTCGCCTGCTCTTGGTTTGGCCTCATTTGTGAAAATCTGTTGAAGGGGGGAGGGGGATTCCATTTGAACAAGCTGCCCCTGCACCGCTCGTGGGAGACGCTTGAGTCAGAATGAGCAGAAAAAGAGAGAAAGAGTAAGAGAGAGAGAGAAAGAGAGAGAGACAGAGAGAGAGAGAGGAGGAGAGACACGAAAACGCAAGATAGAGAGAATGAATAGAAATAGAGAAAGTGAGAGAGAAGGAGATAGAATGGGAGAGAAAGGGGGGGAAGAGATAGAATGAGAGACAGAGAGAGAAAGAAAGAGAGAGGAGAGAAAAAGGAGATAGGAGAGATATAATGAGAGTCAGAGAGAGAGGAAGAAAGAGAGAAGGAGAGAAAGGGAGAGGCAATGAGTCCATGCACCAGACAATGCAATGTTGAGAGCTTTTTGGACACAACCAATCACAGCTCACGCACGACGCGACGCAAAGAGGGTTTCCACGGATACCCCCAGTCTTCCTCGCCATCTCTCCATCCCACCTTCCAGCTCCTACCACCTTCCTTTGAGCCTACACGCTTTCACTCATGCGTCGTCCTCCGCTCCTCTCCCCCTCTCTCTATCTCTATCCGTCTCTCTGCCTTTGGGATAAATGTCAGATGGGTAATAAACACAAGCCAAAGCGTGAGTGCGTGAGTGCGTGCCTCCTCCAAATGACCACCAGAGCAGCTCCATTTGTCAGGATTCACCCACTCGCTCACTGCATGCCTAAAACTAGCACATGTACAAGCAAGTTCATACATAGATTACATAGATTACATAGCAAATGATTGATAATAATCTGGAAATACAATGAATATTTTGGTTTCTAGAGTTGTTTCATGGTGAATGGTAAATCCAATCCTATAATGTTTATGTTAAGAGAGGGATTTGAACTGCCACCTTCAGATCAGTGGACAAACACCAACTGAGCTATTGTTGCCCGGAATATTGGCATAGGCTGAAGCATCCATGTCTGGCTATCCCTAGCTTCACACACCAATTTCCTTAAATGTGTTGATAGTTTGTCCAGTGCTATACAAACATTAGGATCTATTCTACATGGGTAGAACTCTTAATTCTGGTTATCCATGTTTAAGTTGGCCATGTGTAGTCACATTAGCATAATAGGTCCCAGGGATATGACCCAGCTAGCAACAGCCATGACATATCAATTGGGTGTGAAATAGTCACGGTGCATCTCTAGTCTTAAATATGCCATGTGCATGTCCTGTAGCTTAACAGTTGACACCACAGCACTCTGCATAGAAAATATTTTCTATACTTTGCATATTATGCCTTTTGAAAGTAATGTGTGAACAATGTTTGCTTACAGAGTTTTGTGAACAATGTTTGCTTACAGAGTTTTTTTGCAGTTTTGACATGCAGAGCGCTCCTTGAAAATCATTTTGACAATTTTCTGTATCCGGGGCCAGGTGGGGCATAAGCAGGGACTGTTTAATTATCCTCCTGGTGGGACCCTATTCCCAGACCTGCCGACACAGTCCTTCCAGGATCCTGGGTCATCCTGGGGCCTCCTCCTGGTGGGACATGCCTGGAACACCTCCCCAGGATGCATCCTGAACCGATGCCCGAGCCACCTCAGCTGACTCCTCTCGATGTGGAGGAGCAGCGGCTCTACTTTGAGCTCCTCTATTGTGACCAAGCTCCTCATCCTATCTCTAAGAAAGTGCCCAGCCAATAATTTTGATAATACAATTTAAACTATGTTTTTTCAGTATCTATTCCTGTATTGGGCGACAGTAGCTAGGTTGGTAAACTGTCCACTAATCCGAAGGTTGATGGTTTGAATTCCACTCTCAAGATATACATCATTGGGTGAGCGGTCTGATCCACTGATCCACAGGTTGGCAGTGCAATTCTAGCTTCCCACAGATGAATGCTGTTGTTGTGTCCTTGGGAAAGACACTTAACCCACCTCGCCCCCCAGTGTTTGTGTACACTGGTGTATGAATGTGTGTGTGAATAGGTGATTGGTTCCTTGATGTAAACCGCTTTGAGTGCCTTGAAGGTGAAAAAGCGGACCTCTATAAAATACAAAACAAAACTTTTTCAGGGTTTTTTTTTTAATTTTTTTTTTTTTTTACCCCCGTGTCCATGCTTCAAAAAATAAATAAATAAAAATACATTGCCTTTTTCAGTAGGAACAATTTCAGTTTCAGCCATTCTTACTAGTAATGCCTTAGTAACGGCGGCACTACTGTGAGCAGATGTATGAACTCATTCTCAAATTGGCTTGGCCCTGGGCACATCCCTCTGCGTGTGAGCTCTCGGTTTGTACAGAAAGTTATTCATTAGGTTCTCTCATTACTGATGGTGAATGCACAGACATGAAATATGCAAGCTGTGAAATACCATGTATGGGTTTGCATGACATTCAGAGGTACATGTATCCTTATGGCCCAGTTAATTCATGTGGGAAAACCAGTAGTGCATATAGAAAATATATACAGCAGTGACATAAGGTTTTGTTTTTGTTGTCGTGAAATGTGAGATTTTCTTGCATTTGGATGTTTGATATGGGTGCAGGCAGGAGGTCTTTTGGGGTGCTGTGAGAAGTGCCATGCTCAGATCATTAATCAGACTTGACGGCGCAGTGGGTAGCGGGCTAGCCATGGGAGAGCGCTAATGCATGCAAATGTATACCCGTTTTGGGGGCAGGTTGAGCCAAGGACAGAACCTAGTTGGCAAAGCGAAACGATAAACCAGGCAACCAGGAAGAACCAATCATGGCTCACGTTGCTCGTTCATTCATGTGGGGTCCGGTCGCGCTTAGGTGTGAATGTGTTTTAAATTACAGTGACAGCAGAGCTAAGGTAAGACCGTAAAATGAGGTGGAAAAAGGTTGAAGAATAGACATTTGACTGGTCACATCTTCTATCAGGGGCTCTATTATCCCTAACACATGATATGAGGCTTGTCAAACAGGACGGCGCTTAACAAGGCGAATGTAGAATATGCACTGATTCTTTGCCAGCCAAGGGCACTGCTTAGCCCCAGCACGGATCTTATTATTCCAGTCAGAGCTTGAGCCTCATTATAGTGGGATTGTACCTTGGTGCAGATAACCCTACATGACTTTTAGAGATGAATGTTTTACAAAAGCAGCTTAAGAGTTGAATGGCTGATGATATCGACACTGGTGGGCATCAGCACCACCCAACCAAACAAAGGCATCTGAAATCCTGCTTAAGGCTTTACCTCTGGGCCTTTAGTGAGGCAAGCAAAAGTTTAGGTGCTTTGCTGTGTGAAGTGTATTGCATTTGCATGACTTATGATAACTATTTCCCTTATTCTATAACTTAGTGAAAATTGTGCGTGAAATTGTTGCGTGTATTGTTTTATCATTTAGTTTAGCTATGCAAGGCTGTAATCAAAGACAGCCCAAATTTGAATTGGGAATTTAACAGAATTCTTGTGAACTTGCATGAATCATGTTGCGTCATTAATGACCATCTCAGCATTTGTTACAGTTTGGTGATACAGTATACGTAAATATTGCATTGTACTTGTTATTGGTCCCCAAACATATTGCAATTGACACCAGAGTGAGTTAGCAGAGGTAGCTCCTGCTTTCCCGAGACATGACCCTAACTTTAAACATGGAAATAGTTACAACAGATCTATAAGAATGTAAGACTTTTTTGTTGTATATATTTATAAAAGATTGCTTAAGTTAATGCTGTCTACTAGAGGGTTTAAAGCGTAGTTTCTCAACATTTTCACACCTAGAAATATTTGTCCTTCCAGATACCACAAGACCACACAATTGCTTTACTAACCATACTAACCAAAAGATGGACAAAATAGGGGTTGAACTGATCCTAAATTTAGCAAATATTTGAACTTCAGACGAATCAACGTACCACCTTAGAAGCTTGTATGCTACAGTTGAAGTTGAACAGTTGAGTTAGAAGAAGGCCAAAAAGTAGATTTCTCAGATCTGGTGAAAGGGAACATAAAGTTGGTTGGTGTGAGATGACAAAGGGACAGAATGGTTTTTCAATTTGCTGTGGCCTGAAATGGAGCAGCCATAAGGAAAAGAAGACTAAATATAAATATGAAAACTCAAAATGCCAAGAGGAAAATGATTTGTGTGGTATCCCCAGAAGGAAAAAGCCAAGAGCAGAGAAAGGCTGCACACAGGAGGACTCTTCACTCATAAAAGACTCCAATGCCACTTGTTTTTATTATGAGAAAAAAAATGGTTGCAGTGGAGTGGTGATAATGCATGAGCAATTGTTCTGCTGCTGCAAACAGGCCATTCAGAGAGAGTCCCTCGGGATGGGAGCTTTTTCAAGGTTGTGTCCTACTCTGTTAGCTACCTCTGTGCGCGTGTGTGGGCGTGTGGCTCTACAGTCCTCTGGGTCTCAATAACATTCTGTCATGCTGATATCTCTTTCATTGAAATGAGTGCAAACTGCAGTGTAGTGTGCAGAGGGTACGTGAGAGAGGGCATGCTGACTGTATGCACAAGCCACGTAGGTCAGAGGGAAGGTCAACCCCCCAGGTCAAAATAAGTACTATGTGCAAAGGGAAACATGTAGAAGGACTGGCAACAAATAGAGAAAAGTAGGAGCTATTCAATTTAGTGAGTGCATGTAACCTATATCTGTCAATTGACTCTGTGAACAATGTCTGTGTAATCCCTCGGTCTGATCCATAGCAAAAGACAAAGTTTAAATCTGTCAACTAGACAAATCGTTGTAAGAGTGAAGATGTTTCGCTGCTCATCCAAGCCGCTTCTTCAGTTCTTTGCACAATGGCACCCAGCTAGTTCTGGTTGTTTGCGCTGTATTCATAACCATTTCTGCTCTATAGCAAAAGAAAAATTCTATTCTGTCAACTGGAAAAAAGCTTTAGAGTAAATCATTATCCAAGTGGCTTCTTCTTCAAACTAAAAGTTTTGTCCAATTGTCAAAATTATTTTTTCTTTTGCTATAAATCATACCTGAGGGACTGAAGGATTACACAGACATTTCCACTGTATCTATATATTTTTTGCCCATCCCTGCTAAAATTAATACATATGGACAGATCACAAAGACCTAGCTTTCTAAACACAGAAGAATTCTCCATGGGAAGTATTCACTGTATTTATAAAGTGTTTAACTGTGTCCAATGATCTGTCAGTATTTATTGATTTCAGTGTGACTCAGCAAAAACCCCATAGAGAGAAAATAATAGAATATTATTGCTTATTGAACTACTGCTTTGACTGACCAAAATTCAGAATCCAGAAAACACTCTTCTTCAACACTTGAAAAAGTGAGTCTGGTGACAGGTGAATCTGCCTGTTTTCAGATGGGTGTGACTGACAGGTGGATTAGCCATTCGGAGACGCACATGATCTGTCCGTATCAAAAAAATAAAGGAAAAAAATATCACAGAGGACTGAAAAACATTGCAGATTCCTACAGAATCTATGAGCGAAGCACTAAACTCTGTTAATCTGAGCTGAGATTAATTTGATTTTATTTGTCAATCATAGATAATCAATGAGCTCCTTCGTTTCAAATGTATCACTGGAAAAAACTAATCTGATTGCAAGATCACGTTTGACCTAGCTTGAGGCACAACGGAGGATATAAAGAGATATCATTCTGGATTTGCAATCATCCAGGCATGTACACAGAGCCAATTTACCAAAAAGAGAAGAATGGAAGGTGGAAACTGGACAGAGCATGCTTTGGAGAGTTATAAAGTCAGTGGCTGAGCAGTTATACAAATAAATGCTGACAGATTTAGGCTTCAACTTATTAATCCACAAGGGAAATAACTTG
The DNA here is from genome assembly GCA_019594935.1 of Periophthalmus modestus. Classification (NCBI taxonomy): domain Eukaryota; kingdom Metazoa; phylum Chordata; class Actinopteri; order Gobiiformes; family Gobiidae; genus Periophthalmus; species Periophthalmus modestus. The sequence continues at coordinate 24,992,930 of JAIEZT010000054.1, read as the reverse complement.
GACCCAGCAGCTTACAAATGACAATATTCAAAACAAAATGAGGACCATTGCCATGAAATTCAGAATTCAAAACAAACTGTCATCTTTTGGAACGGTTAAAAGTTCTCAAAATTGTGCCTTCAGACTGGAACTTGAAATCCATGCATAGAATGACAATACAACTCTAATAAATGATAATAGCAAAAATCAATTTAAATGTTCTGTTTGTATTTGCCTAAATAACCCAATGATAATACTTCATACTTTATCAGAGAAGTGTTTTGTTTGTTGCCAAAAATATTTTCTGCCATACATTGTTCAATTTCACAATAACACTAGGGTGATGAAAACAAATGTACTCTGTTCTGAGTAAAATGAATGATTCTCAGAGAGCCAAATGCCACTTGGTGAATGTGAATGTGAGGCGTGTAGTGATTGTACATAACAAAAACACTTGCCATGAAAAGGTTGCCGGCTCTCAGGCTGCATAATGACTCATGTGATAGGACCATGCTCACACGCACAGCTCACCCAGTGCTAGGCAAGCTTTAATAAGGTTTACAGTCAATCCTCCATCACAGTACACCAGCTTTACACCTCATGTAGTATTGCATTATTTAGCTACAGTTGGTGGAAACAAATGAAATTCCACCCATGCATCTGTAAGTACATGGTGTTCTCAGAGTGTATAGCCACAAGCAGAACAAATTACACTACAATGCAATAATCCAAACTATGAATAATCAACTCTTTGTTAGCTGACAACCAATCCACTGGGTGTACATAACATTTACACCTATAGAAACCATTTGATGTTAGCTTGATGCTGTAATAGCCATGACAGTCAGCCATATTATTACGCTATCTCTGAGGTTCACATTTCATTCAAGGAGTCTCATATCTCAAAAACCTCCAACTTTATTACATGTGAACTAAAAGGGATATGATTGAGACGTACAGTAGGTAGGGATTTGAGTCTATTTATTTGACAGAAATCCACAATGACTTCCACTTCACACACACATTCATACACCAGTGTGCGCAGACACTGGGGACAAGTTGGGTTAAGTGTCAGTGGAAGCTGGAATCGCACAGCTAACCTGTAGGCCAGTGGATCTGACTGCTCTACCAGTGTTGTTTACATCGAGAGTGGGATTTGAACCACCGACCTTTGAATCAGTGGACAAACACTGAGCAATTGTCTGAAATTCTTTATATGTTGCTTTTCCCCGTAAGCAGCCATGTTTGTGTTGATACTGATAGGCAATGTGTATCTCTGATTGACTAATCCGCCTGTGAACTGCACCCATCTGAGCTTGGGGGAGATAAACCCGGAGTCCATATTACACGTCTTTACAAAGCATTGGAGGAGTGTGTATTCATGGCTGCTAATCCAAGTGTTTTCTTCAAGGTAAAGATGTTTCTTCCAAAGAGGCAGCTAATCCAAGTGTTTTCTTCAAAGTAAAGATGTTTCTTCCAACATATATTTCAAGACATAATTTGTAAAATGTTGCTGTAAAAATGTCAAAATGTAGCACAAAATGTACAAAAAAACCAACAAACAAATAAAGAAAAATGTAAGTTTCCAACAAAAAACAAACACATTCAACATTTTAAAAATAATTCTTAATAAAAAAAGGAAAAGAAAAATTGCTATGACTATGTTTCTAGTGGCTGTATGGCAACTTTTATACAGACGTTTCAGTAAACAGTTTTCTGTCCACAAATTGTTTTCTCCAGCTCTGCGTTGTTAAAATGCATTATTCCACTTTCCATTTATTCACTGCCTACATTGTTTGTTACTCACGCTACAATGATATGGAAATTGGCCTGAAGGATTCCAGAGGACGGCATATTGTGTCTCCAATCAATGCTCGGGTTTTGCAAAAAATCTATGTAAGCCATGTGTGCAATGTCATGTTGTTATGGATTTCAGTAAAAGTGCTTACAAACGAAGCGGACGGAGCACGGAGAAGGTCATTATTTCTGAGGATTGTAAATATTTCTTGAGGCAGGGATGGTGACTGGTTACAAATGGGCTCTGGAACAGAAAGGGAAATTAATTAAGAAAATAATGGTGTGACTATATGATATATTGTTTTGAACCCATCTTCTTTGTTGGTACATAGAAAACCAAAGTACCAGACTGAACAAAAACAACATAATCTTGTTATTTTAGATGTGATAATTCAAGCCTCGCCCAAATAAACCTAATCCATATGGAAACTATCTTAGATGTTTTCGGATATGTATGTTTTAGCTGTATGATTAAAAAGACATTCATTAATTCTATATTAACTAATATAAAATTCTGGGCCTATATAATCTGCCTGCAATTTAAAGTGGAGCTAAACACATTAACTCCACCCACAAGCACAGTTTAATTAGAAGTGATAGGACTAAAGAAGACCGTGAGGGGGGGTGGAGGGGTGGGGTCTGAAGGTATAAAGAACACTGTGATATGTTTAACACTTCAAGCTCTGTTCCTAAAACCAGGTGTTTGCAACAAAAAAACATCAGGCTTTAATCAGGCAGTCATGTGGGATGTCAACAAGTACTTAAAACTGCAGTAGCCACTGGAGGCAGGACACACTCATTTGTATATGTTTTTGACCAGAAAGCTGCAAATATACTTATTTTGCACTAAAATGACCAAAAAGGCAGTAGGCCAATGTAAAGTGAATATTCACATATTTAATATTTTTCTGTCCTCACAATCTTCTGCTTTAAAAAAACAGCAGGTCAAACTCAAATGGTAAAAGTAAAATGCAACAATCTGCCAAGCCATCATATGGTGTTTCTACACAGGGTGATGGACCCCATTTCATAAGCTTTACAGCTTCTTGGGGATCCATGTTTTTCATAAGGTCATTGATACACTGTATTTGCATCCATATGTAAACACAAACATGATTACAACATAACTTCTGTACGTGTATGTTGCTACTGTGTGTTTATGTATGCACCCTACGTTGACTACTGTGAAAAATAAAATTGAATTGATTGATTGATTGATTGAAAGTATACGCACCAGTAGCTCAGTTGGTAGAGTGTTTGTTCACTTATCCAGAGGTTGGTGGTTCAACTTCTGCTCTTGAAACAAACATCATTGGTTGAGCGGTATTGGTATTGGTTGAGATATCTCTCTCTGACTCACTGACTCATAGGTTGGCGGTACAATTCCAACTCACAGATGAATGCTGCCCTTGTGTCCTTCGGCAAGACACTTAACCCACCTTGCTCCCAGTCTGCGTACACTGGTTTATGAGTGTGTGAGTGATGCCTTGAGTTCCCTGAAGGTGGAAAAGCACTATATAAAAATGTGACAATTTACCATTTATGCTAAATTGAAATGTGAAGAAAAAGTAATGCTAATAATCTAATAAGATATCCGTTAAAGTCTGTTAATGTCCCTGCAGAAAAAAAATGTACTCTTTGCTTTTGAATCACCTTTAATGCCACTGGAGAAACCAGCAGGAACCTTTTAGCTCAAAAATTAAGAAGAAAAAAAAAAAAAAAAGCTATGTTAAAATGCATTTCCATGTCCTCTTCAAAAGAATGATTTAGTATTGACATCTCTTGGACCCTTTTCATGGTTTTCTAATTCAGCTCTGCACTCCAATGATTTTAGGAGGCTGTGTGAAATAAATCTTTAATCATAAATCACGTCCGCTGGATTTATTGCTGCAATAGGCTTTCAGACCATGCAAATGAGAAAGTCTATCAACCAATCACGTTGCTTCTTCACTTGTCGCCTAATGGTAAAATGATGTAGAGTGCACTGCTGTGTATGTGCTAAGAGCCGTCTAAGCATGAACCATGTGACACTATTCCTTTGTCATGAAGCTGCACTAAGGTGTTTTTGATGAGATACAAGTGAATTGAAATAATGATCATGTGCTCATAGTAAACAGCTGCATATTTATACAGCCAAATACAAAATGTTTCAAATTATAAGACTAATTGCACAGGATATAGATTAAACAAATACAAATCCTTGCAAAAGATTAGCTTGTATCATCAATCAGAAAAAGATAGTATGGAGATAGTACTAGGCAAGGCAAGTTTATTTGTATAGCACCATTTGTACACAAAGTAATTAAAAGTGCTTGACAGAAAAATACATTAAAATCACAATACAAACAAATCAAAACATAAATGATCATCACAAAATTAACATTAAAAGAGAAGAGTGCAGAATAAAAACCTATCAGTCATACGCACAGCTAAACAGAACAAATTTGAGCTTGGGTTTAAACATTGTCAGAGTGAAGACCTATCTGATCTTCAAGAAGACTGTTCCAGGTGCATACAACTGAAACGCTGATTCCCCATTTAGTCTTGACACAGGGACCTGTTTCATGCTGGTGCTCAGAGGTCCTCAGAGTGCGAGATGTTCATATGGCACTAACATGTGGGAGATGTAGTCTGGTGCTAGGCCATGAAGAGACTTGTACACAACTAGAGCTGCTGTACAGTCTATTTTCTGAACCACAGGAGCCAGTGCAGAGACCTGAGCACAGGACTTATGTGTTATTTATTTTTTAGGCTAAACCACAACAGATTTCACAAGCACCAATATGGTCATTCTTCAAAAAAAATTATAGTCTTTGAACCAACTGGGAATTAGATTTTGAACAGAATATTCCAACCAGATATTTATTTAGCTGTTTACTGATCTTGGATTAGTGGATTATCTCTAAATCCATAGGTCTAGGAGCATCATTTCCTCACAGACTTGCCCAAACAGCCCTAGCACAAAACACACTTCTGACTGCCACATGTAAGTTCATAGAGAGCAGGTTATGTAAGACTGGTCATCAGAGATAGATTTGAGCTGAAATACAACAGGGACACTCCTACTTGTTTTTCCAAGTCATGCATGCTGTAGCATGGTATAGAGCATAGAAGTCTGTTGTAAGACATTTGCTGTAATAAAGATATGATGGTCTGATGGTTATATGCAGTTTGCAGTAAATAAACATGAATATTTGTCCCGCTGATGCCCTCATCCATAAATTTTACCCAGGTCAGGAAGGGTCAAAGAATGGCTGCTCTGAAATTTTGATTTGTCTCAGTAGAGTTATTATGGGGCCAAATCGGTCCTACTCTTCTAAAAAAGAAAACAACATTAAGTCAAAGTAAATAAGGAAGGACTCATATGCTCCAATGAATGTTGATACAGATCAATAATAATTTCATATACCACACTGAATAGATGTTTTTTTCCTGTAGAAACGGCGTGCGCAACCTCAAGTTGTCTCTAGTTGTTATTGTGTGCCAGGTAAGTCCAGGTGAAAGCAGAAGTGTTCTGACCTTTTCTGTGTAAAACTTTATAACAAGTTGTCGACAAAAACTCCATCTGCTACATGTCTCACCCTTGACTTACAAAAGCAAGTGGCAAAGACATAATTCTCACATTGAAAAGACTGAGGTAGTTCGGTCCTTAGATTTTAACAACCAAAATGAATTACATGTACTACATATCAGAGGTGATTTCAACTAGGGTTAAGATTAATCAGTGAATGAAAACCTAATTGTTTGCAAATCCGTAGTCACTTGTTTACTGTCTATCAGCCAGTACTGGGACAGGAAAAATGCTTTGTCTGGATAGGAGTCTGGATTATTGTCAAATTACAAGGATCTGTTTGTATCATGGCACAGACTAAAAGTGTGTGATGAACTCTAATATCAGCCGTATATGTTTCATTTACACTACTCACAATAAGTTAGGGTTATTGTTATTTACATGAGTGTTTCTCCTATTTGGTGTGAATTTTAATGAAATAAGTAAAAGTTCCCTTTGATATTACTATTAATGAATGAGTGGAAACACCATTTTCATGAGTTTAATATTTATTACCACAAAAATTTAGACAATAACAAGGATAGCCCCAAATAACAAAAAGTGACAATGTCAGTAGCAGGTGTTTCCACCATTTACCACAATGACAGCTTGACAGTGACGTCTCATGCTCCTCACTAGCCTCATGATGTTGTTCTGAGGCAATGCGTTCTACTCTTCCACAAGTGCTACACGCAGTTCTGCCAGGTCACGTGGGGCTGAGGTACGACCATCCAATCTCTGCTTCAGCTGGTCCCAGACGTGCTCTATGGGGTTCAGGTCGGGGGACATCGCTGGCCATACCATATGAGGCACTCCGACTTCCTGAAGTCGAGCTGTGACAATTCTGGCACGATGTGGTGGAGCATTATCATCCATGAACAAAAAGTTGGAGGTGTGCTGGCGGAATTGGGGATGATGTCTCTGAGGTAAGAACATGCATTGACTGAGCCATCTACAATAACCAAATCTGTTTTGCGCTGAGTGGTGATGCCTGCCCAGACTGTTGCACCTCCGCCCCCAAAGTTAACCCTGGGGACGATGTTAACCTCAGCGTATCGCTCACCTCGCCTTCTCCAGCAGCGCTGACGACCATCATTTCTGTGCAAGGTGACCTGACACTCCTCGGTGAACAGGACGGTAGACCACTGCTGCATTGTCCAGGTCTCATGGTCTTGTGCCTACTGCAAACGTTCAGTGGAGTCACCTGCAACGATCGTCTGGCATTCAAGCCAAAGTGGTGGCGAATGGAGTCGGTTGCAAATGGTTTGTCTGGAAACCCTGGTACCCCTCACATCTGGTAAACGAGCCTGCAGCTGTGTGGCAGTTGCATAACAATGTCTGATTGCATAGGTCCGTAGGTACTGGTCATCGTTGCGGTCTGTCACTCGTGGGGCTCCACTCCTGGGTCTTTCACAAACTCTGCCAGTAGTTCTGTGTCTTGATGCAAGTCTGCTGATGACACTTTGAGACACACCAAGTTCTCGAGCGACATCTGACTGCTGCCTGCCACCAACCTGAAGGTGCTACGTCCAGGTGGCGCTGCTCGTCCATTGAAAATTTAAAAGGGTTGTCTTTTTTTTGCCCCAATATGTAAGGCACACTGTACACAGTGAGACTATTATGTGGAAAGCACAAAATGAGGTGTGTCTATCACCCCGGTACAATTGCCTCCCTATCCCAAAAATCTCTGAAGTGAAACAAACACCGTATGTATGACATGCACTGAGTCTCTCACAATATCACTAACTTATTGTGAGTAGTGTATGTTTTAAATGAAAATGAATTAAAAACTGGTGTCAATAAATCATCAGGTGAAAAAGATTACAGAGGTTTTTGACTCATTGCCGAAAAACAATTGCAAGGTAAGTGCATAAAAAGTGTTTTGTTAAGCAAAACAATAAAGCATTTCCACAAGTATAAAAAAGGTTTTTGCATACTCAAGCCAAAAGGGAGGAGGATAGTTGTTGACTTAAAACCTAATACTGACCACAATATTCCAAGCTAATACCTGCCGTGATGGACTCGGATAGTCCTGTCACAATAATCACTTTATCAATTGTTTAATATATTACAAATGGAACAATAATTTTTGGGGGTCAGTATATTTATGGTAGATCCTTTTTCTTTGGAGTAGTGTGACCTTTTTGCCTATTTATTCTGCAAATATTAAGATTTGAGCTGTAGAAGGTTGAATTATGAACTAAAATTACACAAAATAATTAAGTGTTTGTCATGATCCACGCTTCCCTGCTCCTGTTTTGCCTCCTGTGTCTCCTCTCCCCCTCCCTCACCTGCCTGACTCCAGAGCTGGGCAGAGCCCTGGCTCCTCCCGCACGCACCTGCAGCCCATCAGTGCAATCAATGCACCTGCGGGAGGATAAAAGGAGCCAGGACCCAGGTCATCTGTTCGCCTCACTGTTTGTCCTAGTGTCTCTGCTACGCTACCTGTCCGTGTCCTGCTGGTGTCCTGCTGGTGTCCTGCTGGTGTCCTGCTCGTCACTGCATCACTGCTCGTCACTGCTCGTCACTGCCTGTTCCTGCCCATGTTCGTCTGCCTGTTGTCCTGCTCGTCTTCCCGCTTGTGTTCCCGCTCAGCATCCAGCCTCCCTGCACTGCTCTGGACTCCCGTCTCCGACCCCGTCTCCCGGTACTGGCTGTGTTCCCATCTCGTGTGTTCCCTGCATCTCTGGACCCTGACCTGCACCCCTGCACCCAGCTTCTCGTATGTTCTCCCGTCACTTGTCTTGCGTCTGTCAATAAACGCCCTTAAACTTGCCCTGAGTCCCGCATCTTTTGATCCACCTCACACCCCTCATTACGACAGTGTTGCATTCTGCTATTCCTTTATACAGCTGAACAGTATGTTACAATAGGGAACATTTGAATACTAGTTTCAGTATTATCAGTCTATATTGACTTCAGCAATATATAACACTTAAAAACATTTTTATCATGGCAGGCCTAGACTCAGAAGCATCGCGCTTCTATGGACCTTTTGCACTTGCTCAAGTGTATGTGATTTTACTAATATAATGTAAACGCTTGTATCAAGACTTCAAAACTTCTATAAAGAGTCAACATTTTTCACCCATGGAAACATACATGAAATTGAGAGCTGCTTGCACTGACTTGATGTTAAATGAAGTTGTAATAACATCTGTGACAGATCAGTGTTATTTTATGAACGATTCTCCAACTGTGGGAAAATATTGGGCAACAATAGCTCGATTAGTAGAGTGTTTGTCTACTTTGTTTGACTCTAGCTCTCAACATAAACATCATTGGTTGAGCGGTCAGATCCACTGGCCTACAGGTTGGAGGTGCGATTCCAAGTCCAACAGATGAATGCTGTTGTTGTGTCTTTGGACCAGACACTTCGTCCCCGGTGTCTGCATACACTGGTGTGTATATATGTGTGTGTGAATGGGTGAGTGGTTTCTTGATGTAAATCGCTTTGAAGATGGAAAAGTTATTTAAAATGTGACCACTTACCATATTCTTAGTGTTTGCCACTCTAACCAGGTATTAAAGGCAAATAAGGTTTTAGTATGGATTTTCAGACATCACAATCCACGATAAATGCAGAAATAAAGCATTAGTTTTGGCATCTGGTCTAAATTACCACCCAAACCAAGTATTATGGTGACGTCAGAGTGCTCCATGCTTGTTTTCCGATACCCCTTCAGAGGTTAGTAAAGAGCCTTTTGCTGATCCTGAGCAGAGCATTACTTGACCTGGCTGCAAGAGGAAAGGACAGACGTAAGCTTAAAATATCTGGAGGCTTGACACAGCAGCGCTCCAGCTGCACTCTGTAATTACCAGCAGTGCAATCAGCAGACTCGTTAATTTCCCCTGACTGACAGCAGCTGACGGCTCAATCGCACAAAATGCACCGCTACAACTTCATAAGTAAATGGAACCGCATTCTTCAGGAGCAGCCACTCACAAACACAGAGCGGCGACCCAAGTCTGGCCCATATAAACCCTAACTATGGAAAAAACCCAAAGTCACAGTGAGACCCTCTCATAGTATTATAGAAATAATACTGATGTGATAGTGGTTCATGTCCTGTCCCTTGTTGAGTTGGTGCAAATTTTATGAAGTGACTTGCATGTTGAATTTGACTTTTCTGCTTGCTGACTAACACAAGGCATAATCTTGGATGCTGTAACTCAACCATCTATAATTTATTTTTTATTGTTTCCAATTCTTAGCAAAGGGGAGGAGCCAAGCATTAACACATTGTACTAGGTTCGTTCTGAGCTAGTTTTTTTTTTTTTTAATGACAGCATAGTAATACATTACTGTTGCCAATATTTTACAGAAATTTCTGGAAAAAATAATTGCGCACTCCTGGGTTAGGTTAAGTTTGAGGTACACTCTAAATGTGACAATGATATCTTTCATCCTCATGTACTGTTCCAATTCATCAATCCTCTTTTTAAGCTCTGTGATAGTTTTGTCCTTTTCTCGAATCATTTCATTCAGCTGCTTCACCACAGACTACGAGGTCTGTTAATTTAGTCAGCTGTAGGATTATTCTGGCCATCTTCCCCATCATAGAGTTTAGTGACTTACGAATTTCCTCTATATCATTCTCCATCTGGGCGTTTCTCTTCAGGGGCATCGCTAGCAGTGGTTTGTCAGTTTGTTCGTTTTCCCAGTTTATTTTAGTACAATTTATTACTTTGTAAATTAGATTTTCTGATATCTTACAGGGCGCAGCCATCTTGAACTCAGGGATTACACCAGCACAATATTTTTGACTGGCAAATTCTGTAACACACACAGCCTTGCTGGTTGGTCTCAGTTTGTTATTCATGCATTTATTTAATGTGGAAATTTGTCATCTCCACTTGACCCATCGTTCCATGCTTCTGGGGCAACCTGTCAGTAGCTTATTGACCGGAGACCACCCATCCAGACACTGGGAGAGCATGCAAAATTGTCTGGAACCTTGTTGCTGTGAGGTGAGTGTGCAAATATACACAGCAATTAGAATGAATGCACCAGATGTATTGTTGTCTCATTTTCAAAAAAATAAATAAATTAAAAAATCAATGCAGTTTTTTGCATTGGTCATAAAACATGCTAAATGTTGATCGCAACTTGACATTGTCTGTGCACTCAAATGGTTTGCAGGAAGACAATAGTGAAAAGAGCATCTTCTTTGAATCACCTCAAAGATGTTGTGTAGAAGTAATATCAAGTGTGTCCAAATGATCGAAGATACGAGATGTGAGCGGCATGTCTGATGAAAAGCAGCGTGTTTTTATAAACCTAAATTCGTGTACACATCCAGATGCACTCCCCTGCAGTGACTCTTTGATATTATATAAAACGTCTGGTGCTGTGTGGAGAACTCCTGGGAGCAGCCGCACACAAGGAAAAGCTTTCAGTCTCTGCACAAGTATTGATTTAGGTGTAAAAGCAGCGTGAAGCGGTCCAGGAGAGACATTCCCCTGCTAAAGTAATTGGATAGAATAGATACCAGAAGTGGCTGAGATAGGTCACTTATATTGTTGTTTACAGCGACCAGTTGACATAACCCACAAGTACACACAGGTCTTAGGTACGAAGCAGGTGCATCCAGGAAAATAATACCTTACACAAGTGATTTTTTTTTTTTTTTTTTAATTTCACAAAGTTCTGCATTTCTTTTGGCAGAGCAAGCTGAGAGCAGCGTGGGCACAAACTGCTTTGGAAATGTAATGAATGTTACTCACACTGAGGTTATTTCTCTAATAATCCCAGCTCTGCCAAGTCTGCGAGGTGATTTAATTTCTGCTTTTATTACGTTCACCTGTCACAAGCTCTGCAGAAGCTCCTCTGTATAAGAAGGTTTATGTAACAAGGACAAAGCAACTTACAAAAAGAAATGATCTACCCTCCAAGAATTTAGTGTTTAAATTTGTTTGAGTTTTGTGGTAGAGTCAGTCGATAGTCCATCTCATCCAGTGATGGACGGTCCTGGTGATTTTTGTGTCATTCCTGTAACAAGTAAGTGGCAAGTATTGCAGTCCTGATCCGATACCAATGATCATATCGTATCATACAAACTAAAAAAAAAACTGACAGCCACACTCTGAAGGTTAGGAGGCTCAGAACAAGATTCATTTCTGAATTACTGGAACAGCTTGGAGCAGCTGTTAATTCACATAATAGGAAGACTTAATAATTTGTGAAATAGGCAACCGCTACATAATCTCCATGGTAATTCAGGGAGCAAATGCAGACACATGTTTTGCCCCAGTAGAAATCTCGTGAAATAGAAGCACTGACAGGATCAAAATGAGACTGCTATGTGTTGTCTGCATCCAATTAATAAAGCTTTTTACTGTCCACAAACCAAGAAGTAATGCTGAAGCACTGTTAGCATGCTAGTTGTGACTTATAAACCCATGTTGCTAGGAATGCATTAAAAAAAGAGAGGAATAACTTGAATAATTTGAAATAAACAAGTTTTGCTTTTCTCATTTTTAAGACAGCAAAAATCAGCGATTTAACCTACTCATTAAAAACAAAAGCTTTTAAAGTACATTTGTGAGAGCAAAGTGGGCAAAGATTGCATTTCAAACATTTTCTTTTGCATTCAGTTTTATACTACCACAAAAAACATTTACTTCACATAACAAAGTGCAGTGGAGGGGGCTGTATATGAGTCATGAGCTTGGCGAGCAGAAACAATAACACCATCAGGAGCTCTGCACCTGACACTGCTCTGTTGGCTAAGTAAAGGTTTAAAGATAAATGCAAATATGAATGATTTTTATCCATTGAATCCCACAGCCCTGTTTTATTTATCTATGTGTGACTTGACAAACAATTACTTATGAGTCAGGTGCAATCACATGTAATTAAAAATTGTCACCATTGCTGGCCTTTTGTCCCTCATGTAAAATCTGCAACATTTACAACACTCAATTACTCAGTTACAATTACTCAACCTTTACCATTATGTTTTTTCACGTATAATTAGTACAATAATTTTCATTGCTGCACTGCAATCCCTTACCCTACCTCTTGTATATAGCCTAGCCTCTATATTTACTATATTTGATATTATTGTACTTGTACATACTGTAGAGTTGTCACGATACAAAAATTTCAAATTTTGATGTTGATGGTAAATGGTAAATGGTCAGACTTTTATAAATAGCACTTTTCCACCTTCAAGGCACTCAAAATGCTTTACATCAAGCAACTACTCATCCATTCACACACACATTCATACACCAGTGTACACAGACACTGGGGGCAAGGCGGGTTAAATGTCTTGATCAAGAACACAACAACAGTAGTCATCTGTAGCAACTGGAATCGCACTGTCAGCCTGTGGGCCAGTGGATCTGACCGCTCAACCAATGATGTTCATGTCGAGAGCTGGAGTCAAACTGCCAAATTTCGGATCAGTGGATAAATTACAAAGTATTCTACCAACTGAGCTACTGCTACTGTCGATACTAAGGAATAGACTCGATATTCAAAGCTGATTCTGTAATTCCATAATGATACCATAATACCATACCATAATAATAATAATAATTTTAAAAAATCTTTATTTAGAATGTGAGGTTCAACATTAAATAATAGTACTTTCTTATATATCACCATGTGGCCTTATATCTATGCAATGCTTGATCAGATTCCATAGTGGTCCATAGACGTATACTAGTCTATGTGGTTTGATACTTGTTCTGATACAGCTCAAGATCATTCTTAAACTATTCAGGAAACGTTCATCTCTGTCCTGTGAATATGACTTTTTAGCATTGATATCTGCACAAATGAGTATGTATTTCTAGTATTTTGATACAAGTTTTAGTATCAATTAGTATCCGATACTTTTGATGACCCTAACATACTGTATAAAAATTCATATTTGTACTTGTAATAATTGCTGCCTTTAATCACAAAAGAAAATTGAAAACTGGTGTGGGTTTTGTTTCAGTGTAGTTAGCTCCTCCCTTCACACACAGATTTAGGGCTAATGCAGTAGTTTGTGTGGCATCAGTACAAGGCAGCGTTTCCACTTATAGAGGCCAGTGCTTGTATGAATGTGTCTGCTGTGATGCTATAAAGAGACCTGGGGTTTAGTGTTGTATGTAACATCTGCAGTCTCACACTTTCATTTCACTTTTAGGGCACCTCTGTGGCCTTCACTGCACCAAGACCATGGCAGTCTCCTGTTCATCCCTTTACATACTGCATACAGACGAGGGCACTTTAGGAAATAAAGGAAACAAAAGTAGTTTAAGTAAAAAGTATACTATCTAACTGTTCTGGTGGTGGTATTACATTACAGGTGTTTTTTATCGCAAAACAAAACAAAACAAAAACATGAATTCCTACTCTGGGCGAGGTCACTCCACTGTGGAACATTTCGGGCAAAGCAATAACATCTTCATAGAAACGAGCAGGTGGTGGACGCGTCATCAGAAAAACAGACAAAGAGAAGACGTCACCAGGCCAAAAGAAAGATCTATGGAGTGGCGACCCAGCACAGTAAGAATGGGGAAATAAACAGCATAACTTTGCTTTTTAGTATACTATATTTAGTGGTGAAAGAAGGACTCAATTTTGTTACTTAAGTAAAAGTACAGATACTAGAGCAAAAAAAAAAAAGAAAAATGTAAAAGTATCACTAAAAAGTAAAAGTACTATATTACATTACGTATTTAAAAATGTACTTAAAGAGTACACAGTAAAATTATTTAATCTTAATCATTTAAATTAAAATTCACTTCACTAATTTTACTTTGTTTCGTTCCACTATTGACTAAATTATATTCAATACACAATAGCGTGTGCACCAGTTTAACTTATGTTGTTAATAAGTTCCTTATTTGCATCTTTTTAAATTGGTTTCTATGACAAATATTTAAGTTAATTCTGAACCAAGTTACTTATTGTGTTCGTCATTATGATCTTGAGGGCTGACATTTGTACCATAACAGAGAATGTGATGAGCTATCAATCTCACGTGCTTATACTTATACACACACATGCACACAGACACACACATGCACACACACACACAGACACACACATGCACACAGACACACACATGCACACAGACACACACATGCGCACAGATACACACATGCACACAGACACACACATGCTATTGTGACGTATGCAGCCGTTGGCCGTGTTGGTGAAGGTATAGAGATAATATACCACCTTGAGTAAATCAACGCTGCTTTCCATTTATTTTCAATGTGGCCATTTATTTTGTTGTGGGGAGGCTCGTCATCAGCATATGTTAATGAAATGTACACATTCCAGGTCCGCTGTCATTTATAATGGAGGAAATATGGCACAGCCTATCAGCACCTGTCTCAGAGATGTCAAGAACGCATCCAGCAAAGTGGCGTCATTTGTACACCCAACACTGAGATTCATTCACTGCACAGAAAGAGTGATTTCTTTTTATGATGAGTTTTCAGTAGATGTATGGTGTCTCATTTATCAATCTGTCAAGGTAGTGCTAGCACATGTGTGAACATTGAAACATACTGTAAAATAAAAGGTATTTCACCAACAAACTACAGATGACGCCTCACATGCAGTAAACCATTGAACAGGCTTTCATGTCTTTGGAGTTCTTACTTTGTTTAGTGGGATAATACATGTGCTAAATATGTGTTATAGTTTTACATCAGTTTGTAAAGATAAGAGGAAAATGACAGGACGTAGCAGAGTTTCAAAAAGTTCTACCAAAATATAGAAAAAATTGTTTAGGCACAAGGAACACATTTTCTAATTGTGTACTAAAATAAAGGTGTCATTTTGGATTTTTAATTTAAAATTTTAATTTAAAATTTTAAACTAATTACTAAACTGTAATCGAGCTTCCGTCACATATTATCTCACATCTGCTGCTCGTGGAAATGAAATGATGAATTTCACACACACACACACGCACATGCACACACACGCACACCTCCACACATACACATAGACACACACACACACACCTCCACACACACATACATACATACACACCTCCACACACACACACACATGCACACACACGCACACCTCCACACACACACCTACACATATGCACACATACACGCACACATACACACACACACCTCCACACACACACACACACACACACACACACACACACACACATATACAATAAAAATGATGATACGATTTTTAGTGCTTGGTATATCTATCTAACTATCTACCTACCTACCTACCTATATATATATATATATATATATATATATATGTGTGTGTGTGTGTGTGTGTGTGTGTGTGTGTGTGTGTGTGTGTGTGTGTGTATATATATATATATATAAATAACTAGATATAGATATAGAGATATATAGAAATAGATAGACAAACTATGCAAATGAGCGATGATGTCATCTTTAGAACCCTAAAACACGAGGTCGTCGTGGAGATGTGTGATGTCATCATGTGATGTGATGATGTCAGACTTTAGAATCAGAGCTTTTGTTATAAAGTCGCTCACAGATTCAGCTCATTACTTCTCTGACACCGATGGATACACACGCACAAAACAATCGCTCTACAACTTTCACTATGAAGCCTTGGTACCTGTACACGTCTGAGGACGATGTCCACCTCTACGACCAGGACTTCAACCTGGAGGCTCTGCTCTGTCCAACGCCATCAGGACACGAGCAAGAGCCAGAGGAGACCCACCTGGAGTCTGCCACCATCCAGGACTCCTCGACCCCCGAGGAGAGAAGTCCGGCCCAGGCACCCCTGGACGAGGTACCCTTGCATGAGGTACCCCTGAACGAGGTACCCCTGAACGAGGCACCCCTGAACGAGGTACCCCTGGAGGAGAGCGCTCTGGTGAAGGCGCTACGCCAAGAGTTAGAGCGAACGAGGGCCGAGCTCACACATCAGGTCCAAATAAACCAATCCCTGGACCTGAGGCTCAAGGCTCAAGAGAGGATCAACCAACAGCAAAACCTGGAGATCCAAACTCTCACTGAGGCCCTCCAAAACAAGGACCACGAACTGCAACTTGAGAAAGAAGAACATCGGCAGAGAAGAATCAAGCATCTCCAGTCACTGCAGGAGATGATGGGGGTGAAAAAGGAACTCCACAAAATCAAAAACAGCACAATAAGAACAAACGTGGCAGACGTGGAGTTTCGAAAAGTCAAGGCTTTGCTCCAGGAGAAAGAAAAGGAGATGGTGGCCCACATCAGTGCCCACAAACAGATAAGGAACCTGTACATCAGCGCAGGACACGAAAACAAGCAGCTGAAACAGGAGCTCCACAACACCCAAAACCTGACAGCAAAAATGGAAATGGAGCTGCATAAAACCAAAGACATGCTCCAGGAGAAAGAAGAAGAGCTGGAGAGTGTCACCAGTTTCCACAACAAAATCAGATTTTCTCTTTTCCACAGTGCACTGAGGGACAGAACTCAGCTCCAACAAGAACTGGCCTCTGCTCAAACAAGCATGGAAGAGATGAGCAGGACACTTGAAAAACAGGACTTGGAGATCCAAAATCTGACTGAGGCCGTCCAAAAGAAGGACCAAGAACTGGAACATGAGAAAGAGGAGCATCGACAGAGAAGAATGAAACATCTCACGTCACTGCAGGAGATGATGGAGGTGAAAAAGGAGCTCCACAAAATCAAAAACGGCACAATAAAAATAAATGTGGCACACAACAACATCAGTCAGCGAGGAGCAGAGAAGGGGCCCCGGCGTTACCACCGCTAGGCTCCAGACACGATCTTTGACCTCTGCATTACAACAAAATAAAACTCCATAAAACTATTTTAAATATTTGTTATTCGTGTTTTATTGTTTTGTCCAAACCTGACTCACCTGCAGCCGCACAACTGTCACTATTATGAAGGATTTTGGTGAAATCTGAAGTAAAAATTCAAAAAATACACAAGTAAAAGTAAAAGTATTAAAGTATCTGTTTAAAAGTGACTTAAAGATGAAAAAGTAAGTGTTTAGCTCTTTTCAGATTTTGAAATCTTATAAAGCTTCAAATTTAGTGATTTTGATAAAGATTTGAGCTGAATTTTGTTCAACAGAAACAACTGAATCTATAGTTTTTTTGCTATATTTATCTGTATATTTTTTGTTTGCTCAAATTATGAACGTGTTAAAAATAAAACCTCAACAAAAAAAGCACAATTTTCAAATCTGTGCTTTTTATCAACTGGACACACACACATATAAACACACACACAAACAAACACACACACACACACACACACACACACACACACACACACACACACACACACACACACATATGAACACACACATACACACACACACATATGAACACACACATACATACACACACACACACATAAACACACACACACACACACACACATGCACATATGAACACATATACACACAAACACACACACACATATGAACACACACATACACACACACACACACACACATAAACACACACACACACACACACATATGAACACACACATACACACATATGAACACACACAAACACACACTCATATGAACACACACACACACATATAAACACACACACACACACACATAAACACACACACACACATACACACACACACCTACACACACATAAACACACACACATATAAACGCACACACACATATAAACACACACACACGCACATATAAACACACACACACACACACACACACACATATAAACACACACACACACACACACACACACACACACACACACACATATATAAACACACACACACATATGAACTCACACATACACACACACATAAAAACACACACACACACACACACACACACACCTAAACACACACACATATGAACACACACACACAAACAAACAAACACACATACACACACACACATATAAACACACACAAACAAACACACATACACACACACATATAAACACACACACTCATATAAACACACACACACACACACACACATATACACACGCATACACACACACATATAAACACACACACACATAAAACACACATATAAACACAGACATACACACACACACACACATAAACACACACACATATATAAACACACACACATATATAAACACACACACACATAAACACACACATATGAACACACACACATATAAACACACACACACACACACACATATAAATACACACACACACATAAAACACACACACACGTACACACACACAAACACACACCCATACACACACACATAGAAACACACAGACGCATATATATAAACACACACACACACATATACACACACACACACACACATATATATAAACACACACAAACACACACACACACACATATAAACACACACACGCACACACACACATATAAACACACACACACACGCATATGAATAAACACACATACACACATATAAACACACACACACACACACACACACACACACACACACACACACACACAATAAATCGATCTAATCTATTAAGTACATTTTAGTGATAGTGCCATATGCACTTTAAATAACCAGGTAACAACTTCAACATTTTAAAAACAACCCCGACCGATAAATATTGGAATACTGTGTAATGGTTGTCGAGAGTCTGTTGGGGTAAAGAAGGAGCTGAGTCGAAAGACAAAGCTCTCGATTTACTGGTCCTACCTTCACCTATGGTCATGACTTTTTGGTAATGACCGAAAGGAGAAGATCATAGCTACAAGCGGTCGAAAGGAGTATTTTCCACAGGGTGACTGGGCACTCTCTTTGTGATAGGATGAGAAGCTCAGTCACATGGGAGGAGCTCAGAGTAGAGCCGCTGCTCCTTCACGTCAAGAGGAGCCAGCTGAGGTGACTTAGGCATCTGTTCCGGATGCCTCCTGGACACCTGCACCTGTTCTGGGCATGTCCCACTGGGAGGAGATGCCGGGGAAGACCCAGGACACACTGGAGGTGCTATGTCTCTCCTTTGGCCTGGGAAGACCTTGGGGTCCCACCGGAGGAGCTGGAGGATTGTGTGAAGTCTGGGAGTCCCTGTTTATACTACTGCAAGAAAATGGATGAATGAGTTGTCTAGAATCAATGAAGGGGAATCCATCTAACCCTAGTGTAAGAAAAACAAGTTTCATTAGATCTATAGCACAAATCTCTATAACTTTTTAATGACTGAGATTTTTTTGTCGTTATCTCATAAAGTAGAAACCTTTTGATTTCTCAGATGTATATTTATTTAATATGTTTATGCAGAAAAACACATCCTCAACGCCACAGGGAACACTTGACAGGAACTCTCTCCAGATTATGAGCATGAACACATAAAAATTATACAGTCGTTTTTTGACTAGGGTCATTTAAATGAAGTGCTGCTTAATATGTGAAAATGATCAGGCTGTGCTAACATGTAGTCGCTGTATTTGTTTTTGTTTGGTCTTGTCATGACTCTTCACACTCATTGGCAAGTATGTACACAAAAAAAATATTTAAGAGTTTTGTTGTTTTTTTTTCTTTTGTTGCTGTTTTGGTGTCTCATCTCAATAGAACAAAGGTTACAATGGCAACCAGCATTATCCATCCCCTCGATTAGGAGTGTGACTAAAATTTTACTTTCCTCAAAGCAAAATCCCAAACACTTCAGTGAAAGGGATGAATTGATTAGCCTTTAGCATCCTATACAACCGTCAACAGAGCTCTCCAAATCGTGATTTTCAAGCACAACACCCACCCTCACACCCTCTAGCCTTTGAATAGAACAATTACACTGACTCATTCATCTTTCTGCTGATCTGCCATGTGTTTTGACTCACAATCTGACCCAAGTGAATCAGCTGACTCCAACCAAATTGCTCTACTCTGAACGTCTTTCTATTTTCTACAATAAATGTTACGCATTGTGCTTTAACTTCGACGATAGCACACAAAAGAGAAAATCTATTTTTATTGTCCTTACAAGTACAATTCATTATGGAAGCGGCAATGAGCGCCCACCACAAAAGTTTACTGCTTTTAGCTGTTCGATTTTTACTGTTTTGCGAGAACCAATTTTGAGGGATAATTAATCTTTGTGTGAATGTTGTAGTGGTTTGTAAAAGTATAGCACTCTTTAAAATGACACATTGATTGGGGATGGTAAAGGGCAAAAGGTTAGCCTCATGGACACAATCATTTAGCATTGGGGGAAAAAAAAAAAAAAACACTATTACAGCATCATATTAATGTTGGGCTGTCAGTAAAATGGAAATCCAGATACTACTGATACTAAAACTAGTATTGAAACTTGAATAAGAATCAAAACTAAATTGGACATAGCCAAAATTGTTTTTAGAATGTGTAAGAACTAAAACACAATATGTCAATACTGTAGAAACTGCTACTACTTTGTGTTGGAAATTCTACTTTTTTGATGTTTAAAACTGCCTGTGTTTGTGATATGCTGCCAACATGCGGTATTCCCAGCAGTCTCCAATTCAAGTGCTAACCAGGCCCAATATTAGCTTCCAAGATCTAGTGAGTGTAGTAATTTTGACATACTTTTTGTTCCTACTACTGAATCTTTGTAACTTAAAAAAAATATATTTTGATACCAATAAATACTTACATTAACAATACAAACTTTCTCCTGCCGCTTTTCCTACCCCCAATTAGTTTGTACCCTACGGTAATAAAAAAATAATATATATATATATATAATTCCAAAGCTTTTACAGGTTACAATGGAGAAGCGTGTGGTGAAAGCAGTGTCTCTAGGGCAGCCTCCTCTTGCAGAACACATAAAGACATACTGTAGTGTATAGATCCAGTCTTTTGAGAGTTCTGTCAGGGCAGCTCTGGGCTGAGAGCTTTCAGAGCTGAGTGCTGCATTACGATGCACAACACAAAAGGAAGATTAATGTCACTGTCCTGAGCTCTTCGACAAACACTGCAGATTCACTCATCCTTCACTGTTCATTTAGACCTGCTGCAATGAGACACTAGTGCAGCCCAGGTACACCTCACGTTGAATCCAGTCCTGCCTCTGCTAGAGTTGTGTTTTGTTTCATTCACAGAAATTTAACACACAAACCCTGCATATTTAGGCTGAGTTCTTCTCTCAAATGGAAACACTTTGTTTCACCTTGTGATGCCATGTGGTAATACAGGAACTGCTCCATTGTTGAGAAACATTAATTAATTAAGGGTGTACCATATTATCTCTGGTGGTGGATATCTCACCTGCTTGTCTCCATGCAGATGTTATAGTTATTTCCTTGAATATTCCACAGTATGGCATTAAATTTGTCTATCTTGTTTTTATTGCAAACAATTGCTTGAAAAACATGCATTCATATTGTGAGCTGGCTCATCTCTCCACACATCTGACCTGCAACTTGACCTGGTGATGTCACCTGCTGGTCTCCATGGAGATAGACAAGTTTAATACCATACTGTGGAAAATTCTAGACAAAGCAATAACATCTCCAAGAAAATTCCAAAACAAGCAGATGGTGGGTAGCTCATGAAACCCTTATTCAGGTCTGGTTTTCTTCTGATTCAGTTTGGTACTTGTTAGGTTACTTTTGATTTTAGATATAGATTCTCTTTTATTTTCTTTTGCTTCATTTAGTATTAGTATTTAATATCACAATTATTCACACATTGTCATCATTGGTATCCTTGATTTATAATTACTCCACATCACATTTAGCCTCAATGACAGTACTCCAAGGACCATATATTTTTCAAGCTTGATGTATATAAGCACAGATTTAGGATATTTATTTTAAAGCACTTCACAGCACAGCAATAATTACATAATATGACAGATGAATGTTGCATTACAACATTTAAATGTGAAAACAAAATGGAACACAGCAAACGGATTCGGAAACCATCCCTTTTGGCCATAGAAATCTGGTGGCTCATGGTTCAGACAATCAGACCTAATTTAGCCTAGGTTTAATCGTGGCTTCTACTTGGCATTTTGTCTGTTATGAAATAGTAGAGAGGGACTAATTAAGAGTATCCATCACAGTGAATGAATGGTGTTGGCACATTGTAGCGTAGCCATGGAGATCAGATGCTCAAAGTTGTATGAGAGACAAATGACCAAACAGCCAGGCAGTGAGCGCGCGCCAGTGTGTGATGAGGAACACTATTCATCTCCCCACTTCCAGCAGGTACAGAACTATGGCAGCCTTACAAGGTCAATATTTTACTTTGGCTGGTGTGCGCTAATTAAATTACAGGCAAAGTGGCCCTGAAGAGCCTGCAGAGATACAGCCCCCAACACACACACCCCACAGTGCTGCAAACTAGACAATTTGTATCTAAAGCACAAACGCTGGCATTAAAACACTGGTTTTCAGAGTTAACAACCACGTTCTCAAGAGAGTAAGAAAGAAGAGGGATATGGGGGTGTGTGGATGAAGATTTTGGCAACCTGTATGAGTAATTTGTTGACTAGATCTATTATTTTACATCCGTAATAATAATAATAATAATAATAATAATAATAATAATAATAATAATAATAATAATAATAATAATAATAATAATAATAATAATAATAATAATAATAATAATAATAATAATAATAATAATAATAATAATAAGATGAAGAAGAAGAAGAAGAAGAAGAAGAAGAAGAAGAAGAAGAAAACAATAATAATAATAATACTAAATCTCAAAGATGCTTTACAAACAATAAGAAACAGTAGAAGATGGACGAGTGAGTTTTTGGAAGTGCTGCCATGAGTCCGAGTTCCTGAGGGGACTCACTCTCCCACAACAAGGAGATTGATCTGAGGTGGCGGGTGGGACAGTGCCGATAGGGATGGGCCAGGTTATGGAGGGACTTGTAGGTGATGAGGGGGACCTTGTCTTGAATGGAGTATTGTACGGGGGACCCAGCAGAGTTGATTGAGGACAGGGGTGTTGTGGTCTGTGGAGCGGGTGTAGGTGAGGAGGCAGGCGGCATAGTTTCTGGATGTACTGCAGTTTTGGAGGTGGGTAGAGGGTAGACCATACAGAAGTAGTTGACTCTGGAGGAGATGAAAACATGAATGAGGAAACTTATCAGGAGCATCAGGGACAGTCATTCGTCTCTTCAGCCAGAATCTTTTGACATCAGTATTGGTTGGGCTGGAGTGAGATGGGAAACAGACAATATTAGTTGATGAACAATTGAAATAATTCATACCTGGTACTTAGCAGTGGACAATAATCACATTTCCCTTAGAATTCTCCATGTTCAGCATCTTTACTTCTAATGTGGGTATGATCAAACTGTGTTAACAATACTATCATGTGTTTATTTATTTATCAATAGGCATTACAGATATTGTGGTAAGACTGGATAAAAAAGCAAGAAAAAAAAAAAAAACGAAAAAAAAAACAAAAAACACTGCCTTGTATCATCCATGGATCATGCATCTGTTTTTACTAACATACGATTTTGCTGTCTAGGTTTTTTTCTTTTTTTTTTTTTTTTTTTTTTTTACAGCCAACAATTATATTAGGCAATACGTTATACAACATAACATTTTATTATCATGAAAACAATATTCTGCATTCATATTACGTGTAGGACCGCTATTTTGAGACAAAGTCCTGGATCTTGTCCTGGATACATGTGTTGGAATAAAAGCTGCGCGCTATTGGCTGAGAGAACGCGGAAGTGCAGCGCTGTGTTATTGTCACGTGACATGACGCAGCTGACGCTTCTTCCCGAAAGTGCACAGCAACAGCGGAAAATTCAACATGGCACCTAAACTTCAGCTCCCCTTCAGCGCAGCACTGACTCTTTGGCTCTTCCTCGTGTGCTTTATCCCCGCTGTGGAGGCTTACGACGCGGGAGACGCCATCGCTCTTCTGCTCGGGTCTGTGCTGACCGGGGTGGGCTTGTGCGCCTGTCTGGGCTGGTATGCGCGGAAGAGGAACGAGCGGCTGTGATGAAGACTTTAGGATTGCAGCCATCTGTTACCTGCACATCTCACCGAGAGCTCTTTATAAGACACGGGCTCAAATGTGTGTCAGGCAGAAGCTGATATCAACTGTGCCTTAGGACGCAGCGGGCGTAAAAACGATCACGTGGACAGACTTTCTGGATATCCCGGAAGTGCGAAATTGAGAACTGACGGAGCACTGTTGAAATGACTGACCAAATCTTGTCTAATTCTGCTTACTGATTCCTCTGTGTATTCTATGCATTTTTGTGAAGGCATTTGTTAAGAATATGCATTTCCTAAGCCTCTTATGAAACTATGCATTAGCCAAAGTGCGTCAAATAAAATATGTTTCATAACAATGTTTGCCTACTAGCAGTTCTCATGTTACTTAAGCTCTGAGTTTTAGCGTGGACAGTTGAGATGACTGGATGAAGGAATGAAAAGGATATCACAGATTTGCAAATATATAGGTTTCTATTCATGTGACAGCTGATGCCTACATAATTGATTATGGCCTACTTACTAAAACAGCTGGGATGAATTTGATTTAGGCTACAGTAAGCCAGTTAATACAATATGAAAATATAGGGTACTTTATATAGGGCATTTACAACATGTGATAGTCATGCTGTAGCAGTTTATGTGTAATATGTTCTGATTGAATATATAACATGCTATACTCTATACCACCAACCACAGCATGCTTTCCCATAAAATATACAAACTGAGAAAATGATAGCATAACATCCCATATATATATATATCTTCTCATTACTATTTCATAGGTGTTTCAGGTACAGACATTCCCCTCACTGCTGCAGTTTATGTCAACTGGATATGTACAAGTTTTGGTTGATTGAATCGTTGACTTGTTCCGCACGCCTATTGTACATGTTTGAGAAACCCACCTCTATGAATTTGTCATAGGCACACAATCCGCCAAGACTGAGGGAAAGTGCTAATCAATTATGCATATTACAGGGAAGCTAAGTTGAACCAACCTGTCTGTACCCAAGCTTGTTCATGGTGAAACATGTATGAGGACCATGGAATGTGTGTTTACCTTTGAAATTGCAGTGACGACATACAGAGATAGATACAGCCTATGGGTATTTACCTATTTATGTGGAGGGACGTGAAATAATCAAGTATGAATGAAGTGATAGTAATAGCCTATTGTAAGATAGACATGCCGCTGTCATTATTATTATTATTATTATTATTATTATTATTGTTATTAACAAATACAAAGTTTAAAATCTGTCACCTGGATAAATTGTTGTATGAGTGAAGACGTTTTGCTGGTATCTTCAAAGGAGTGTTAGTGGCTTTGAGGTGGAGATGGACAGCAGACTGGGGTCCAGAGGACTTCTTATGCCAGTATTGGTACATTCTCTTATGGAGTAGCTGAATCAAGACCGGCGTGAGAGCTCCTCATTCCTACCACAATTTGTCCAGTTGAAAGATTTAAACTTCGTCTTTTGCTACGGATCAGACCTGGACGACTGAGGGATTACATAGTTATTATTATTATTATTATTATTATTATTATTATTATTATTATTATTATTATCATTATTATTCTTATTATTATTGATAATAATAAAAAAAATAATAATAGCATCAGTAGCTCATAACATAAACACCATTGGTTGTGGTCAGGTCCGCTGACCCACAGATTGATGGTGTGATTTCAGATCCCACAGATGAATGGTGTCATTGTGTCCTTGGGCACGACACTTAACCCACCTTGCCCCCAGTGTCTGCATACACTGGTGTATGAATGTGTTTGTGAGTGGTCTCTTGATGTAAAGCACTCCAGTTGCCTTGAAGGTGGAAAAATGCTATATAAAAATGTGACCATTAGAACAGGTTGAAGTCCATTTTAAAATGGATAATACAGCTTATGTAAAAAATAAAGTTGTATTCTAATTGTTAGCATGTATGTGCCTATATATTCACGCTCACGTTTTACATAAGCTGTTGCTGCATTGTTTTGATGCTCGCTTTAGTCTGTTGACAATAAAAGCATGTCTGTCGCACAATGATGAAACTACATGAAACGTAAGCGCTCATTCCTGTCGCCTATCTGCAGCTGAGAGGAGGAGACTACCGCGGTGATGTGGAAGAACCGGGGCAGAGCTGTGACTCGGCCCAAAGAGCAGATGTTACCGTGAAAGAGGAGAGAGAGGTGCCGCTGCTGCCACTGCTGCTGCTGCAACAAGACACAAGACGCGTCTTGGATCACAAATAGGGATGCAGAACGCATGCGCACTGAGCTCCGTTTACTGTAGGATATTCACTGTGGAGGAAAAAAACGGAGGCAGGCAGGGAAGGCAGCAACAAATCGGCTTTTTCAGAAAAACATAAAATGCCGACTGGTGCAATGTAAATAATCTACCAGAGACAAAGGACCCGGGATTATCAACAGGTAGGGATTTTTGACTGATTTGGGCTTCGAGATGAACGTCTTGGTTTGAGCCTTTTCCTTTTTTCTTTTTTGGCCTTGTCTTGTCTGTCTGGGCGATTCACATAGAGCGAAGACTTGGGAATGACTCTAGTCTAATGGACGCACGGATACGTTACAATCTTATGAGGCTTTTGGATACAACGACGGCACCGTTTGTTTTTAAGGGGACGTGTCGGATTTAAACGAGCGTAAACGACACGACTGGCACTCGGAGGATGCATAATCTATTAACACGTAAGTAGATATTAGACAGTATTCATCACATAGCACCGACAATAATGCAGTAGACCTGTGATGCTTGTCTCGATGGCAAAGAAACCCGCGCATAAACAGCCAAACGCTTTGGATATGCGGTTTTCACTGTGAGCGCCTTTTCGTCTATTTTCTTCAACTCTTTGTAATCAGAAATGCGGTGTAAAATGGGGGGTATAAGAAGGGTCGCTAAACGCCCTAATGAGATAGACGTCTAATAATCCATTTAACCTTTAATCAGACAAAAACACCAGCGCGTTATTACGCATTCGGGCGCTTCGGAGAATTTTTTTTTTCATATCGCATAAAAGACGAGAGGGGGCGAGTTATTCCAGACATCCACCGCTTTAGAGCTGCCTCCTCTTCTGTGTTCTGCAGGGTGTGATCCAGAACCAATGCCTGGACCGCATTTGAAAATCTCCAGATGTCTAAAACGGTGAACAGAAAAAAGAAAAGAAAAAACAAAAAAAACAAGTCTTTTTCTGTTACACTTGGGCATCAGATGGGCGCCGTTTGTGTGTGCCTTTTTTTCTTTCATGTTGCTTTGTTCTGGAAATTCCGGAGCCCTCGTGAAAGAAAATATCAGTTTTCACATAACATAAATGTTGTGAAATCCCAGTTCATCAATACTCCTATGATTTGAATGTATACTTTTTAAACTGAGTAGCTGGGGTTAGGATTTGAACAATGAATTATAAAGACAGACAGACTGACAAAATGGGTTTATTTATCAGTTATATAATTTGAAAGATATACATTTATGTTATGGCACTGAATGTTGATTGGTGGGTGATATTTTTCAGGGATGTTTTTCAAGGTGTGATGAGACAAAGGAACAAAGGATGCCTTAGAGCTGAGGTTGCCTATATGCCTGGAAACCTCTTCAAAGCACACCGCCAAATGGATGTAACGCCTCCCCTCGCTGCCTCTAGATCATGATACTCAGCTGAAGCTATCCCCGCTATCTATATGATCCCTCCTCCATCTATGGCGAACTATAGCCATGCAGGGGACCACACCATCTTGCAGAATGTCTCTCCTCTTGCCACGTTCCTTAAACTGACCTCTCTGGGTTTCATCATTGGCGTCGGAGTAGTCGGCAACCTCCTGATCTCCATCCTGCTGGTCAAAGACAAGAGCTTGCACCGAGCGCCATACTATTTCCTGCTGGACCTGTGTGCATCGGACATCCTGCGCTCAGCGATCTGCTTCCCCTTTGTTTTCACCTCCGTCAAGAATGGATCGGCCTGGACGTACGGCACGCTGACCTGCAAAGTCATCGCCTTCTTGGGGGTGCTTTCCTGTTTCCACACGGCGTTCATGTTGTTTTGTGTGAGCGTCACGCGGTACCTGGCCATCGCGCACACACCGCTTCTACACCAAGCGGCTGACCTTCTGGACGTGCTTGGCAGTCATCTGCATGGTGTGGACGTTGTCGGTGGCAATGGCGTTCCCCCCGGTGCTGGACGTAGGGACGTACTCGTTTATTCGAGAGGAGGACCAGTGCACGTTCCAGCACCGTTCCTTCAGGGCCAACGACTCGCTGGGCTTTATGTTGCTGCTGGCTCTCATCCTCCTGGCCACACAGCTGGTTTACCTCAAGCTCATATTCTTTGTTCATGACCGTCGGAAAATGAAACCGGTCCAGTTTGTGCCTGCCGTCAGCCAGAACTGGACCTTCCACGGGCCGGGGGCTAGTGGCAGGGCCGCGGCTAACTGGTTAGCGGGTTTTGGCCGTGGGCCCACCCCGCCCACTCTGCTGGGCATCCGGCAGAACAGCAACGCAGCAGGACGGGCGCCGCCTGCTGGTGCTGGACGAGTTCAAAACGGAGAAGAGGATTAGTAGGATGTTCTACATCATGACCTTTTTTTTCCTGGCTCTGTGGGGGCCCTATCTGGTGGCCTGTTACTGGAGGGTGTTTGCTAGGGGCCCAGTTGTCCCTGGGGGCTACCTGACCGCAGCCGTGTGGATGAGCTTTGCCCAGGCCGGGGTCAACCCCTTCATCTGCATCTTCTCCAACAGGGAGCTGCGGCGCTGCTTCAGCACCACTCTCCTCTACTGCAGAAAATCCAGGTTACCAAGGGAACCTTACTGCGTTATATGAAGGCTCTCTGGGTCTCTGTGTTCCCAGATTGATCTGTACAGCGCTCTCTTCTCTTCATCCTCTGTCTCTCCTGCTCTGACCTGGGTTTGGAGGTAGAAGTTGGACTGTCGGGCCCTGCCTAAGTGATTGAATATAATGGTATCCAACATGGAGGCTGAGGGGAATAGAATTAGATACAGGAGGTGAGGAGTTTCTCCTGTTTTTGTTCCAAACTTTGTGGAAACGCCATGCAAATGCAGAGATTAAAAAATTTAAAAAATTAAAAAAAAATTGACAAGCAATGATAACCTCTTGCTTTGGACATTTTAAAGATGCTACATTTGTGAGGTGTGACATTACTAAAATAAGAAAAGAAAAAAATACAGAAACAAAGAAATGATACCTCTCAAGGAATCACTGGAAATGTTTTGCATTTTAAGAGTTGCACTAAAAGAAGATGTAAAGATGCTTTTTTGGTCTACAGTTGGCAATTGAATTGCAAGGACAACCTTTTCTCTTTTTTTCAAAACTAACATTGAATGCTTTAATTTGCAACAGACTACACAATCGCTGTAAGTAAAGCAAAACATGGTGACTGTTGGAATACACCATCTCGGAAGGATAAAATGGTTTTAATGTAAGTGATATCTTTTTCATTTCCTGGGAGGGGGCTCACCGATGGGGGATTTACAATGTGTACTTTTTGAAGTTGCAACTTAAGAACTAGAGATGATTTCTTGTAGTTTTTCGATCCATACGTCCTCAGTGTCTGGCATTGTTATTTTTTATTATCATCTTTTATTATAAAAAGAGGAAAAAAAGTGGAAGTGATGTTTGGATTCTTTTGAAGTTGCTTTTGAAGATCAACCTTGTGCTTAAAAAAGACATTGAAGAAGTAGTTAAATGTTTGGTCATCTCCATGTACCCACACATATTGTCACAGTACTGCTGATGCCACTCCGGGTGTTCTTGCCTTAACGGTTCTGATACTGTCATATTTGTTATTTATTCATGTTTTTTCTTTAGATTCGAGGAGATTTCTGTTTACACCAACCATCAATTTGATGTGCATGTTGATTTGACAAGCTGGTCCACTCCCATGAGCACTAAACAGCCCATATTAATTCTGCATTGGTTTTGCTACACCCCACTATTTGCTCACAGCACTGGGAGACATGTATGAATGGGTGTCACTGCAAGTATTACTTTTGATGTATGGGTGCATTTGGAGCATTCAACTTCACTTCAAGACCAGAGCCTTAGTACAAAAAACTTGCACAATTTGTAAAAAATGTAAAAGTAAAAAAAAAGACACTTAAGGCACACTGTCTTGTTATACTTTCCCTAACATTTGCTCTGATTGTTTTCAAAGACTTACTTTTTTCTCTCTTGTGGCCATTTTAATATTTATTATCTATTCTTTTTGTATATTATAGATAGATCGTGTGTAAGTATGTATGTGTCTTTCATTTTTGAAGTCCCGAATGTGAGTAACAGTTTCAGTTAGGACTGCATTTGCTGAAAGTTAACTGTGTAATCTGTTGCTTTTTGAAAATAAAAAAGTTTCAATTTTGCAAAAAAAAAAAAAAATTGTCTCTTCAGTGGGAGATGATGTGACCGTGACCTGTCAAACCTGATCGATTACTGCTTTAAAACTTCACTCAAAAAAGTGCAATTCAAAACATTAATGAATTCTTTTTGACAGGAGCCATTTGTGCCAAGCTGCTTTTTGGGTGTCAAATTATGAAGTATGTTTGAAAGGTCTGTTTTGTGTGATCGTGTCACTGACACGCTGTATCACTAGATCAACGCTATTAATTAACGCAAAATGAAAAATGTTTTAATTTGCCTAATGTGACACACAATACACTGGATCCAATCCGTGATTTGATTATGGCTTTTAATGAAAAACAGCATTTTTTAATTTCAGTATCGACATGGATTAGTTAGGTGGACATAATTTTTATTATATTTTATTATTTATTTGAGGAATCCAAAATCACAACAGCTGTCACTTTGCAGGGCTAATTTAACCAAAACAACGTCAAAATCAAACAGTTTAAACTGCCATTGCTCAATAAGAGACAGATTATATTACACAAAATGGATTCTTGTGCGCAAGAAAAGCCATGTTAGAATATTGTTACCTCCTCAAAACATACTTGGAGTTGTGTTTTGTTTCATTCTATCTTGTGATGTTTGTAGTAGGAGTTTTCAAGTTAACACCTATCTTTTACCTTAGTTTAGCAGAGATGGCCAATTCCAGGGCTGAAATCATCCAAAAGATTCCTGGTAAAGATGAATATAGTTTAAAAACACAGTGGAGCTTTTTCTGCATTGCCACATGACATCGCAAGGAGTGTTTTATGTTTAAGATAAGAACTCACTCTAAATATGCAGGGTGTGTGTTTGCACTGAAATAGTGCAATATGGGCCCTTTAACCAACATTTACAGCAAGTATTAGACTTTAATAGACAGCAAGTGGAGGTAGGCATTATGCAAAACATTAATATCACCATTTGCTTGGAGCTAAATCACAATTTCTATTTGTTTTCAGAGGTAAAGAATAAGTCATCTGCTCCTTTTGAAGTTCCAACTTCACTGTGATTGGTTAAATCCAGCCGTCACTGGATAAAGTGTGTGGCAAAAAGTGGCTGTGCTTGAGCATAGAACTGCACTCAACAGAAAAGTTCACATTATGATGACATGATGATATGACTAAAATAGTAGATTGTCACATGGCCTATACTGAGCTTTTATCTGCAGTTTTTGATATATTACACTGTTTTCTGATCTGTGTTATAATGTTGTTTCCTCATCAGACACGTACCATGAGTAGTGTTTTGTTTCATTCACACGTTTAACACACAAATCCTGCATATTTAGGCTGAGTTCTTCTCTCAAACAGAAGACACTGTGTTCCATCTTGTGATGTCATTTGGTAATACAGGATGTGCTCCACTGTGTTTTTAAACTCCATACGCCTTCACTAGGATCATTTGGATAATTTCAGCCCTGGAATTTTTAATCTCTACAGAACAAAAGGTAAAAAGCTGGTGACTTGAAAACTACCACTTCTCCGCATCACAAGGTGGAACAGAATATTTTGAGTTTTGGAGATGTAAACAGACTAATAATAAAGGGTTACTCAAACATGTGTGAATGAAACAAAACAAAACATGGCTTAAATCTTAAGTCAATTTTGTGTAATATAGGGCCTTTGAATGTTAAACGTAATAACATTTTGAACTTTTTTCATGCATGCCTTAGAAATGATTAAGCACAGTGTATTTTTCTGACACATCTGGTGGTGCTGTCTGTTCAGTTCTTGTGCAGTTTCCAATGTGTCTTTGAGCGCTGCTATGGCTGCACACCTTTCTGCGTGTGCCCCGTGGACAGAAGTGACATAGGTTTGTCCTGCTCTCTC
Source organism: Periophthalmus modestus (assembly GCA_019594935.1). Lineage (NCBI taxonomy): Eukaryota > Metazoa > Chordata > Actinopteri > Gobiiformes > Gobiidae > Periophthalmus > Periophthalmus modestus. The sequence continues at coordinate 24,960,466 of JAIEZT010000054.1, read as the reverse complement.
TCTCATTTAAGGTCTCAATATGCTCAGAATACCAAGTGAAATGTCTCAAATGATGTGGTGACAAAAATCAAGAATGTTATAGACAGCCCGGCACACTGACACTTTAAAAATGAAGGGTTTATGTATGACACACAAAGGTTCAATCAAATGTAAAATCGCCATAAACATAAGCTGCACTGAGTAACTTTTCCACCACCTGCTTGTCCCTGTTGGAGATGATATTGCTTTGTCTAAAATGTTCAACAGTGTGACATTTAACTTTCTCTTTCACTATTCAATTACAGGTATTTTTATAGCTCAAAAATCCCTTGGAAAACATGGATTTTTACTGTGACCAGGCTCTCTTTTCCACAGATCAGAACTAGCTTGTAACTTAGATTAGATTAGTGTAATGCCAAACAGTGAAACATTCTATGCAAAGCCACACAATCTCCATGGAGACATACAGGTGGGAGATCCTGCATCAGAGAATTTACATAGTGTGATTTTAAGTAAGAATTTAATTTTAAAGTGTTCAACATCAAGATAATAGATTTTTTTCAAACATCTCAAAGTGCATAGCAACAGCATAGCAACAATACACAACATAGTAATAAAAACAGATATAAAATGAGATACAATTGGAATTACAATGTGCTTTTTGAAATAAGAATGTTTAAAGTTAGCTCATTAGACCTTATCATTACCACAAATATTTCTCTCTCAATCTCTCTCACTCTCTCTCTCTCATTCTCTCTCTCGCCCCCCTCTCTCTTCCTCAAACTCTCTCACTCTCTCTCTCACTCTCTCTCACCTCTCATCCCTCTTTCTCCCACTCTCTCTCTCACTCTCGCACTCACTCTTTCTCACCTCTCTCACTTTCTCACTCACTCTCTCTCACCTCTCTCCCCCTGTCTCTCTCTGTCTCTCTGTCCCTCCCTCTCTCTCTCTTTCTCTCTCATTGTCTCTCTCTCTCCCTCCTCTCTCTATCTCAATCTCTCTCACTCTCTCTATCTCTCTCTCTCTCATTGTCTCTCTCTGCCCCCCCACTCTACCTCAGTCTCTCTCACTTTCTAACTCACTTTCTCTCACCTCTCTCCCTGTCTCTCCCTCTCTCTCTCACTGTCTCTCTCTCTCCCCTCTCTCTACCTCAGCCTCTCTCACTTTCTCACTCCCTCTCTCTCTCTCTCTTCCTTTCTCTTTCTCTCTCTCTCTCCCTCTCTCTCCTTATTCCTCTGTTTTTTCCCTGTTTTTATGACCCAAAAAAATGCACTCAATTACATGCGCTCAAAGAGATGAAGCGTTGTGAACGTTTGTGCCATTTGATTTTAATGGTATTCATCAACACATCAAAATTTAATTGTAATATGTTGATCATCTTATGTTATTTGTGTATATATAGATTCAAGTTCATATATAATGGGAAAACAGGTCCACTGTAAGAACCATTTTACCTACAGTGTCTTGATTTAAACTTTTCTGCTGTACATAGCCTCCAATTTTGTTTTCAGTTTTGGGCTCTAATTTGTTTATGCTACAGACTATTGGGATGGAACAAATGGAAGGGTGCTTTTTAACTGTCCTTGGCAAAACTGATGCTGTTGTAATGACCGTAATACAGGTTCTGACAACGCCTGGTGAATGTAATGGCATCCAGTGTGCTTTTGATGAGCGCTATCTAAAACACTCCATTTTAGACAATTACACTGGCATTTTGGGCATTGATCATTTTAAATTTGGAGCTCGGGAGAGGCTCCTTTTATGGTGCGCAGCAAATTGTTTTGCTCATGCAGAAGTGGTTTCTGCGGTTTCTTTGTAAAATCAAGCACAACACAAAGCAATTTCTCAGTGCAATTTTGGACAAAAACATATGTAATTACTATGTTTTTTTTGTTACATTTTTAATAATACGGTATACATAATCTGAACTCATGTTTTTGACTCTTGCTTTATTTTATTCATGAGTTCTGTTAAAGGTTTTATATTACACAAAATGGACTCTTGTAAGCTCTAAACCATGTTATAATGTTGTTACCACATCAAAAACATACCTAGAGTTGTGTTTTGTTTCATTCACACATGTTTGAGTAATCCTTTATTATTAGTCTGTCTACATCTCCAATGCTCAAAATGCTCTGTTCCACCTTGTGATGTCATGAAGTGGCAGTTTTCAAATTAACAGCTGCCTTTTACCTTTTGTTCAGTGGAAACAGGCAATTCCAGGGATGAAATTATACAAATAATTCAAGTGAAGGTGGTGTTTAAAAACATGGTGAATCACTTTTTATATTACCACATGACATCACAAGATTTGTGACTTTTTTCTGTGACTTTTTTGTGATCTCCTTGTCCCTATGGCTGTTGCTTCATCTGGAATGTTCCCACAGTTTGACATTTTACTTGTCTATTTTGCATTCATTCACTTACAGTTATTTTCAGTTGCTCAAAAACACCCCCTGTAAATCACATGTATTCTGACTATGAGCAGGGTCGCCTTTCCACTGATTTGACCTGTAACTTGGACTGATCACGTACACTGCTTGTCTCAATAGGAGTAAATGTGTTAAATGTAATTGTAATGTCATATTGTATATTCTAGATGAAGCAATTGCATCTCCATGGAGGCAAAAGTTCCACAGTGCGCCTTTACATACATATGACTGCAGTGGTCCCAGTGTGTGTAGAATGTGCAGACTGTGGCGTTATTTGGAGCGTGAGTGATTATCCCACTTCTGCACACTTTGGCCTGGTTCAGCTCATGCAAATGGGGAGACTGTCACTTTCACTTTGCAGTGGCCTGTTTCTTCATCTGTTTATGTGTATTTAGCCCCCCCAACCCCTCGCTTTCTCTCTTTTTCTCTACTTTACTCATTCTCTCTCTTTGTCTTTTTTCCCCATCTACCTCATTTTCTCCCTTCTGCTCTTTCATTTTTCTTCTATTTTTGTCATTCTCTTTTTTCTTTCTGTCTACCTCATTTTCTCTCTCCTCTGTTCTTTCTTTTTTCTTCTATTTTGTCATTCTCTCTCTTTTTTTTTCCAAACTATCTTTTTTATTTTCCTCCCTTAACCCCTCCTTCATTTTCTCTAACACTGTATCATTTTATTTCTCTGTTTCTCTCTATCGCTCCTCTATCATACTTTCTATCACCCCTTATCTCTCTCATTCCTTGCATTTTTTTCTTTTATTTTGTCATTTTCTATTTTCTTTCTGTCTATCTCACATACTCTGTCTTCCGCTCTTTCTTTCTTCTTCTATTTTTGTCATTCTCTCTTTTTCTATCTACACTATGCCTTTTCCTCCATTTTCTCTCCCTCATCCTCTCTAATGTTTTATCACTTTATGTCCCTCTGCTTTTCTCTCTCTTCAGTCATTATTTTCGATCACCCCCATCATATCTCTCTCTTTTTTATTTTTCTCTGAGTCTGTTCTCATTCTCCCTCTCTTTCTCTCTCTCCCTCACCTGCTCTCTATCTCACCCTTCACTTTTTTATCTCTATATTTCTCTCTTTTTCTCCCCTTATGCCATCTCTTTCTTTCGTTCTCCTTCTGCCCTTTCTTTCTCTTTCCTTCTCTCTCTCTAAGCCCCCCCTTCCCTCATTGTTTATTGCTACATTTCTCTTTTTTTACTCCCTCTGATCCCATCTCTCTCTCCTTTTCACACTCTCTCCCTGTCTCTGTCTGTCTCTCTGTTTGATCAATGAAGGTGACATGCAAAGGGAAAAATTCTCTGTCAAAAAAGCCCAAACACACAGCTCTGAAAGTAATGGCAGCGCCGTGGTCTGCTGTCCCTCTCTGTTTACAGTAGAAACATTTTGCACTTTTAAGATCAGTGGATGGGATTTTGGCTTATTCTCAATGAGGTTTTTTCATGTACGATTTCAATGTCACTTACTGTCTTATGAAGATCCAATATTTCTGTGTTTAAACTACTGCCAGTGGGTTTCAAGGGAGAACGGATCAAACTAGCTTCATTTTGGTGGTAAAAATCTCTCATGTCTTTTTCCTCGTGCAAATGTTTGAATTCTTAGCTCTGCCTTTTTATTTCAGTGTGCATACAGCAGCTTAGACTAGTTAGTTTAGTTATCGTTCAACTTCCTGGTTAAATACGAGCAGCAGATGGGACACACGTGGAGGGAATTCCAGGACCTAGCAACTATAATGTAAAAAGAGCAAAACAAATGATTAGAAAAGTGATGAAAACCTGTCGTATGCACTTTCAGTCTGAAAATGTCAAAAGTGAAATGGAAAGTTTGCTCCAAAGATATAAAGTGGGTCACTTCATCTTCGGACAAAACACTCGATAAAACTGATGGTTTTTGTAAAGTGGTTTCAAAGCAAGAGACAGCAAGTGATGAGACAAGGAAGAGAGCTGAGCCTGCTAAAAGTAAGAATACACATTTTCAATGTTTAAAAAAAGCAAATATTAGTAATTGAATCAATAAAAGGTACACAAGTTTTATGCCATATACTGCGAAAGCAATAGCATCTCCATACACACACACACACACACACTTATAACATTTCTGTTTTCTATCCCAGTTACATCATCAAATATATCCAAGGTTAATTAACGATCAATAAAAACAGATTTGGAGTTATTATTGATGCACGATACACCTGCTCATTGACAACAAAAGTGCATTTGTGCTTCAGTGTCATGGACCTGCTGTGATAATATTCCATTCCATCCTTGTTTAAAGCAGAGACTGTATATATAAATGGACATAGCTAGCCTGCTAGCTGCGTTCCAAATAAGAAGTGAGAATGGACGTGCTTCCGGCTCTATCGAGTCTGTCTACAATTCACTTTTTGAAAAACTGCCACCCCTCTCTCCATAACTGCAGCTGTTAGGTTCATTATTTTGGTCTTTAAATGCTCCTAGTAACCTGCTGTACATGATCCTGGAATTTTTATTTTGCTATTGTGTCCATCCATAATTAAAATATGAAAGTTAATAACAGACAAATCAGGCACCTTCTTTCCCTGAGGTCACTCCCGCTAGTGTTAGCAACAGGTTTGATTGACAGCGTTGCTAAGCACCTGCTCCCTGCTAAAACAGCGGTGCAGGCGAGAAGAGGCATTACCTATCAACAGCCTGACTGACATTCATGGTGGGAAGTCCACATATGGAACTCAGCACTGAGGTCGCCCCTATAACTCCTAGCCAAACACTACGGCCGACATCACACTCTGTCAGTCCACTTCTTTATACACACTGTGATTTTTTTGGAATTTCAATTTTGGATGAATGTAAACCTTTTGTTGGTTATCTCTGAGTGGACAGCCAGAATACCAGAATGTAATGAAATAACTTGAACAGTGAATTGTGATGATGTTTTCATAAATAATTCATAAACTGGGTTCAGAATTCTATGGTGGAGTTTACTGTTTAACTGTCAGATCGCAGATTTGTCGACCTGTTATGTTGTTTTATCTGGTTTATGGTTAATATCTTACTGGGCCTATCCACATGAAGCAAATAACTCCCACAAAGTTCAATGTTTTCTCTGTCAGTATAAATAAACAAAATGGAGTTTCTTTTTTCCCCACAGAAGCTTTAGAAAATGGTGCTGTTTTTCAACCCCAAAAGACGACCACATCCATAAATGCCAGAATGCTGCTATGGCTCTGTGATGTGTATTATGAACAACTGTGTATACTGTATTGTAAATTCTTGTTTCTTTTCAAGGGTACTGGATGTATATGAACTATTGTTTTATTTATTTCATTTTCATATTTCTTTTCATTTTTTCATATTCTCTATGGCGGTTGTAAACATGAAAGCTGTCACGAAATGTTGACTGTAACAGGGTTGTTTTCTTCTCCTGTTTTCCTAATTATGATTATATATTGAAATGGTAGCTTTAAGCCATAAGATTAATACAGCAAATTTGTGGAGCTCATCCCTACTAAATAACAATAAGGGGCAACAGTAGCTCAGTTGTGTTGCAAACGGCGGTTCAAATCCTGCTCTTGACACAAAAACATTATAGGTTGAATGGTTAGATATAGGTTGGCGGCTCCAGCTCCAACAGATGAATATTGGCATTGTGTTCTTGGGCAAGACACTGGTGAATAAATGAGTGTGTGAAAAGGATAAAGCTATATACAAATGTAATCAGTTTGGATATTTCTTCCAAAAACAGTGAATTTACACAGTTATATCTGAAATCTGAAATTATATCAAATTCTGCAACATGATCACAGCCTATTGTTATATTAATATAATATGGTGTATGATGATTAGGAAAATAAAATGAACCAAGAAAACAACCCAAAACCTGAAAACCAAAAGCATCTACGGTATATAAACCTGCACATGTTCCACTGTTTCACTTATACCTCTCTGTCTGAACTAATGCCTTAATACAGAACATCCTGATATTAATAATTAACAGGTTTAAGTGAGGATGGAGCTTCCATGACTGACGATGTGTTTTGCTCCTTAACTCAACAGATCTCTAATTATTGCGATGATTGATAGGGGGTAGCTTGAGGAACTAGTCTGTCTGTATCTGTACTGGGTTCATATAATACCACAAGAATATTTTATGGGTTTATTAAAGTGTGAAATGTTTCGTTTGTTAATAATAAAACACACAAATTAATGTATTTTACTGATACCAACTGTGTATTGACCAAAGGTATAACATAACAGAGTAAAAGTAGTTAAACACTGTACTTAAGTATAAATTTTAGGTATCTGTACTTTACTTAAGTCGATTTAAAGTGGATACTTTATACTTTTACTTCACTACATGCGAGAGCAGGTATCTGGACTTTCTACTCTACTCTATTTTTGAACTAGACTGAAAAGTAAAAGTATTTTTTATTACTGTTTGAGACCTGCTGAGAAAACTGAGGGGTTTACTTTTTAATCATAATTTGAGGAAACTACAATATACAAACAAAAACAGCTAGGAAATAAAATAGTTTCCTTTCAACAAAATTCAGCACAAATCTTTATCAAAATCACTACATTTGAAACGTTTACTAGATTGCAACCTCTTTGATTTTTTTACTCTTTAAGTATGTTTTTAAACAGTTACTTTAATACTTTTACTTAAGTAGATTATTTCATGTGATACATTTACTTGAGTATTTGTTTTGCTCCAGTGTCTGTACTTTTACTTAACTAACAAAACTGAATACTTGTTCCACCGCTGGTATTAACACCCACCAGATCGCAGCCTTCCAATAAGGGTCACTAAAAATCAATATTTATCTATTAGTTTATTTTCAGAGAGGAAACACTGCGATGGAACTATGCCTGACAGGGTTTGTGACCCTGCGTAACATTTGGGTTGTATCAAAAGTCATTAAAACATAGCGAATTAGCCAGGGGACGCGGTTCATATTTGAAAGCATATTAATCAATAGACAAACACGTTTTGCAAATGTTAACCTTAATACTACATGAATTCATGACACAACATTAACCACATGCACAGTATACAGCATTGTTTTGGAGCTTGTTGTGATATAGTAAAAGGCGGTTTCATTTAGCCTCTGCAGCGTCTTATGGAAGATAGATGGAGGTTTCTGCAGTGTAGGAGGTGTGCCTGTGTGTACTGTTGCATTGTATTGTACAGTGGTTTTGTTCATAAAATACTGTACATTGTTTAGGCAGATAGTCCCAGGTGCTCCAGGGCTTTGTGTAAAGGCTGTAGTGTAATGTTATCACCTGGACACAGATGTTGCGCCATTCTACAGTTTGAATATACAGATCAGTGTAAAAAAAAACATGACCAGTACAATTCATGAGATTTATTGTTCATTGCAGAAGCTACAAAACTTGTTGAAGTATTACAAATGTCTTCATATAAGCTAAGTAATGAGCAGTCCACTTTTGGGACCCCATATAAATTGGTAGAGCCTTGTGCCTATATAGACCGGGAAATAGTTCTTTGTGAACCAGGTTAAGTGAATAAAAAGGGAAAATATTTGAAAGGGCCAGTTATAAATTGTTAGTTCTTTGTTTTTCTACAATAGTTATACCTGCAACTATTGTGATGCATTTCCATTACTATTACTACTACTGACCTTCTGTATCATTTGCATCATTATTTTTGTGGATTGTGTTTCTTGCATTTTGGTTGACATCACAACATTCTATAATCCAATAATATTTAATACAGATGGGGGCAGATTAAATTAATATTGATAAAATGCTGTTTTTGTTGTAATAGAGAACGTTCTAGGGTCCAGTCACTACCAGAAATGATCAGGTTCAACATTGGTGGATTTTCCTTTTGGATATTTAAACAGAAAGTATGATATAATCAATAGTGAAAACGGTCTCTTGCCCCCGTTTGGGAGTATGACATCATCATATTGTAGAATTTGAAAACCACCAATAGTACATCATGAAGAGGGTCAAACCACTTCTTGAATAACAACACCATTTTTGAATCTGAAAGCCGTGACAGCCATAACACAGGTGGTTCTAATGTTCTGCTTGATCTCCACAGAGTTACATATTTTTATTTATGTATTTATTTATTATATGAATTTTGTTTTTGTTTTGTTTTTAACATGTTGCTCTTCTCTGCCTAGACTTGCGTGAGTGATGGAGGAGAGTGCAGATCAGGGATAGTGGATGTATTGGGTTAAGTCCATGTTCACTGAAGTTAGTGTAATCCTCCAACCAGGATTACCCCTGTCGCTCAGGCTAGATTAGAGGCTCCCATGATACCAGGAGACGTTCAGGCCCTAATGGGGAAGCAATGACCAAATCACATACTAATAGCAGGAGGAAGGAGGCAATAACAACACCACCTTTGTGTGTGTGTGTGTGTGTGTGTATATATATATATATACATACACACACACACACACACACACATATATATATATATATATATATATATATATATATATATATATATATATATATATATATATATATATATATATATATATATATATATATATATATATATATATATATATATATATATACACACACACATATATATATACACACACACATACACACATACATACATACATATACATAAACCAGGTTTTGGCAAGTAATTTTTTCTCCCAGTGACTTGGGGCCAGAATAAAAAAGAATTTCAAAATAAAAATTCCGAAGTCCATATGAAATAGCTCCAATAGCATGAAATAAAAAGCTGGTTTTATATTTTAATAGATTGAAGTCATTTAAATTTCTTACTATTTTGAACGTCTCTGTTTGAAAAGAGCGAGTCTTTTGTCCTGTCGTCTGAAGCAAACCATTTACCTCTTTTAGTGTTGCTCTTTCCTTTAATAATAACCTCCTGCTTCGACCGAAAGTCCAGTTTAGAAAAACTGCTTGAGCTTTAATATGTAATCTTCCGCCGTTTAAAAAGTAGGGCCAGACAAGAAGAAAAAAGTGAATTGCTAAAGTTGACTTGCTAACTCTAAAATGTAGTTTGCACAGTGAGACACGAACGGCCCTTGCCTCTCCGCACGTCTCTTCTCAGGATCTCATATATACACACACACACACACACACACACACACACACACACACACACACACACACACACACACACACACACACATATATATATATATATATATATATATATATATATATATATATATATATATATATATATATATTGCACTATTTAACTTAAATAAATGCAGAAATATAACTTGTATTTGTGTATACATGTAATTGTAGTAATTGTAGTGTTGGAAAAAAGCATTTGAACATTCTTTATACATTTTTTTTTTCTCTTGTGATCGAAAGGAGTACGTTATTGACCAGAGAAATACAAATTCAGAGCACAGACTGTATAAAGAAGTGGACTAAGGGAATGTGACGTCACCCGTAGTGTTCGGCTCCAGTCAAATGAAGCTCATGGAGGCCAGAGGTTTTAGGGACGAATTTGGAGTCAAGTTCCATATTTGGAACTCTTACCGCGAGTATCATAGCAACCAAAGAGTCAGTCTAGAGGGAGCCTGTTGAAGGTAATTGCCCTTCCTACCCGCACGGTTGGTTTAACGGGAAGGTGCTTAACAACGCTATCAGTCAAACATGTTGCTAATCCTAGTGGGAGCCACCTTGGAGAAAGAAGGCACCTGATTTGTTATTAATTTTCATATCTTGATTTATGGACACAATAGTGAAATAGAAATCAGGATCATGTAGAGCAGATTAATATGAACATTTTAAGACCAAAATAACGAGGCTCACTGCAGCTGTTACAGAGACAGGGGTGACAATATTTCAGTGTAAAGTGAATTGGAGCCAGTGTTGATAGAGCCACTTTTAGATTTTTTTTTTTTTTTTATGCTCTCTGATTTTTCATAATGTCCAATTGCAATATTACCAACTTTTCAATGTGTCTCCCACCTTTGACCTTTTAGGAATACTATAAATGAACAACTGAATTGGTCAGGTCAGACTATGGCCAAAATGGGGAGGGGTGTATCTGTTATTTAACGATGCACCTACTTTATGACAGCTACCTCAGTGAAACAAGTCATACAGTCTTTAGGGTTAACTCATCTTGACTATGACTCTGTGTGACCATGTGCTTCAAGTATTACAGAACAAAGCTGCATGTCTAGCCCTGTGCTGTTGCCAGATACTACTGGTTGATCCAAACCTTTTGAAGAAGTTGTGTGTTTTTTTTTTTTTTGGTTTTTTTATAACATTTATAATAACAAGAAGCCTAAAATGTTGCAGTGTAAAACTGTTTATGTCAGTATTAGACATGAACGTTGACATTGTTCCTGTGCCTAGGTCTTGCGCAGTGCAAAGAACAGTGTTGTACAGGTATTCTACTCATTGGAATAGGCTGCTCTTAAAGCTAACAATGTCAGATGTTTTTAAAATGTGTCTTAAAAAAGAGTAAGTAAGTAATAGGGATTCATATAAACAAATAAACCTTAGACAACAACTACCATTTCTCCGCTTTTGTTATTCATAGTGTAGACAAATTACTTTTTTACCCTCAAGTGATATCTTTATACTGCTATGTTTTTCTTAATATAACTAATTTATTTCTATATAAAGCAAAGACTTCTTCCCTTCTTAATTAGCAATGTTTTTTTTTGTCTATCTGTCCTTTGACAACTTCTCTCCAACCGCCCAGTGTGCAATACTTATAGACACAGTGCAATAAGCTGAAATCTCACTTCTATGACACTGCGTCTTTGTTCAGCAGAAAGAAAGAGAAATATTTGGGTCACATCAAAATTGCATGAAGATTTTCAGTCATCCACGAGACTATAAAAAGCTGGAGATGAGTCTTGTCTTTGTACTCATGAGCTTCTTATGGGATCAAATTGACAGAAGCAGGAGCTTTAGCAAACATTTCCCAAACACTGTCAAATATTCACAAGACACTGCCTGACTTATGCTGGGGGCTTAGAGTAGTAAGAATCCCCACTAAGGAAACTATAGACACGCTCTCATTGCACTTGCACTTTGTCTGTAGAACGCAGTGACAGAAGAAGTACTCAGTTTTGTTACTTAAGTCAAAGTACATATTGGAGCAATAAATACTTAAGTAAAAGTATCACATAAGAAAATATATTTAAGTAAACATATTAAAGTACTTGTTTAAAAATGTACTTAAAGAGTAAAAAAGTAAAAGTATTCTGCGTAGATTTTCAGATCTAATAAAGCTTCAAATGTAGTGATTTTGATAAAGGTTTGTGTTGAAGGTTGTTCAATAAAAACAACTGAATGAGTTGTTTTAGCTGTTTTCATTTGTATATTTTTGTTTGCTCAAATTATGAACATGTTAAAAACTCCTCAGCCTCTCAACAATCATAAAAAATACTTTTCAGTCCTGTTAAAAAATGTAGAAAGTACAGATACCTGCTCGCAAATGTAGTGAAGTAAAAGTAAAAAAGTATCCACTATAAAATGTACTTAAGGAAAGTACAGATACCTTTCATTTGTATTTAAGTACAGTGCTTTATTACCTTTACTTTGTTACGTTCCACTATTGGTACAATGAAGAGCCAGGCACAAACATGAAAAACAGATTTAAAGGTGAACATTATGCCTAAATACTCTATATAAAATTGAGTGCTGTCAAATACAATACAATGAAATGTTTTGGGGTTTTTTTGTGAAAGCACAGTATGTAGCTTTTTTTTGAGTTGTTTTTATTGCACTGAAAAACTTACTGGATTCTTATTGTGAGCAGGGTCCTCCTTGTTTCCATGGAAATGTAGTTATTTTAGGTATAATATCCCACAGTATGATATAAACCTCATTTATCTCCATGAAAAATATTCCACAGTATGGTTTTAACTTTCTACTTCCATGGAGTTGACTTTCCACCTCCAGAAAATGTCCATACTATCACTTTAAAAGAACAGTGTTATAGTATATTTTGTTTTAGCAACATTTGTTTAGATTTTTTTGCAGTTTTGTTATAAAAGGAGTTAGGTCTGTCACGATAACATATTTTACAGTTCGATATATTGCTGAATTAAATGTAGATGATAAACGATAATATTCAAACTAACACACTGACACAATAACCTGAGAGCAGATCTAAATGTACATATTGTTAAAAAATGATAAACTGCATTAAATAAACAGCACAATGAAACACTGTAATGCTTAGTTTGCATCTGTAATGAGTCAAAATCTTATCATATTGCCAAAAAAATAACCTAAAATGTCCCAGTAGTGCAAAGAAAAATGTACACGCAATAAATATTGACCCCTAAAAGATATAGTTCCATATTGGTACTTACCGAACGATAAGTTACAGGCCTAAAAAGAGCAATTTTGATAGATAAGAGTGATAATAATACAATTTGGCATTAGAAAATGAATCTATTTATTCATTAGGTCTCCAGTTCCACCTGCGCAATGAATAGCAAGTCTACACCAACACACCACCGTACTGTAGATGTACTTGTATTATTGCATTCTCACAGTTTGTAAACTCACTAAATATTTCATCACAGAGCAATTTCCTTCATAATTCTAAAAACATCTGACCGTGTTCCTGTAGGACGTTTTTGGGAGTGTGTTTTAGGGTTGTTTACACGGGTGATTTGTTCTCCCTAGTTCGTCATGTTTTGAGATGAGTCCAAGGGCTTTTGGACAGAGGGATGAGGAGAGGGCCAGCTAATCCACTATTTTCTTGCCTTTCTGCTGAGTACATGTTCTCTCTCTCCATCTCTCCATCTCTTTTATTTTTTGGAACACATTTCTACTCATGAGCGGGACGGTCACATACAGCAGGAAGAACAAATGTGCACGTACAAGAGGAGGTTCTATGAAGATAATAATGACAATGATAAATAGAATATCTTGAACCAAAGATTCAACAGTTTAGTATACAGGGCTTCATTTGTAGCTATCTAGGTAATTAAATAAAATAAGTTATAGTTCAGTTAATAAGTTAAGCAAATGTGCAGATACTGAAGCAAAAATAAATAAATAAATAAATGAATTAAAAAACTCACGCAAAAGTAAAAGTGAAAGTAAAATCTTATTAAAATCTTATTAAAGACCAATTTAAAAATGTGCTTAAAGAATAAAAAAGTATTTTACAGATTAGCAGATTTTAAGATCTAATAAAGCTTCAAATGTATTGATTTTCATACAGATTTGTGAGATTTTGTTAAATACAAATACCGTAATGGAATCGATTGGGTTTTTTTGTGTTTGTTTGGTTGTTTTTTTCCTAGCTGTTTTAATTTGTATATTTTTGGTTGCTGAAACTACAAATGTGTTAAAAATAAATCCTCAGTCTTTTCAGCAGGTCTCAACAATGATAATGATAATGATTTCAGTCCTGTTCAAAAATGTAGCAGAGTGGAAGTACAGAGACCTAAAATATGTACTTAAGTTCAGTACTTTACTACTTTTACTTTGTTACATTCCACCACTGATATTGGCATATTTACATTATGATCTCTGCTAACCATGTTTTGTAATGCTCTCAATACAGGTGGTAACCCAACAGCTTTTATTACTGTCACTAAGGGTATGTCAACTCTTACACACACAACATTGGGACTAAACCCAGGACTAATACTGCACTAGATCAGGACTAAACTAGACCAGGACCAAACCAGGTCTACATGAGGATTAATCTGGCCTTAAACCAAGATCAAGCAAGTATAGTATAGTGTAGTATTGTCTTTTATACATCAAATACAGTATCTGTCATTTCTTTTTAGAGATCATTAACTGTATTACTATTCATTTGTTCAATATGTTTTTATTGTTAAGGTTAAGGTTGAGTTTAACGTACACATTATTGTCGCCATAGAGAAATTTGTCCTCCGCATTTGACCCGTCCTTCAGTACCGCTGTTACATATGCACGTGTAAATCGATTCGATAATTATCAGGTTTGCTATGCAGTATCACATCTCTGTAGATATCTTGCACATTTGGTTGATCATGTTCAAGAATATATCGCAAATGAAGTTGCTATGGAAACATACAGTCTCCTGCTTCAGACAAACAGTGTTTTATTTGGATATACCAATGCTGCCTGTATTAGACTTGTACCATGTATGTGGTCAGTTGCTCTTCCTTGTTTGTGAGAAAAGTGACTCACCTCTGCTACTTACCATGATAAAGCAAAGTGTGTTGCTTCATGTTGAAACTCAATACGACAACATTTTGTCATTCAGGTTCTACAGTCAACCTCAACTCAACAACTTAAACTGTTTTGCCAGAGCCTTGTCCTGTAGACAAAGGACACACACAAGTTTTTCTCATTCTCATGAGGATATGGACAAGCCATGCCTCATGTGAAAGGTCAGAGCCTCCAAAATTCACCCGCAGCCAATCATTAATGCCACCAAGCTACAGATGTTGCACTTGCTTCTGCAGTTCAGTGAGATTAATGATCGACTGCAGGAGCTCAGGTTTAGGTAGTGAGGATTTTAGGATTTTGATTTAGGTTTAAACCACCAACTGAATTTCAGAAGTGAAACTGGCAACCGAAATAAAGGACTCACGTGAGGCTCAAACTGCGTTCTGCGTTGGATAAATTATACCATAAAGAACTTGGTCATCATGACCAATGTTTTTGTCGGCATTACAATTGTTACCAGTAAGAGCTATATTGTATTATCTGAGCATGCAGTAAGGCCATGTTTATAGACATTTTAAATTCAAAACTCTTTTTTTTTTCTTTTTTTTTTTTTTTTTACAAAATGAATAAAAATACTCATGTTTCTGTGTTGCCAACACTTGACTGCTGTATAATACAAAATGTTACACATGACCAAGCTGCCCATATTATGCACTTGCATGCAATAGTTTTTGTTGCATGCACTTGTATAAATTATTTCTTATAATTTAAAGCTACTAGCTTACAGCTTCAAATGATCTAAATAACTGAAGTCTTTTGATATCTCATTACTGAACTTAATGAACTTACTGATCCTTAATGCCTTGTAGTGTAGCTTCTAGCTTGTATAAATTATATCCCTTTTTATTCATCCAAACATGGACCCAGTGTACAACATGTGGCAAAGCACAGTAACAGTGGAAAGATCACATGTTTATTTCTGCCTGATACATAATAATAATAAGTATCTGGTGTGATCTTTTGGAGGGCGTTCTTTCTCACCTCTGGAAACGTGGCGAACACAGGGTAAAAGTCATTTTCTACCTTCAGCGTTCAATGGATTCAATTTCCACCTTGAAGAATTACATTTCCACAGATAATTTAGCTCTCTCCTTAGCCTTAGCCTCAACACAAAACACTATGTTTATTACCATTGCCAGAACAACTATTTTCTGTAATACATGTCGTCATGCTGTATTGAATTTGTTAGTACTGAACTAACAGCTGCTTTCTGAAACTTTTCTTTATAACTAAACCAAAAAAAAAACATTGCTGTTGTCCTCCAATACAAAAAAAATTAAATTGCATTTTGATTGATTGATTGTTTGAGTAATCCTATTTTGTTCTGCATTTGAGGCCTGAGGGCTCAGAAAAAAAAAAAAAAAAAAAAAAAAGTTTTTACACCTCCCCCTATCCCCTGTCCACAGAGCTGTACTTAATTGTGATTATTCAAACAATTCTTGATCGTACATGTAAGGTTCAAATACGTCTTTTTTCAACAATAAAACAGTATTTGAAAATCTGATGCTTGCCATCGCTATGGTCATCAATGCAGGTTTACCTTTAAATCACCACCTCTCCTCATCCCCCTCCCACAGTCCTTCAGTGAAGCCCACATCTGCACAACCTATGGACAATGGACACTTCATACATTGCAACAAAAGGCTGCAGCCCTGATCAATCACAGAGTCATGGATTGGCCCTGTAGTGGCTTATGGTGTGCGCCAACAGGCTCCGGGCTTGTAGCGGTATCGACCCCTCAGTACACTGTCTGTAATAGCCACTTATAGATCCCATATTGAGTTTAAAATAGACCCGCTGGTGTGTGCAGTATTGCCAACATAAACTAAAGGCTTAAAACCCCAGGCCACACGCAAACATCTGCTGACCTGCACGGCCCCGATAGCAGCATCCATACATCATTTTAGGATTATTGTGTAAGCTAGCCCCCTCAGGAATTTACATTGGAAAGAAAACGTGTTATCTAAATTTCTGTTGTGTTTAGATTTTGTATTTTTTTTTCCCTATGTTTTTCATAATTTACCTTTCTGGTGGAAATTTAATTGAGGAACACATACTTACCATATTGTTTAGAGTAATTCAGCTCAAGTAGATGAATGGTGATGAACTGTTTTTTTAATGAACTATATATGTGTACATATATATTTATGTGTATATCTATATGTGTGTATATATTTACTATATACTTTTTTTTTTTTTTTTATGCAGGCTCATGCACCGTGATCATATAAAAAAAAAAAACAACCTGAAAACAACATTTTGCATAGTCTCTAATGAGTGCTCACACCTATTAGCATAACATCTAGCACTATTGTTTTCCTTGTTTTGACTTAGGTCTGAAGACCTAAGTCAGAGTTATAAATAGGAGATAAGATTTCTAAGCCCCGCATTCCTGGTCAAAAATGGATTGCCTTATGGTCAAAATCACATCAAACATCCCTACTTTTGTACACTACTCAAAAAAAAAAAAATTACAATCACAATAAAACAGACCCAAAAGACATATATTTGCGTAAGTGATACGAGATGATATATCTGAAACATGTAAACCATACTATTCACATGAAAATACCAACAAAGTTATATAGACAATACATCACTATAAAAAACATGGTCCCTGATTGGTTGACGCTACGCAAATAGATGCAGAACATTCAAAATTTTCAACACTTGCCTCGCCATAAAGCTGCTCAATTTGCTTAATCAGAGCCCTCGATTTGCTCAAAACAAGGGAATCACGTCACTATTTGCCTCATCCTTGCTGCAGAAATTTTACTTGCGCTTCAATGTGCCTTTACATTGGGTTAATCTCAAGATGGAGATGTGCGGGAGACTAAAGATAGTGCGGTACAGCTCTTAGACAAAAAAACAAAATGGTTTGAGAGGGGAGTTAAAAAGGCAATTTTTGTAACAAAACACAATCCATCTTTGAACAGGAATGGGGGGCTTAGGCATCATTTATCTCCTCCATACTTACAATTCCATCCTCAGACATAAATCAAAACAAAGAAAATAATATTGATAGCCAGTATGCCAATAGGTGTGAGAGCATCCATTAGTGGCCTGGATGGTTATGCAAAATATAACTCAGAGACAGTTTTTACTTAGTGTAGTTCAACAGACCTAGCTAACAAACAGAAACTATAAACAAATACAGTGTTATTTGTGTGTGTAATAGGTGTGTTAGTTTCAGTGTAGTTCGCTCCTCCCTTCAGACAGATATAAGGCAGTGTCCACCAGCAATCTGACCAGAACTGAAGAAGCCGCTTGGATGAGCAGTGAAACTTAACTCTTAACACTAAAGCTTTTGTCCAGTTGACAGAATAGAATTTTCTTTTGCTCATATGAAATGTTGTCTCACATTTCATATAGCTGCAACGTGTTATGTAACCCATTAGAGTCATGTAACAATGTATGTGACTGAACCAAAGAAATAGTATCCTGTGTGTAGTGAAAGTATTTGTATTTGAATATCAGTGACAAAATAAATGTGGTAGTTTTTTTTTTGTTTTTTTTCCACCTGGACACTTATGTTATTGGTCACTTATCATGAAACAGCTGAGGGTTTTTTTTTTTCATTTTTTCCATGTTATTGAGTTTTCTAAAATATTACTCCCAGTCAAATGTATTTGCACAAAATGATTTCAGATTGTAGACTGACAGAGCAAGATGAAATAGTTTGAATTCATGCCTCAGTCTGCACAAACTATGCAGACGCACGATTCTTATTGAAAATATGCAAAATCCAATTTGGCAGAGAACATCTTGTACCACCACAATGGCAGTGTTCAAATGTTTCCAATGTGAACCTTTTGTACTTGTCATGATAGAGGAGCTTTCTGTACTTAAAACCTCTTTCACAGGATAAACACATATATTTAGTAACATAAAAGAGAGTCTGTGTGACTAAATACGTATTCAGAATTATGAGAAATTGCATTCTGGTACAGTTAGCATATCATGACAGTAAGACACAGTGACTTAGACCAAACAATAAACACATTTTGGTATTTTATTATGCAATTTAGGCTTCAAACTCTGCCATATCAGTGAGCAAAAAGAAAATGCTCTTGGGGATGAACCCTAAATATATTTTTTTTTTTTTTTTCTTTTTGTAATAAGTGATGAATACATTTAACAAACAGTGCTACAAACTTAAACCGTTTTTAATTGCTGCTTTTTTAACTGTATATATATTGCAACTCAGTGTGGAAGTATTCAAAGTATTGCAGTACTACTTTTTTTTTGGTAACATAACGAAATAAAAGTAGTACTGCTGAGAGTTTATTTTATTTTTAAAACAAAAATACACAAATAAAAACAGCTAGGAAAAAATATCACTCAAATTATGTATAGTGAACAAAATTCAGCACAAATTTGTATCAAAATCAACACATTTAAGCTTTATTAGATCTGAAAATCAAATTTTATTTAAGTAGATTTTTTTCATGTGATACTTTTACTTGAGGTTTTTTTTGTTTGTTTTTTGTTTGTTTGTTTGTTTGTTTGTTTGTTTGTTTGTTTGTTTGTTTTTGCTCTGGTATCAACAAAATTGAGCATTTCTTCCACCACTGTTCAGAATACAGTTCTCTGATTGGGCCATGTAATAGAATATACCACAGATTTCATTTATTGTAGGTATTCAGTATTCTGAAGCCAAATACATTTTTGAAGTATTCTTCTTACATTTCCTGCTCATGATATTTATGGCGCAATTACAATGAGTAGGGTTTGAATGAGCAATCTGTTTGGTGTTTGGCCTTGACCCCCAGGCAGGACTGCTGTATCATCCACAGAACAAGGCATGGTCACTGCTGTAAGTAAATGCTCACAGATTAGCGTTAAGGTTAAGCACAAGTGTGAGAATGTTGTTGTTCAGTGTAAGTCCTTATGTTGTGGTGAGTAATGAGCATTACAGGCTCTTGGGAACACTATAGGGCTTAGCTGTATTAGTCATCTTTATCTTCAAGAGGTACAGTTATATAAGCCACAACTGTGCAGCGCTCTGTGTTTGTGCGTTTGGAAAGTACATTGAAAGACGTGTGGTCAGGGAAGAGGCAGCAGTATAGGAGCTTTGAGGTGCATAATGAAGAGAAGGTGGAATACTGAGGGTGTAGCTCATGTAATCAGTAGTATCAGCAGCTGGTTCTCCACGGGCGGCTCTGTCACTAATATGCTCATCTACAGCTCTCAGTGTTTCAGACAGAGACAGGCACAACACAAAGAATAAGGAATGAAATTGAATTTAACTCATTAAAACATGTAGATCTTGTCATTTAGATTGTTTTAGGCAACGAGCTGATCTTAAAATGTTCTCAGTGATAATCCCTGGTGAGAGTCTGCCTTTAATCCTCTCCTAATATTGAGAAAAATACCCGATTCAGTCCACACAGACTCCTTTAAAGCTAACACAGACAGAAGAGCTGGACTTGGCTCTGCTGTTGCTTAGCAACATTGGAAAACCCATTTGAAGCGCGGCGTCTTTTCGCTGAAATGTAGAATATTTTTATCTTCAAAGCAGCACTCAGAATCGCACAAACGCTCGTCCCATCATTTTCAAATGTGAAATAAAGAGGTCACTGTGGTTCATGATGTGTTTATGTGTAGCCGATGGTCCCAGTGCTGTGTGCTGTAATAAGAGAAGTGAAGGCATCCACACATGGCCAATTAGCATGGCTCACAGCATCACCAATCACATCACTGACTCTTCGGGACAAACATGGAAATAGTATGGATTATACATTTCAATTTAAAACCAAGAGATTAAGAAAATAAGAAGTGCTGGTCAAAGGCTTTCCTTTGACACATAATCTGATAAAGGAATATAAAAGTAGATACAAACGTCAGATTCCCAACTCATAAGACCCCATGAATAAACAGGATTTACATCAAAGAATTGTATTTCCTCCACATGATTGAAGCCAGAGTGAATCCTTGGGAAATGTGTCTGTTATCAAAGGAGCCTTCGATCTGCAGCAGACAAAGCACAAGTGGTGTTAGCTTTTCCATATAGCTACAGGCATAATCAAAGCACTACTTTATATACCAAGAAATGATAAATTACATAACGCCGAGAGCACACATGAACCGTAATGCTAAATCTTCAGTGCATCTTGTGTGATTTGTGTCTCATTATTTCATAGAATGAAGCCTGCCCTCAGTGAAGCGTTGGTGCAGTGCTGGTGTGTGGGACTCTACCATCTGTCCTCACATGAACCACTGAACACTCTCATATTAAAGCTGAGCCATAATTGAGTCATTCAGACCAAAATAACCAACAATTCAATGAAGAGAATCCGCTGCACTTCTTTGAATGAAGAAACACAAAGCAAGCTGTCATATGGATTATAACGGAGATAGCTTGGTTTTTAAAGCTATTATTAAATATCAGCTCTCACCGCTCCAAGTAATTCATCTTATGCTTTTCCCTTCACACAGCAATTATATGCTACAGCGCGTGCAAGGATTCACATGTTCATATCAGATGCCCTTCCTCGCAATAGTGCAAAGTGTACACTGACTTGTGGTTGCATTGGCATTATGGTTTAATCAAAATGTGAGAGAATTAGCTAATTAAGTTGGTAAGACTTAATTGAATTGAAAAGACAGAATTAAACAAAATACAGGCGGTTAATGCAATAAAAATTAGGGCCAGATATTCCTGTTTATTGTATTGCATTTAAAAAAAATATATATTCAAAAGGAAAACATTGAAACCAATATTTATACTAATTAGATGGAGCCTTTCCTAATGTTTTTTATTTTTTTTATTTTTATTTTTTTTCCTGTAGCGCAATTACACTATCAATTTATATCCATTTTCATTTTATTTGTGAATATCTGACTTATTTTTATTGGTACTTAAAGACTGTTGTAGAGTATCATAACATGTATAAGCATAACGCAACTTTTAAAATAATTCTGTGAAAATTGCTTGACTGTGATTGTTTAGACGTAACATCTGATTTACAATAGAGGAATGTAACTAGTCGAAATATTAAACATTGCTCACATTCTTGTATTTCCAATAAATAGACCACCAAAATTAGGAAAATTATCTCAATGGCTTTGCTCTACAGTGCGTCCATGACAACCTGATTACGGTCCGCCCACATTCATTGTTTTAGCTGAAGATCAGTTTGTGGATTACTCATAACAACAAGGCTTTGAAAGGCTCAGTAATGAGATCTCAATGACCACAAATGTGATGTGTTCAAAGCAAGTGGGACAAAACACTTCCTCCTCATTCATTTGGATAATTTGAAACCAGGGGAATTGGGTGACCTACTTTTGGGCCACTGTGCATCTTTCATCACGGAAGAAAATATGCCAGCTCCAACTAACTCCCAGGTTAAGGGGTTATTTATGAAGCGAACAGTCACCACATGATGGGGCAATGTCATATGTGGTGTTTCAACAGCATTATTCACCTTCCTTCAGTAAAGATGAATACTGTGGTTTTATACTCTCCTCACCTGATTGTCGCTATGGAAATTGTTGTTTTGAAAGTTCAACAGTACGGTGTAAAATGTATCTACGGAGAATTAAGTACAATGTTAGAGTGATCTTCAAACACCTGGACCTCTTAATTTCTTCATTTCATTTTGGACCTGTTTGATGGAATTTAGAGACAATATTTGGACTTAATAAATGTTGTATTTATTTATCAGTTGCTCTGTTGGTGTATTTGTCCATTGCTGTGAGGGTTGACGATTCTACATAAACCACTAACCCACTGGACGGCGGTGCGATTCCAGCTCCCACAGATAAATACTGCCGTTGTGTCCTTGGGCAAGACACTTAACCCCCCCCTCCCCCCCCCCTTGTGTAACTTTATGTATTTGAGCTAATTATGAATAGTGATTTAGTATTTCCTAAAGCACTGTGACCATAATCTTTTGGTTTGTTGAATGACGTTTCATGTGACATTTCTGTGTCTCATTGCTGCTCAGGCAGATTTTCCAGACAACAGAAGCTTGTGGCCCTTGCTCTGGTGTCTAAGCCTTCTCCAGAAAAATGCTATATCTATAGTATGATTTTTCAATATTTGCCAACACTTGATGAGAAACTTTGTGAATCAACAGTGATAACCTCCATACCAGTCAACCCTAAACACATAATAAAAGGTGTTTGGTTATCCTACTGGTTTCAACTGTCTTTGAACTAGTTCATTTTTTTGGTTTGCAGTGGTTTATTTTTTCACCTCATATAAAACAAACCCAAAGTTGTGTTTCATTCAAGCATCATGTTTGAGTAACCCTTTCTGTTAGTATGTGCAAAATCACCAAAGCGCAAATTTCTCTAGACAACCTGTGATGTCATGCTTGTGGCCCCTGGTTCAAGTTACTAGCCTTCGTTCAGAAGGTCAAATGGTGATATATCATCACAATCAGATTTACAAACATGTAAACCAGGTGACAGTACATTTGGCCCCAGGTCAGTTTCTCTCCCAGTGACTTGGGGCCAGAATGAAAAAAAAAAAAAAATCGGAATAAAAAGTTCCAAAGTCCGTATGAAATAGCTCTAATAGTATGAAATAAAAAGCAAGCTGGTTTTGGTATTGTTTTTTTTTTTATCCTTATTCTGGTTCCCAATTGTCAAGTGGATTGAAGTCATTAAATTTCTCACCATTTCATTCCTCTCTGTTTGAAAAGAGTCTTTCGTCCCGTCGTCTGGAGCAAACCATTTAGCTTTAGCGTTGCTCTTCCTTAAATTATAACCTCTTGCTTCAACCAAAAGTTTAGTTTAGAAAACTGCTTGAGCTTTAACATGTAATCTTCCTCCATTTGAAAAGTAGAGCATGAAGAAACAAGTGAACGTATTGCTAAACTTGATTTGCTAACTCTAAATTGTAGCTTGCCGTCACTATTCTGCGGCCCCTATTCTGCGGGAGTTGCAAAAGTCCCTGGGCTCACAAGGTCCCCCTAACACAAGGCCAGGTAACTACCTGCCTCACCCGGCATCTTTTCACAGCTGCTTAAAGCAGCAGCGTCACTGCTGAGCTACAGCACAGTCAGTCCATGTGAGGCACGAACGGCCGGAGCCTCTCCACACGTCTCTTCTCAGTATTTCAATGGTAAATGTAAAAATTCAGCGATTTTGAATAAAAATAATATTAAAATAGCAATAGAAAATAACTTAGGACATAGTACAAATCATTGGATAAATATAACCATTTTATTTATTTTTTCTCTGTGATGACAGGTGAGGCACAGCCTCACCTGCCTCCCCTGACTGCACGTCACTGCTACCGTTTACCTTTTGTTTAGTGGAGTTTGGCAATTCCAGGGCCGAAAATCATTCAAATCATTCTAGTGAAGCTGTATGGAGGTTAAAAAGCATGCACTGTACTTTCTGTATTACCACATGACATCACAACTGGAACAGAGTGTTTTCTGTTTGAGAACAATTCAGCCTAAATATACAGAATTTGTATGTTAAATATGTGCGAATGAAACAAAACTCAACTCCAGGAATGTTTGCAATGAGGAAACAACATTATAACATAGATTAGAAAATAGCATAATATGGGCCCTTTAATGCTATACTGTGTAACATTCTAGGAAAAACAATGGCATCTCCATGGAGACAAGCAAGTGGTAGACGATCCGTCACCAAAAAGTTCCATAGTGCACCTATCATTGTCATTGTGGATGAAGTGTCATATCTAGAGATACAACAATGAATAGAACTGACAACCCCCAAAACCTATTTCCCCCCCACTATAATACTACATATGCCACACATATATAGTATAAATGCAGTCATTCAGTTTGCTCCTATACATCTCTCCCCCAGGTTACAGACATTTGTCCACAAGTCTTTTCTCTGCCTCTTCAGCCGTGTGATCCTGGTCCATCCATCGACCGCTAACAGGAAGAGGTTTGATTGCACTGGGAGCACCATCCATTCCCACCCTGACCGCACATACACAGGTTCGAGTGTCACTGTCCACCTTATCTGCTGCTGCTGCTACTTCTGCCCCACAGCCTGGACAGATAAAACCTAAAATAGACCACTCGTACTGACAGCAAGGCACTGCCAGATAAGACCGTTGTGTCTACAGCATTGAGCTACAATCAGGAGCGTACAACGAGGGAGGGGTAGGAAAGAATATTGTTCAAATGTAGATAGGGTTGCGTTGCTGCTTTTTAACCTTTGACCCTCTTATTAAGACCAAGATAAAAGACCACCACACTGCCACAGAAATGCACAAACATGTCTTTTCTCTTTCTTTTGTCGAAGCTGGGAGGTCATTGATTGTACGTATTGACCCATGTGGCTTTAACCCCCCCCTCCCAGCCAATTCAGGCATCATGGCTTAGAGCGATAAGAAAATGACATTGTTCACATTGCTCAGTTTATCGTGTGTGTATGTGCCCGGCTGGCTATCGCATTCGAATGTTAATGTGTGCTCACCTATGGCAAATTATTCAAACGCTGCCAGATGGCCAACTGCAAAAGTGAATCTTAAAAGGTTTCCCTGCTCTGGCATGCTGAAGCCAATCAATAGCTGTGTGTCTTAGTAAATTAGATCATGTAGACAAGAGGGCAGTCGTCAGCAGAGCCGTCTCAAAGTAACCTCTCTCCTGCTTAGTTCATTCTCCATTAGACGCCGTCCGGAGTAATTGAATTGGCCCGTACAAGCTCGGGGCTTGGCCTGCGCTTTTCGCCTTTGACAGCGTATATTCAGCTCTGATGAGTCCATGTCCCGAGCCAAAAGACTGTGTTTGAAAATTGCATGATACTGGGAAAGGGAATTAAGATATATGAACAACATGGGCATAGGTAGCCAATGTACTCCAAATACTTTATTGGTAATGTGTAGTACTGAATGGCAGGGGTCAATTCATCACTGTAATTAAAGAGCTTGTTGCACTTACTTGGTTGATACAATGCTACATCTAGCGCTGTACTTAGCTGGTAATTTAGTTTTACTTTATTTATTTATGGTCATGGTAAATGGTCACATATACACACATATACACACACATATATATATATATATATATATATATATATATATATATATATATATATATATATATATCCAGCCATATATTTTTTTTCCACCTTCAGCACTTTACAACGCTCAACTACCAACTGAGCTACGTTTGTCCCCAGATGGCACCAATCAATCATGCTATCTGGACATGAAACCAAACTTCTAAATGATACTGACAAAGCCTATCATTATGGCCCCAGATGAAAAATGCTTATCTATTTTATTTCTAAATGATACTGAAAAAAGCCTAGTGGCCAGTAAAAATGCTGCTTAGATTTTGGATGTGTATGTGTATGAAACTGTATAACTTTTCTGGTGGTGGGTTGACCTTCATTTTTCACAATAAGGTATTAAAAATATATAATTTGCATTTATTTAATTATGAATGTTTTATTGCTCAGAAATGCTTGTATTCTTACTGTGAGTGAGGTTACGTGGTTTTTATCAATTATTGAGAAATATTTTGGACAACACAAAAACTTCTGCATGGAAACAAGCACCCTTCAAGTTACGCAGTACATCTTTAAGACTATATTAAGGCATATTCTGAAGATACTGGGAT
The DNA here is from genome assembly GCA_019594935.1 of Periophthalmus modestus. NCBI lineage: Eukaryota > Metazoa > Chordata > Actinopteri > Gobiiformes > Gobiidae > Periophthalmus > Periophthalmus modestus. Next base: position 24,934,332 of record JAIEZT010000054.1, on the reverse strand, counting down.
ACTGGGAGTTTAAAACTTGGTTAAAAAAGAAGAATTTATAAGCTCACCCACTGGTACGATTCCTTTTTTTCAATAGTATAGTAAAATAAATCTCCCTGCTACAGTTAATAAAATGTTTCTCTTCCTTTGGTATGTGAGACAGAATAACCAATAGTGGCAAATGGTGAGATTCAGCCTAATTATCTATGAGCTAATCAATGTAAAGTCCTCTAAAGAGACAGTACAGGGACCACATTTTTAGATATAACATCAAAATATTTGTAAAGGGATTGCTGATGCGTAGTTTTGGGGCTCTCTCTCTTTTACAAAGATAATACATTAAGCATTCAAAGTACAGAGACTAATTAGGACAGCATTAGTATTCTCCAGTCTTCCGCCCCCACCCCAGCCTCATTATATCACAAGTTTTGTATCTGTTGCAGAGAGGCCAAAAAGCCATTTTAATTTCAACCATTAATGCAGTTACTCTAATGAAGCAACCATACAGTATTTACATAACTGTAGATTTAGAAGTGATCACTTCAGTTTGGTTTTGCAGTTTTAGGTTTAGTATGTTTCATGTTCAACCCATTATAAAAAAGTAACTGTTGCAACAATGTTAACTTTACAATATCATTATTATACAACTTTTCTAGAGGAGGGTCCGCCACCTGTTTGTCTCTAAGGAGATGTTATAGCCTTCCCTGGAAAATTCCACAGTATGGCATTAAACGTAACTATCTTGTATTTACTGTTTTAATGGTCAAAAATATCGTCATAAACATTCATTCTTACAGTGAGCAGGGTCACCTTTCCACAGATTTGACCTAGAACTTGGCCTGATGTTGTCACTTGTTTGTTTCCATGGAGATGGATAAGTTTAATGCCACACTGCAAAGCAATCATCCCTCCATGGAGACAAGCAGCCAGTAGACCCTCCAATGTAATATTTCAGAGCAACATTTGAGTAAATGATGTATTTCATTTTGGCAACGTCTCAAAATGTTTGGAGCTGGGACAACAAAAAGATGAAAAGTCTAATTTGGCTGTTGTAGATGACATTTTAGAAAGTAATATTTTTGTGGAATCCGGAATTACATAACAGAGAAAGTGCAGAGGGCAATGAAAAAACACCACCACTAAAACTGTACAGAAAACTACCCAAAAGATAAAATTGAACTGGAGCTGAAATGTAATGTCATACATGAAATACCCTGCATGTCTTGCAATAAAACATACATCTTGCAAACAGGGAGGGCTTTCAGTCCATGGAAAAACGAACATAGGATAGAATATGAGAAGGAAACAGTGAAGCAGTACAGGAGCACCTCAAATCCGCCATTTCTGACCATTGTAAAAGAGAGACCCACATTATGGACAGGGACAGAGCAAACATGATTGAGAAGACAACAAACATCGTTGCTGGATTAAGGTGGCAATCAAAATACAGAAACAGGCCCATGGGACTATCAACCGGGATGAGGGGGCCATTTTACTCTCACAAACCTGGGATATTGTCCTGAAGAAGCCAAACTGCAGATGGTGCTGCCATCCAGTCTCCACCAGTAGGAAGACAGGAAAACCTGTTTAAATGAGCTGACGTCACAGCAACATCACATGAATCTGAGGAAGACCGCTAGTGAGCAGTCAAAACTGTCAGGTATGAAAACAAATTAAACCTTGTCTGAAAAAAAATAATCTATTAAAATAAAAACATGATTCACAAATAGTTTCACATGCAGCCATTTACAGCAATATCACCATAACTAATGATACATTCCAATGTTTTAACCTCATCAGACCTCTGCCTCTCCATTCTGAGCACATGCAATCTTTATGTCATTGTCTTGTACAGCTTCAGAGCACTTGTAGTTTTACATTTGAGTCCTGGAGTGACATGGGCTCAGATGGAACAAGAGGATGTTGTGTTGTCTGGAAAAAAGCATGATGAAGAATTCAAGAATGCTTTCTTGTCACACAGTAGAATGGTTCGAGTCACTTTCTCCCATTTTAACAAAGGAGAAAGTCGAGTTACTGTATATAGATACTGCCCATTTTAGGTTCACTGAGATTTTTTTTTTGAATAATGTAACTGCGGGAAAGGACAAGATTGCAGACACAAGTGGGCGAAATAAGTTTCCTCCACAGGATGGCTGATCCCTCCCTTAGGATGAGGAGTCATGTCACATGGGAGGATCTCGGTGTAGAGCCACTGCTCCTCCTTGTCTAGAGGAGCCATCTGAGGTGGCTTGAACATCTGTTCTGAATGCCTCCTGGGGAGGTGTTAAATCTAGGCATGTCGCATCAGAAGGAAGCGACAAGCGAATGTGTCTCGGCTGGCCTGGGAATGCCTTGGGGTCCTACTAGAGGAACTGGAGGAAGTGTCTGGGGTGGGGGAAGTCTGGGAGTCCCTGTTTAGATTGCTGCCCCCATGAATCCAGCTCTAGATAAGCTGAAGAAAATGAATGGATGGTAAATGCCAATGCATTATGCTGCAATTGCTTTAAGGCTGTGTCTCTATTAAATCAGATCTTAACACTATCTTTTACAGAGATGAATGTTTTTTTGTTTTTTTTTTTAATTATCTTTTATTTAAATCACAAAGATTTCCAGGTAATATTGTGAATAACAATCTGTCCTTAATGTTTTGCCTGGTAAAATAAAAGTTAAATAAAAATCAATCAAATCAAAAGTCAGTGCACTTAAAAGTCCGTGTACTTATCGTATGGCTCCAAGCCCTGTCTACCAAGTTGAAGGTCCTTTTATCTTTATCTATAAATATGGTATGTGTTTGAGTTATTAGCTTTCATCAGTGTCATCAGACCAGCTGTGGCCTGTTAGCTTACCAGAACTGAGTGAACGCACAGTGTGTGTAGTGTCCAGAAACAGGACTATAAATTCTATGTATTGATATTACACGTTATTATCATTGTTGCATCAGGAAGAAGATCAGGCATAAAATCTAAAACCAACAAATTAAAGTAGAGGATATGTTCAACTCAAAAACTTTTCTGTAATAGATTTCAAACTTCTAAGCCCCACACAATCTTTGGTCTATGCCAGGAGAGAGGCCTATTTCAGACACTAAAAATGTTTATAAGTGTTCCTGGGGTGCACGCGGCTCTGAAATTGCTGTCTCAACAACAGGGGGAGTGTACTGCTGGAGTATTTTTTCCTCAGCGACTACGAGTGTCTTTCCACGACAAAACCGCCCAGTGGTGTACGCATCCATAATCCCATGTGACGTGGGCAGTCGAGGGGAAGGGAACGCAGAGCTCCAAGGCGGAGGAGACTAGCAATGCAACTCAGAAAGCCAAGACAGAGGCAGCAGCGGCACTGAAAGACAGAAAAAGACACTGAAAATGGTCAGATTCATCCCACGTTTCCATTTATATCCTCCCATAAAAGCCCCCTGTGAAGATAGCTAAATGGGGCTATATACAGTGGGAGCTGCACTATATAATCTGGTAGGTAATAAAAATGTTTAAATATAGTTTTCAATGAACAATGTGAATATGTTGGGGGAAAAAAAAAAAAAAACTTTACTTTACTAGGTGCTATAATGTTTCCTCATCAAAAAATATCTGGAGTTGTGTTTTATTTCATTGACACTCTGCATATTTAGGCTGAGCTCTTCTCTCAAACAGAAAACACTCAGGTCCACCTTGTGATGTTGTGTGGTAACACAGGCTCCATTGTGTTTTGAAACTCCATTCAGTTTCACTAGAATATTTGGACAACTTCAGGCCTGAAATTCTCAGTCTCTACTGAATAAAAGGTAAAAGGCAGCTGTTAACTTGAATACTACCGCTTCATGAGGTGGAACAGAGCATTTTGAACTTTGGAGATGTAGGCAGAGTAATAATAAAGGATTACTTAAACATGTGTGAATAAAACAAAACACAACACAACACTGGGTATGTTTTTTGATTAAATTAAACGTTATAATATGGATTAAAGCTCACAAGTAAATTTTGTGTAAAATAGACCTTTAAATAATGACTTGACTTTCAACTTGAGGGAGAAGGAGGGAAAATCTTGTAAGCTTATTGCCTGCACCACACCCTTTGACAATACTTAACAGAAACCTGTGGGTATGTAACCATATCCCAGAGACCATGTAGTTTATCAAATATTTCGAGTCATTAGGTCTTTAGTAATTTTTATATTAATTGAATTAATATAATTTTTTTTGCAACGGATAACATGGATATTTATTGACAACCCCATATACAGCGATTCTTGTTTGGACCATTAATTTCTTTCATTCATTCTTCTTCTGGTAAGTTCCAGTCATCATAAGAAGAAGCCCATATGACACCAGAGAGTTCATCTAATACTGGACGTGTTCTGTCAGAGGAGCTGCGTGGGCATCACTTTAGCACGTCTGCAAAACTGGTTCAGAGTGTTCACACCACCCAAAGCAGTGATCAGGACTCAGGCAGAGGTCAGAATCAACTTGTAATATCACATAAAGCGATGCAAGAAAAGCTAGGATGAGATAATAACCCATAATTACTTTATGTTTTATTTATTGTTTTTAGGCATTCATGTTTTTTTTTTTTTTCCAAGTCAACAAATTGGCAAGCATTTCTGGGAATTCATAATCACTTTCATTCAAGATTGACCTCTCCCTAACAAGCAATAGCGTAATTTGTTGAACCTACTGTTCATTGTTTATCTGTTTGAATAACCATTAGCTGTCACCAAACTGACAGCTTTACTCTTAACGTTCTTCAAAAATAACAACACAAAACCATTATACAACAAACAAGAAAGGTGAGTATGTTGATGGGTCAGTGGGGTTTGTTAGCTCGTAACGCCACTGTCCTAATTGCAGTGAACTGCCAGCATAAAAACATTGTGTTTAATCTTGGCAGTTTAACACAATTATAACACAATTTTCTTCCTCAAACTCCAAACAATGCTGCATACAGCCTATCGGAAGTCAATAGAAGAAGAAAGAAGAATACAAAAAACCTCACACAGTTGCAGATTATGCATCTCTTGGTTCCTACTTTGATCTCTGCTTGCAACAAGAGGATAAAGCAACAGATGAAGAACGCATTGTTGAAAAGAAGTGCCAGCGTCACACCAAAGCTTAAAATCATAAATTGTCCAGATAGGCTCGTTCCCGGGGGTTCTCCTGGCAGACTCTTAATAGACAACGCGCTCGGAGCAGTGGAGAGATGTTTCCACTGAGAAGTCGGGTAAATGACGCCAAAAACCACAGGGAGGTTGCAATCTCCACAGAGGCCTCACAGATACCTGGAAACCAATATAAACCAACATCTGCTAATGAATAATGGATGGAGTGGAGATGCGTGTGTGCCCGTTCTATCTCTGTGGGGAATGTTATTTACAGTGGCGCTCAAATACGCTTCCTATCATCGCTTGTAAAATCTGCAACATGACACAAGGTTTTCTGCTCTGTGATATACTCTTATGGATTGCATTGATGTTTAAAATGCACATACTAAAGGAGGCTATAGGGGGATAGTTAGCATTGCAGAGATAGTAAAAGGAGGAAATGCTTGTATGCGTGGAAGCATCTCAGAAGACTTGGCCATGATGTACAATGCTTTGGGGACACATAATAGGCTAAGAATTTTCACTGGGATTTTAATAAAGTTAGGCAATGTTACTTTGAACAGGGTGATTATACAGATGCACAATATGATTTGTCTTGGGGTTTGGAAAGTTGTGACGGAGGGGTGTGTGCAGTAATGAATATTACATTGGATTCTTACAACTCTTTTCAAGGCGACCAAAGTAGCAATTTGCATCATTGGCCCCATCAAACACCACCACTGATCATTCACACAACACATTTAAACTAGGCAAAGTGGGAGAAGTGTCCTGCCTAAGGAGCATACATTGTATAAAGAAGTGGAGTAAGTGAGTGTGACATCACCCATAGCATTTGACTTCAGCCAAGTTTTGAGAGGCTAGCAGTCATATGGGCAGATTTGGAGCCAAGGTCCATATTTGGAATTCTGAATGTGAATGTCATAGCAACCAAAGAGCCAATCTGAATGCTGTTGAAGGTAATGCCTCTTTACACCCGCACAGCTGGTTTAGCAGGGGGCGAGCACTTAGCAATGCTGTCAATCAAACCTGTTGCTAACGCTAGTGGGAGCAACCTCAGGTAAAGAAGGAGCCTCATTGACTTGTTATTAATGTTCATATCTTGACTTACAGACAAAATAGCCAAAAAACAAAAAAAAAACATAACCATGTAGCGCAGATTAATATGAACATTTTAAGACAAAAAATTATGAGCTTGACAGCAGTGGTTGTGGAGAGAGGGGTGACAGTTTTTCAATCGAAAGTGAATTCGAGTCAGTGGAGCCAGTAGCATGCCCATGCTCACTTCCTATTTGGAACGATGCTGCAAGCAGGTTAGCTATGTCCATTTATATATACAGTCTATGCTAAGGACACAACAACAGCATGCACTAGAGCCACTTGTATCCCACTGTAGCTCCTGGCTTGCCCAGCTGTCTCTCATCCAAGTACTAGCCAGGTCCAGTTATGCTTAGCTTTTGAGAAAAGACGTGTCTGGAAAGTCAAATATAAAATGTTTTAACACTAGAAGAAAAAATGAGTATGTGTTCATTTATTAAAATGTATTTAATAATTAGTTACCACTTTGTTTCCTCACTAGCAAAATGAAAGCATTAGTAATTCTTATAGGTTTACAGTAGTAGGCTATTCAAAGTTTCAGCTTTTGTGTCATGATTTTGTAGTAACCATCCTCTCTCCAATGTATCTGCAAGGGGCAAACACAAAGAAACAAGACTCCCATTTTACCCACAAAAATGAATTATGAAAGCAAACCAAATGTGCTTTTGCCCCTTCACATCTGACAACACAGGCCAGAGAGCCACAATGAGACCGCAATGCACTGACAGCACAACAATAGCAATAGCGCCGCCACAGAACCAACTGGTGAAGGTTATGAGATCCTGTTAACTTTAATAGACTCTTCTCACAACAGACAATGGAACTCTAATAGTCCTTTGTGTTTGTGCTTGGCTTTGAGGCTGATGCAACTCAATTAAAATAGCTTGGAGAGCCATTTAAAACTAATGAAATATTCATTGTTTATAGGCACTCAGCTGTATGTTTAGACAACTCATCAAGTCAACATCATACATAGAAGCCAGACCTGTCATCGCAGTGGTTCATAAGAGAATATAAGCCAAGCCATATAATATGAATAAATAACGTGATGCAGTAGTGAGTCTATGCAGCTGAAATAAACAGTGGCTGAGCAGTTGGCTGTTACTGCAGTGTGTGGGCAGCTGTCTCCACCAGGGCCTGTGTCATTCTCTGAGGTACAGCGGGTTCAAGCCAGACAACTTTTCACTGTAAGGGATTTCAATGTGTGCCTTGGCAATGCCCCAAGACACTGTCAAAGTCCAGTCGCTGGTTTTCAGGCCAGTTTTGAGTCCTCTGTGCTCAGAGCTCATGGTCGGAATTGGATCTGACTGCGTTTAGAAAGAAGAATTACAAGTTCAGCCATTTTGAGCTGTGACATCAAATCAAATCTGGATAAAATCGAGTCGAGTCTAGTGAAAAGTAGGGCTGAAATTCCAGTGAAAGTCGATCCCAAACCAAGTCCATGGTAAATTGGATTTAAGTTAAGTCACTCAGTTAGAGGTACGTTCAAGTTCTTAGTTGTGTTAAAGTACCTTATTCTGAAAAGTTGCCCTTGGTGCCGTCATCATCATTCGGGTTGTATTATGATAGGTTGATACTAACTGCAAGGTCGGTCCAGTATGTACTTTGTGCAGATTACTTGCTAATGACTTGTGACACCAACTACAACATGGTTTCAGGTGGGTTCATGTGATAACACACATTTATTGAACCGAAAACCTCACCAGACCACTGCAGAGTCTTGTCAATTATTTTTCTTCAGTCAGTTTGGGACAGTTGTGTTGGCTAACAGTGCTGCGACTCAAGTAAGTAGGTTTTTAGTTTTATGATTATTGTATTGATTAGCTCATGTAAATAACGACTGATCGTAATGTTTGGATTAAAGGAGCTAAAGGAGCCAGGGGTGCACACCCAGAGGGACTAGTCATGTCTGGTTGAATACTAAGATAAATTCCTTTGCTAATATTGTTGTTGTGGTTTAATATTGCCCTTGGTGCCGTCATCATCATTCGGGTTGTATTATGATAGGTTGATACTAACTGCAAGGCAATTTTAATTGTTTTTAATATTTTATAGTTTTTACTGTTTTTTACTTACTATTATTATGTGTGTTTGTGCAAGTGTGTGTTTGCTGCCGGACACCTGAATTTCTCCCTTGGAGATTAATAAAGTTCTTATCTATCTATCTAATACTATTGTAGCTTGAATTCAACTGACTCAAGTTCTTTCCACTCAGTTCTCCTTGTTAGCTTTTAATTGTGGTTGTTGTAGCTTTATAGTTGCTTATTTATAACTAGGGGATTAGTGCAATAGAGGGTTAGTGCAGTGTGATGTAGCCTGCTTCAGGGTTAGCACAAGACACTTTAGACTTTAGGTTAGACTAGGTCCAGTTACACTTTCTTACATTTTTTTAATGCATAAAAAATTGCTACAGTGCTTTAAATTGCATTTTGCCCATCACCTGCACTTTGGTCTGCTGTAACTATAGAATTTTACTTTAATTAATTATATTATAATTTTGGTTTGATTAACATTTGCTGTGATTTACTGATTTACTGTAAGATACCATTAAATTCTATATATCAATATCAATTTGTTGTGTTGTCAATTGATTTCATTTTATAATATATATTTATTAAATGTATATCAAATGCCTTTTAACATGGTTGTCTAAATAAATCTTTATACATTACTACTATGTTGCCTTTGTCCTTTGTTTTACCAGACTTGCCTGTTTTATAGTAAGTGGATGCTAACCTCCCCTGGTTACAAAATAAATGGGATTCCCGTGTGGTTTAGTAGCATTTAAAAGTGGTTAGAATAAGGTCAATAAGTGAAGTCCAAGTTCAGTTGGATCAATTTGGGTTTAAGTTAAGTCTGTCCATGTGGAGCCAAATTATGTCTAAGTCCAAATGAAAGATTGGTTTCAAGTTATATTTAAGAATGTCAGGTACAGGTTAATCTACTTTCCAGTTAGCTCCCCATGTAAGCTCAAGTAAAGAAAACTACTGTTAACAGCATTTCAACACAGCATTAATGTTATAAGGCCCAGTGCTTCTCCTTGTATTACAAAGGCTCACGTACCCAACCTTAAAGGTCCTATATCACATTAATTTGACCTTTGCAAGATTTAAGCCATTTTAGAACGCTGTTACCTCATCAAAAAACATATCTGGAGTTGTGTTCACATATGTTTGAGTAACCCTATTATTATTAGTCTGCCTATAAAATGCTTTGTTTGTGATGTCATGAAGTGGTCAAGTGAACACCTACCTTTTACCTTTTGTTCAGTGAAGACTGGCAATTCCAGGGCAGAAAACATCCAAATGATTCTAATGAAGGTGTATGGAGTTTAATAACAGTGGAGCACTCCCTGTATTACCACGTGACATCACAAGGTGGAAGTTTGGAAGTGGAGTGTTTTCTGTTTGAAGGAAGACCTCAGACTAAAATGCAGGGTTTATGTGTCAAACATGTGAATGAAACACAGCCCCAGGTATGTCTTTGATGAGGAAGCATTATAACATAGATCAGAAACTAGCGTAATATAGGACCTTTAAATACCCACTAGTTTGTTCTTATCATTAGTGTTGTAAATAACTCTAATTGCACAACAGAATAAAGAAAGAAAGTGCTTTAAATGGATGTTTCTTGTAGGAACAACTTGCAGCAGACACAGCAGTTCACTTCATATGGATCCCAGAGGAGCAGAGCTTGTCAGTGTGGCTGCTCTATAGATGTGGATACACAGAAGCGATGATGGTTAGCGGCACCCCCAGGAGACCGTGGTCATGTATGTGCAAGGGTTACAGTATGTAAGTCCATAACCTCTGCACAGGGACCAATTAAGCTCTGAAAAAGTGAGCAGAATCTTTGATGGATAATGATGCACCATATCCTCATTTAGGGTCAAGAACCGCAATCAGTTGGCTGAGAGTGAGAAAGAGAAGAAAAGAAGATTATCTGGGTAAAACATCTGGATTTTGAGATTTTTCCCATTTGGTTCCAAACATAAACTGTATAAATAAGTGGACATAGCTAACCTGCTAACTGCTGCGTTCCAAATAGGAAGTGAGCATGGGTGCGCTTCTGGCTCCATCAGCTCTGGCTCCAATTCACTTTACATTAGAGAACTGACGCCCTTCTCTCCTTAAATGCTGTAGTCAGGCTTTTTTTTTTTTTTTCTTTTGATGTTTGTATTGACCCTTCATTCCAAATATGGAACTCAGCTTTAAACCTGCCCTTATAGCTGCTAACCTGGGCTCCTGGAACAAGACGGAAATGGGCAAGATGCAAGAACAAGACTCTGTTGGAATGTTACTACTCCAGTAACCTGAGTCAGAGAGATTACATGTCCAGGATGTGGGACAAGTTACTTCGAAACCCAGAGTCCAAGCTTATGGCTTAGTGCCTGTGGTCATTGGAGCACTCAGGGCAGTGACTGGTGGAGTGGCTACAGCAGATCCCAGGAAAAACATCAGACATCTCAGTCCAGAAAAGTGCAGTACTAGGAACACCAAAGACACCGCTAAGAACCCTCAAGCTCCCAGGCCTCTGGTAGAGGACCTGACCTTGGAAAAAGGATGAGGATGAGGATTTTTTTTTTTTTTGAGTTTGTGATATCACTGTGGTAAGACAGCTGTTGAGGCCTGTGCTGCAGGTGCGCTTACCTGCTTTACCGCGGTGCGTTCTGGTGGATTATATAAACGCTCCCTTTCTCGTTGCTCCCCCTTTTGCCCACACGTCCTGTGTCCCTGTGTAGGCAGTTCTGTCCTCCATGTCCAGGTAAAGTCCTAATTTGTTACTCTTCATTCATGAAAATATCTCAATTCCTAAATCATCATTCTTTTAGTGCCGCCGTTTGACTGCAGCTCGGCATCGCTTCACTTTCGCAAACACTCTGAACTTCACAGCGCATTCTCGTTCGCCCTCGTCTTTGGCAACAAGTAATTAATATTCACTACTCCTGCCCATTCACACAAATGTCCAAACTCAAGCGAACTCCCAGGCATCAAACCTGGGGTTGTGTGCTCACCTTACTTCATCAGCGGTACATGTGTCTCTATAGTTGCGTTAAGTTCTATTGCGCTGTAGGAGTAATGCCAACTCCCCATTAATTTTAGGTGTCATCAGTGGTCAGCAGCAGCACCGGGGCGCGCCTTTTGGGGCTTTGCCTTTGCGGCTTTGCCTTTTGGGGCTTTGCCTTTTGGGGGTTTTGCCTTTTGGGGCTTTGCCTTTTGGGGCTTTGCCTTTTGGGGCTTTGCCTTTTGGGGCTTTGCCTTTTGGGCTTTGCCTTTTGCCTTTCGGGCTTTCTCTTGTTTTGCCTTTCGGGGCTTTGTTTTGTTTTACCTGGCTCAATTTACATTTTAAGTTGGTCCACTGTGAGATCGCCTTCTGTTAGTGGCGCTGTTCTGGGCTGAGCTCGGACTGGTGCACCTGAGCTGGGTTTGCCCCTGTACATGGTCTGACAGGCAGTGGGTTTGAGCTCGGTAAACTTTTAATGAATTGAATGAGTGTATGGGCGAACTCAGCGTTATATATTGTAGTCATTGTTAATTAAATTAAACACTTTTTCATATGTACAATAAACATGATGTAAATTAAGTGGAACCTGGCTCTTTCATCTTGATATGCTTACCTATGTGCCTTATACTTAGGTCCTAGTCTCCAAACTAGATTTTGGGGTGGCATTGTTGCAACACTTGTATTTATAATACTATCTCAAATTATTAGCTCCTCGATTGCCACATTACCAACACCATGAAATGGCAGAGGCCAGTGAAGGCAGCACACACTTAGATTTAGGTGGCTGCAACTTTACCTAGTTTGCACTAAAGTTCTACAATGCCACAATTTAAGCCACTATACCAGTCATAACTGATTGAAAGACCCTCTGCACATCTCAGTCTTTTTTTTTTTTTATTCTCAAATTTCAAGACACACTTTTGCAACTTGTTTTGTTCCTCTATTTTCTAAATTATGCTCACAATTTGCAAGTCGGGTATGAAAAGCATTAACCATCATTAGTCACAGTAGCTTTAGCACACACTGATTGAGGAATTTAGGAGTGGATTTTGTCTTTTTGCACAATACATCTTCATTGGCAGATACATGAACCCTTGAAAGAAAGTTTAAAATCTCCAATTTATACAAAGTGATTTAGCCTATTGCATGAATGCATTTGGTTCTTTCTTTAAATTGTGCTGGTTAGATGATTTTCTCAGATTCTGCGTTTCACCAAACCTCAGTACCACCAGGCCACTATACGATTAGCGTAGTGCAAATGTCTATTGATCTTTTAAGTAGTACCTCCTTTCGGGTTTACAATTGCATATATCTTGCCTGGCAAATACAGAATGATATCTTTTTTTTTTTTTTAAATACAAATTGATATCAGTCTGGTCCCCACATCTGCTGGTGTTGTGTCTCAAGCCTGGTCAAATGTGATTGTGCAATGGTTTCAGCCCACTGCCTTTTTTTTTTTTTTTTTTTTCACTTAAGTATCTTAAATAAACACCAAACCATTGTCCAGGATGGGAGGATGTGGTGGATGATGCCTAGATTTTTTTCCACTGTATAGTATCAATTGTAGCTGTCATTTGTCCAGTTACAGGTACTTTTATTGTTCAAAACTACCCTGAACAACATCCATTCTTATAGTTTGTGTGGTCACCTCTCCATGGAATTGACCTGTAACAGTCGCTCAGTTGGTACAGTGTTTTTCCACTCATCTGAAAGTTGGCGGTTCGAATCCCATTCTGAACATAAATGTTATATGTTGAGCAGTCAGATCCACTGACCAACAGGTTGGCAGATTCCAGCTTGTGGTGAGACACTTAACCCCCCTCGCCCCCAGTGTTTGTGTACACTGCTGTATGAATGTGTGTGTAAATGGATGAGTGGTTCCTTGATGTAAAGCGCTTTGAGTGCCATGAAAGTGGAAAATCTCTATATAAAATGTGACCATTTACCATTTAATTTGACCTGGTGGTATCTCCTTCTTGTCAGTAGATTAGGTTTAAGCACAAATTGTGGAACCTTCCAGGTCCAGCCCTCCTTGAGAAAGGTACATACCTTTTAAATGCTCTATCATGTTATTATATTCACTTGGCTCACCTTCAACGCATCACCTTAGCTCTCAACTGAAACTAAATTCTCTCATGACTTCATAGAGAAATCCCCTTTTACAGTAAAACTCAGGTTCTTATTTGAGTAATATTTTCTTATATTTTTGTCCTTTTTCAATATCCACCTTTGCTCCTCCAGGTCATCAGTTCTGCTCTGTCTGTTCTTACAACATCAAAAGGATAAAATAAGGTTAGTATTTCATTCAGTCTATTTTATGCACCAATATGTCAATTTGCATAAGGTGTCATATTGGGCCTTGGGGTGACTGGGCGCTTGTCTCCCCATGTGCTCATCCAAAGAATTCAGCTCTTAATAACATAGGTGTGATTTTCCTGGGTTATTTTGGAGTCTTTCCTTTTGGCTCCTATGTGAACATTTCCTGGGCTCAATTTAACTTTGATCAACACATTCCCAGAGAAAGCCATCTGCTGATTTGATTTAGACAAATTACTCCTGCGTTGGGTTTTGTAACACAGCAAATCTCCTACTTATTTTTGTTTTGTAGAGGCTAGAGTGTGAGAAGAGATTCAATTTGCATTTGACTGTTGTGAAGGTTAAAGTGTAAAATATTCGTATACCCTTTCTGTCATATACATATTTACTACTAAAGGTGCCGTACCTCATTTTTACAGTCTTAAACATATGAAAAACAGAACTACTGTATTTTCCGAACTATGAGTCGCTCTGGAGTATAAGTCGCACCAGCAAAAAAATGCATAATGAAAAAAAAAAAACACAAGTTGCACTGGACATTTTATCTTTTAAGGCAAGTTATAATAATAACAATAAAATAGAGAACAGGCTAAATAGCAGTACAGCATGCTAACATAGCACATTTATATTTATTCAGCTACATGAAGCATAGACAGCGAACTGAATAAGTGTCTGGTATGTTAACGTAAGATATTAACAGTTAATCAGGTAACTAAAGCATAAAAACAAGCTAACAAGTTTACACTTGATCTCACTCCAAATCACTAAATCCATTGAATTCTTCATCCTTGGTGTCGCTTCTGAACAACTCTGGCAGCTCCATAAGTAGATTAAGCGCCGTTTCTGCTTGCACGTGGCTGTCATACTGGTACACAAGCCTAGAGTGCCCTTGCATTGTTAGGTTGACAGTAAAGAAGATGTGAGATTATATTTTTAACAATTTCACATGTAAGTCGCATCTGAGTACAAGTCACACCCCGACCAAACTTTGAAAAAAAGTGTGACTTATAGTCCGGAAAATTTGGTAGGTAATTTTAAACTGTTTACAGTGGCTCAAAGTCATTCTTACGTTATGCATTTCAAACATCCTAATTATTCACCATGATATAAGCACTTTTCACAAATTTGTGAAACCAGCTGCTAACAGTACACTTCCTGAATATTAGATGATAAAAAAGCATTATAATTAGATCACACAGCTGACTTATTTTTACCTCAAGATCATATTGAACTTCAAGCCGTGTTATAATTGTTACCTCATCAAAAACATATCTGGAGTTGTGTTTTGTTTACATCCATCCATCCATCCATTTTCTTTCGCTTATCCGGTGCGGGGTCAAGGGGGCAGCAGACGAAGCAGGGACTCCCAGACTTCCCTCACTCCAAACACGTCCTCCAGCTCCTCCGGTGGGACCCCAAGGCGTTCCCAGGCCAGCCGAGAGACATAGTCCCTTCAGCGTGTATCCTTTATTATTAGTCTGTCTACATCTCCAAAACTAAAAATGCTCTGTTCCACCTTGTGATGTCATGAAGAGATAGTTTTCAAGTGAACAGCTACCTTTTACCTTTAGTTCAGTAGAGAGATTGGTGATTCCAGTCCTGAAATCATCCCAATGATTCTAATGAAGGTGTGTGGAGTTTAAAAACACAGCGGAGCGCTTCCTGTCTTACCAAATGACATCACAAAGTGGAACAAAGAACTTTTCAGTGAGGAGAACTGAGCCTAAATATGCAGGATGTGTGTGTTGAACATGTGTGAATGAAACAACAGAACTACAGCTGTTTTTGATGAGAAAACATTATAACATTGATTTTAAAAAGTGTAATACTAGCCCTTTAATATCACCACTGTTAATAGTGTTCTTTATGAGAGATCAGCACACCATATAGTTATACCAAAGCATGATAATAATGTTAATATAAAGTACATGTGATCCATATATTAGATTAATTAATAAACTAGTACTCAATCTGATGGCTTCACTATATCACCATCATCATCTCTGACTGCACTGAGAAACTAGATGTTAGAATAGTAATAATCTGTTAGTACTCCACACTGTGAGAAAACAAGACTTCCTTCATGATTTGAGTAAATGTTAACTAGACTGTTTTTGAAAGTTCTTGAAATAAGATTAGCCAATATGACAAGTATTTATTTTCTTCTTTCAAGTGCAGCAGAATCAACTTTTGCTGATTTCAAGTTAGAAAATCATTGTCTTTTTCTTATTTTAGTAAACAAACATTCATGCTTGTTCAATTGAGAAGACAATAAGACAAACACAAATATGCTCAAATCAAGATATAATTTTAAAGATTGTAATTTTTTTTGAGCAATACAAAGGTGGTGTCAGTTATTTATCCTTCAATATGTAATGTTATCATTTCGGTTTGGGGATTTTATTTTATTTACCATCCATTTTGTCTTCTTCTCCTTAGCTGTCTCCTCTAATATATTGTTTGTATTGCAGGGGGCTGTCCAGTCTTTGCCCTCTCCTAAACCCTCTTCTTCCTCTCAAGTTGGTGCTGTCTGATCTGGTGAAGGGCTGAAGTTGTCCACTGTAGCTGCAGGTACCTCTTCTGTCTGCCTCTGCCAACCTTCCGGCCACGTAATCCTGCCTCCTCTTCTCTCATGTACCAAACGCTATGAAGAAATCGTTGCTTTGGAGTTGTGCAAAAACATGTGGTAAGGATGCGAATGCGGTTGAATGAATTTCAATTGCAATTTACAGCACAGTAGCATGGTAGTAGGATACAAATTGTTACTGGAACCACAATTTATGGCCAAATTTTCATATTATTACCAGCAAAATACTCCTGGACATTTCCAATCTTGTACTGCAAAAGGACAAGATCGCAGATACAAGGTAAAATGAGTTTCCTCTGCAGAGTGGTGCTCCGTTAGAGATAGGATGAGGAGCCCAGTCACATGGGAGGAGCTCAGAGTAGAGTCGCTTCTCCTCCACGGTGAGCCAGCTGAGGTGGCTCGGGCATCTTTTCCGGATGCCTCCTGGGTACCTTCGTGGAGAGGTGTTCTGGGCAGATTCTACCGGGAGGAGGCAGGACGAAGACCCAGGACATGCTAGAAGGATTGGTCTGGGAACGCTCCCCCAGAAGAATTGTGGAAAGGGAAATCTGGACCGCCCTACTCAGACTGCTACCTAAGCGACCCGGCTCTGGATAAAGCAAAAGAAAATGGATGGATACTACATTTTAGGTTAAGTGAAGTATGTACTACAAAGTGCGTAATCACCAATAATTACACTCATTGTAGTGTCCTTCGATTACCATGCTATTACTGTGCTAAAGTAAAGCCCTACCATGTCCTTTAGTAGGTGTCGTCCATATTAAAGGTGCGCTTCGTAACCTTTCAAAGTCTGCCACATGCTTGTCTCAGTGGAGATGTTATTGCCAGGTTTCATGATCTAAGAACAAATAATGCAAAGAGAGTAAAAGGGTTTAGTTTATGAGTTCTGAATGTTTAAGAAGTCATAGGATGTGTATAGGTCTATAGGTGACCATATAACATTGCAACCACTAAGGCAATTGTCAGCATGTTCTGCATAGCTATTGTTGTAAGTGTCCAGCCACAGACACTGGTGCTGATACATCAAAAATAGTCTGAATAATTGAAGAATAAAACATTAGCGTCCATGTTAGGGGCTGCAGTGGTAATATTTCCTCCTCTCCATCTGCACATTCACACACTGCTAAAGTCATGCATGGCTGGCTCCCTCACCCCTCGTGCTCGGGCTAAAACCTATGTTTAATTTTCATTCTGCTGTTGCAATGGCTGCTGGGTAAATTATTAATGTTCACTGGTAGCGGCGGGCACTTCATTTTCAGGCGTTATGTTTGCGAGAAGAGAAACGCAGTGTGATAAGGGGACATAAAGGAACAAGGGTGTAGAAGGTGTTGCATTTGAAAAGAGGTGAGTTAAAAACAGGTTTGAGATCAAGAGGAGTAGGAATCTTGTTTGTCATGCATGATAAACCAACAGAGAGCCAGGGGGATACAGAACTTCTGCATTTCAGCACATTTCAGAAATAGTAGTGAGGGCACAGAGGAAGGAGAAGAGAAGGAAAGCTCGAAGAAACTGTACAAAAGCTGAGTGCAACCAAAGAGGCGAGTCCAGAAACAAACACACATGTTACAGGGGACATTCTATACAAAACTAACTTTGATGAACTTGTGCTCAGGTTATAACAGTGTTTTCCCATCATCAGCTTAGTCAAAGTTATATTTCAGTTGATTCATGCACGTTTGAGTACTCTTGCATTGTTGGTCACATGGTCATGGTCACAGTTTTATATAGAGCTTTTCCATTTTCAAGGCACTCAAAGCACTTTGCATCAAGGAACCAGTCACACACATTCATACATTCATGTACGCAGACACCAGGGGCAAGGTGGGTTAAGTGTCTTTCCTAAGAACACAACAGCATTCATCTATGGGAGCTGGAATCACACCACCAACCTGTAGGCTGATGGATCTCACTGCTCTAACAATGATGTTTATGTCAAGAGGGGGATTCAAACTGCCAACCTTCAGATCAATGGACAAATCTTTTACCAACTGAGCTACTACCCCGCCCATTTAAGGCATGAGTGTTTAGAAAATGTCTGTTTTCACCTACCTTCTTTACTATTCTTCTATACTTAGATTATTGAAATAATTCAGCAGCAATTTTTCAACAGTAAAAACACATAAATGAAATGAAAAGGCCAGTTCTGCCATTTTGAACAGGAAGTCAATCATCACTTGTATTGCTATGTTTTAGATCAATAATATGGTTTACAATGAACAAAATGTAAAACTAAAACTAAGAAGGGAGAATTCACAAAATGTCTTCTTCGTTTAAGTGTATAGACCTATGTCCCCTGGTCATGTGTTTTAGAAAGAGAAAGTGAAAAAAAATGCCTCCTTAAAGCGACAGTGGGTATTTTGTTTCACAATCTGGGGACACTGAAGTTGCCTCCGCCTCCTCTTCCTCCTCCTTCTCTGTCACTGCTGCCTCTCTCAGAAACAGGAAATGTTGTATTGAGCCGAGAGCAGTGTTTTGTTTGTTCACTGGAAGCACCACTGGCCTTGGACAGGAGCCAGAGCACTGCAGCATGACCACACTGCCTCTATCTCCCACGGAAACCCCTCTTCATCAGTCTGCTCGGCTCCATCATCCATCAGTCTGCTCTCACTGTGTCATTACGAGTGAAACGTAGACAACTTTCAGAGTGTAGACTTAAGCAAAATGATATATTCACATCAAAAGCATAATGTATTTAGGTGATTCATTTGTATACATTGGTCAGGACAAAGAATGACATGAATTGTAACCCTTTAAAGAAGACATATTGTGCTTGTGTGTATTCTGTAGTTATAACCTATGACACCCAAGGATCATTAAGTGAGAATTTGCACATTTTAAATCACAATATTAATCTAAAATGACTTAAAAGAAACAACTTCACTGACTTCCGCATTAGAAAACGTGGGGTGCCCAATGGGAGCTGACATCATCATAAATGTCATTACAACAAAGATCCGTGTAGGTGTCTGTCCCTCCCATGGATAGCTGCACATCAGGCTAAAGAGTTGCCGATTTTTTTTTTTTCATTTGTACCAAAATGACTACATGACACTGCCAAATCCTTACACGAATCACAAATTAAGAAAATCAAATTGGAGAACCAAGTTAGTAGAGAGCATCCAAAAAACAACTTTGTGAGGGTAATTGAGACGGGGAAACAACTATAACATGGTTAAAAGCACTGAAAAGTCGATTTTGCGTAGTAGGTCTGCTTTAACACCAGCCCTTTCAAGTTGTCTGTTTTCTTAAAGGCCCTATATCTGACTTTAGTTTCTTGTAGTTTAGGCGCACCATGAAGTGTTTTGTAAAAACAGCCATTTGTGGAAAAAATTAGCCTGGATGATATGGTTCAACATAAGAGTGAGAGAAGGGACAAAATGGCTCTCATGTGGTAGAATCACCCTAGTCATGCTGATTAGTTGAGGCCTAGCGATACATTATAGCAGTGTTTAGTAAAACAGAGTTTAAAAAGTAGTTAATGGAAAGAAAAGTGGGGAATTTCTTCAAAATCTCCAGGGCCCTCTGCTGTTACTTTGATCGATCGCCTGTGTCTACGATGTCACGATTGACAGAGATGGACGGTAGACGGAGGAGGGATGCTAAAATATCTACACTAAACATCACAACATGCTTGATAGTCACAGCTCATCTTTGGTTGTAAGCTGGTGGTAAGTTTAATTTTGTCCCGTCTCACTGTGAGATCTGCAAAAGTATCAAAAGTATCAAAAGTCCTATATCCATCGATATTAAAACTTTTCCATGTAATCCCTCAGTCATCCAGGTATCATCCATAGCAAAAGAAAAATTCCAATCTGTCAACTAGACAAAACGTGAAAATGTTTCACTGCTCATCCAGTCTGCTGTACATCTCCATCTCAAAGCCACTAACAACTCCTTTGAAGATGGTGAGGTACAGATTTTAGCTAAAGAAAAGAAATGGTTTGAGAGGGGAGTTAAAGAGGCAATTTTGTTTGGAAAGACAATCCATCTTGAACAGGAATGGGAGCTTTAGACATTTATCTCCTATTTATAACTCCATCCTCAGCCCTAAACCTAAACAAGGAAAACAACAGTGATGGCCAGTCTGCTAATAGATGCGAGAGCACACATTAGGGGCCTGAACGATTATGCAAAATATGACTCAGGTATAGTTCACATTTAGTGTAGTTCAATAGACCTAGCTAACAAACAGAAAATGTAAACAAATAGTTGTGTTAGTTTCAGTGTAGTGAGCTCTTCCCTTTAGGTAGATATAAGGCAGAGTCCACCAGCAATCTGACCAGAACTGAAGAAGTCGCTTGGATGAGCAAATGTCTTCTCTCTAAAACTTTTGTCCAGTTGACAGAATTCAATTTTCTTTTGCTGTAGATGTTAAACCTAGTATCAAAAGTATATACTAATTTGAACAAGTATCAATACTAAAAGAGCCTAATTTACAGGACAGAAATGAACCTTTCTTCAATAGCTTTTAAAAGATATAACAATGGATCACTATGGAACGTACCTGGATGACTGAGGGATAACACAGATATAAGGTCATGTGGTAATATAAAACCAAGGACTATCATTTAATGTTGAAAGTCACATTCTACTGGCTAAAGAACGGTATTTTTATTATGAACATGGTATCGGAATCGGTATTGAGGATTGGGTCTATAACTTGGTATCAAAGCCGGAATTTTAGTGCCATGACAGCACTACTTGTAACCTACATTTTTGAGCTACGACACAAATCATACACCCAGTTTTAGTCTGAACATTTCACTTTCACTTTCTCATAAACATAATATCAATACAAACATTTTAAACACATACACCACCAACCTGCCCTTTAACCACCCACAAAAACAATCAGATCAGATTTTTTTTTTTTCTCATGACCTGGACTTGTTTTTCCCCATTTGTTATTTCATTTTTTTTTTTCCTACCTCTGATTCATCGCCCTGGCAACAAAGTGATGGTGATGGGAGAGTGGGAGTTGTAATTCGGAGCACTTGGTAGAAAAGCTCACTGCTAAGAGAGTGTAAATGTGTTAGTGACCCACATATCTGCCTGCATATATAGAAGGCACTCCTATGAACCAGATCCCCCCTGAATCAGCCCATCCATCTGCACTAAGTCCTTGTCCCCAGTGCATTGTGGGAGGTAGTGCTGACATTGTGGCAGGTGGGGCCAAGCTACAGCAATGTGTTTCGTTGGATGAATTCACCAAGTATTGCTTTGTTCCAGCTTGCATTTCCCCTTGGCATTGCGTTGTTATGTAAATCTGTTGGTGTGTGCATTCAGTTCATATGGGACATACATCATATTTGTAATTACGTTCAGAGGTACAGAAAGAATGCCAGTGCCAATTCTCGCAAGGGTGAGATCCTCATAAGACCTGCACATGTTCACAGGTGAGGAAAACTTCAAAGTAGGTCGCATGCAACTTAGGATTGTCTGGTTTAAAAATT
Source organism: Periophthalmus modestus (assembly GCA_019594935.1). Classification (NCBI taxonomy): domain Eukaryota; kingdom Metazoa; phylum Chordata; class Actinopteri; order Gobiiformes; family Gobiidae; genus Periophthalmus; species Periophthalmus modestus. The sequence continues at coordinate 24,912,807 of JAIEZT010000054.1, read as the reverse complement.
ACATAGAGCCAAAGGCAGCATTTGTTAAAAAGGGGTATATCAAATTATATATGCAGTAAAAAGAGGTGATATAATTAAAGACAGCTATTTAACTTCTGGTGTCAGGCCTGCTGCTATCTTGTCTCCAGTTGCTTTGTCTAAAATGTTCCACAGTATGGGAATAAATTTAAGGGTGTCGTACTTGATTTTGTCATGATTTTAGTCCCCTCTCCCTCCTATGTCCTGTGTTTCCCTTATCTTAGTCTCTCTCCCTCTTGTCCCTGTGTGTCTGTGTGGAGCTTGGCGGGGTCGGCGTTTCCTGGAGCCTGTCACACCTGCAGCTCATCAAGCCACTTCACTCATCTGCTCAAGTATAAAACCCCAATCTCTTCCTCTACTCTGTACCAGATCGTATTTCAGTCTTGCATGGTATTAATCAGAATCAGAATCACTTTTTAACCTAGCTAAACCTGCTTTTTTGATTAACATAACTGCTAATATCTACCTTTCCTCTGCGCAGACCTCTGAATCCAGCTCCAGAACCAGATCCCAGTTCGGCCGCATCCACTGCCCTGTTCCCTGGACCTTTTCCTGGATAGAATAAACTCTGTAACACTTTAGTATTACTTGTTCATATTAGTTCATATTTCATTTTAAGTGATTTGCAGTTGTCACTTACCTTATTCCTTCCAAGCATCCTAATTATTCACCAGGATGAGTTTATAAGCGCTGTACACAACAGAGCAGAGTTCGACGTGACGGTAAAGCTAACAACAACTATCACATTAATGCGCGCTTCCTGATTATCGGACAATAAAATGCCTTATAATAAATGTAAAGATGCATGAAAGACGCAGCTGATTTATTTTGACCTCAAAAGCTGCTTATACAATATATTTTTAATGGGGCAAGATATATTTTGCTCAAAAACATTGGAGAAAAAAAACATCAGGTACAAGACCTTTGTCTTGCTTGTATTCAGTTACATATGTTTTTATTGCCAAAAAGATAACTTAACAAATGCATTTTAACTGTGAACATGGTTGCCGCTCCACAGACCTGACCTGTAACTTGACTTGGTGGCTTCTCCTGCTTGTCTCTATTAAAAGTCATAAGTTTAATGCCATAGTGAAACATTACAGCCAAAGCAATAATGTCAAATGGAGACCAGGAAGCCCTTCTTCAAGTTACACAGCATTGAGCAAATCTTCAGTTGGTCCTACTCCAACTGATAACAGAAGACAAGATGATAGGTAGAGTTCATATATTTTGCCAAAAAACTGAATGCATTCTGTGTATCAGCTGTGTTTGTTTCTTTTGAACTTACATCTACGCTTTTGTGTATTTCTGTGCCTCTAAAATGTCTCGTTTATTTAATTACCTCACTTAAAGCACCCACACATTCCCTTTAAACTATTCATGAACAACTATACAACACAACAACGTACAAGACTTGTGTATACAAACTGAATGGGATTTTTTTATTCAGCTAATTAATTACACTTTAATTACATATTTCTAAAAAGAATAATACTCATTTTAATTTTCACCCCAATGTTCCGCACAGTAGTGAACTCTGCATGACACAGGAAATTAAATTACTCGAATAAAAACCCAGCTTCTTTATCAATGTTTCCAGACCTGTACTTGCGCTGACTGTTACTTTGCGAAACACTTTTCAAACATCATAATTGAGTCTGGTTGGCTCGTGGCCTCCAGTGTTGCTCTCAATAGCTGCTGCCCAAACCTATTATTTGGATTGTCTAAAATAAACCATCTCTGAACTGTGGGGCTAGGAGAAAAGGATATCCAAAGCTTTTAAGGCACTTCCCTTTCTGTGGTGTGTTCACAAAGCACTGGTCTTGACCCATACGCTGCAGGCTGTTGTACACGGGGCTGCAGACACAAATGGATTTCACTGTGTCTCTGCTGAACACGGGTTTGGATAGTTTACATTCTCTGGCTCGTCCTCAGAGTTCTGGCTGGAAAAGAGAAAATACAATGGGGAGTTATGGAGCAGGGGTATTGTATTACACTAGTATGAAAGCTATTTTGAAACTTTTAAATAAGATGAGTGAGACAAGGAGGAATTCAAGGTAACTCCAAATACAAATATGTAACCCTACAATAGATATTATCGGGCTTGCAATTTATGTTTTAGTAGGAATCTTAGTGCAATACGTGGGCTTGAATGATTTCAGAGAGACTGAAATATGAACAGCATACCATAACAATTCCATGCATTTCAGAGCGTTTTGTAATGATGTGTCGTAGAAGTTTCCAGAGGACGTTAGGTTACTTAAATAATTGCAGTATTTGACTGGATTGGAAGCAAGTGTCACAAGAAGAACAAGCCAAAAAATCTAACTTTATTTAAATCCAGCTTAGAGAAATGCACAGGTGTCTTACCCATCCACAAATGCACAAAGCTCTTCCTTCTGCATGTTTTTCACAAACAAAATAGTCTGTATTTTTTAAAATAGGCCAAAGGACGTCTGTCTGCATTGCCATGTTTGTTTTGTTCTGCACAACAAGATGGATTCTCAAGAGTTTGTGAACTCACAAAAGTTTTTGTGATTTCTTGTGACTATTCAGTTTTAATTTGTTTTAAATGTGATTAATCTTGCAGCATATGAGCAAGTTTTCACATGTAGCTGTTTGATTGAATATTAGAGAAATATTTGATTTGTAGATTCAACAACAAACAGAAGAAAGAGAACCAGAGCTAAGTCTTCAAAAGTCAATACAATATTGGTTGTTTCATTATATCCCTTGATCTGAAATATTTTGGAGAAGCAGAATTCTCAAACTCACATCACTGACTCAAATTTTACACTCAAAAATAAACACCTTGATTTATTTATATCCATTGTATTTATGTCCCACAGGGAGGCTGCTGCAGACCCACTCATTCACAGCAGTTTGCCTGGGAAACCTGCCAGTGCTGCAGCCCACATTAGTCCCAAGGCAATCTGCACAAGGTGACTGCTAGAATTAGTATGGGCCAGCTAGATTTAATTACTTGTTTTTTATATTTATTAGTACACATATTATGCATTTTTGTGGCTTTAATTTCATTTAAACATGCCTTTGGTCACCTTGAGATACGTATTTCACATTTTTAACTTCAAATAATAACTTTATAAAGTACCTCTCCATTTCCATTGAGGCGTTTAGGTGTTGGAGCTCCCTCTGCTGTCAGAAATGGGAAGGACCAATCGGAAAATAAAGAGATGAAGCAGAGCTAGTCTGGAGATCATTACTGGGCTTTAAAACTGCACAAGAGAAGTCTAGATTTTTTCAAGGAATGAAACGATCCAGGCAAAATGCGATCAGAGCATTTTTGAGTGCTCAGAAAATACAGCTCCTGGTATGTATTTAATGAGGGGACAACAATATAATATATGATTAATAGCTCAAAAAGTCAAATCTGCATAATATGTGACCTTTAAATATTTTTCATGTTTTTAATTTAAAGGGCCCATATTACTCAATTTTCTGATCTATGCTATAATGTTGTTTCCTCATCAAAAACATGTTTAACACACAAATTCTGCCTATTTAGGCTGAGTTCTTTCCTCAAACAGAAAACACTCAGTTCCACCTTGTTAAATCATGTGGTAATACAGGAAGTGCTCCACTGTGTTCTTAAGCTTCATACATCCCATTAGAATCATTAGATCATTTCAGCCATGGAATTGCCAATCTTTACTGAACTAAAGGTAAAAGGTGGCTCTCAACTTGAAAACTCCCACTACATGACAATCCAAGGTGATGAGATGTAGACACACTAATAATAAAGGGTTACTCAAACGTGTGTGAATTCAACAAAACACAATTCCAGGTATGTTTTTGATGAGGTAGCAATGTTCTAACTTGACTAAAAGCTTACAAAAGTCAGTTTTATAATATAGGACCTTTAAATTGCATTATTTTCTTTAATTATCCTGAATGTATTTATTTAATTTTCTTTTTTTATTTCTTTTTCTTCTTCCATTTTTTGTTTCGTTTTTGTCTTGTCTCTGTTGAAATCTGAAACACATGACTGCAGAAGCCTCGCCCAGAGCCCATCCTAAGCCTTCACCGCAGTCTGCATTATTCTATCCTCCCTCTCACTCCACTGCACATCCACATGGCTCTAAGAGAAATAAATACCACTAAATCTAGCACAAATTGACTTGTTTAAATCCCTTGCAGCTCAGAACTCTCATACAGGAGCGGAGAAAGACGAAGGGGAGTGGTTGAGCCTAGTTTAGTGCACTCACAGTTGGAAACACAGAGTTAAGTCATGGCTTATGTTGTATGCCCGGAGAGATGGGTGATTAATGGGGCTGTGGCGTGGCGCTGGTTTCATGCATGTTGTCGCCGCATGCTTCACTGTGCACTGTCATCATGGGCCATGCAATGAGACTCCCGCTGGATAAATGAGAACTGCTGTCACATACAAACACACAGGCAACCAGCTTCTGCAGTTATGTTAATGTAAAGATTAGATTAGAAAGTGCTTAATCGTCTTTGGCCATGCACAGTGATCACACACCAAAGTCATTACACGGTATTATTCACTAGTTTGAAGAAGTCTCATGGTCCTCATTCAAACCCAAGGACAGTCGTGTTTGTTGAAGTCAGTGAGAAATACACAATAATAATGTACAGTTGTGAAGATTGCTTTCTGTAGCCTTTCCAGGCTCTGATATTGCATTGTCAAAAGTCTCACAATAATATCTTGGGCCCTCGAATATATCAAATTACACGACTTTTTGGTACATGGTCAAGGGGTTGTTGTTACATTTTTATATAGCATTTTTCCAAGAACACAACAACAGGATTCATCTGTTGGGGCGGGATTCAAACCACCAACCTGTAGGTCAGTGTATCAGACTACTCCACTGTGATGTTTATGTTGACAGCGGGATTTGAACCACCAAACCTTCAGATCAGTGGACACTTTACCAACTGAGTGACTGTCGCCTACGATTGGCCTTAATGAAAAGTTTTGTTGTTGTTGAGTAGATTTGTTGGAGGGTACTATATATATACCGTGATCCTTTGCTCCTGTCCTCTGCAGGCAACATGAAGAAATAACAGTTATTAACCCCTTACCATTCCGGGTCATTTTAGTGAAATTGCCTTTGTTCTGACCTGTCGTATTTACACAAGTTTGGGGTCTTTGTAAAGGTAACACCCTATAGTTTTACCCACAGGTGTCAGAATCACTGTAAGTTTGTCTGGTAAGTACTTATACATTTTAGAACACACATAAAAAAAATATTTTTGTCATCCTCGCCTACATTTTCTTTGTTAAAATTAAGGTGCAGAAAGCTGCAGTAGGTAGCTGGGGACAAAAATACACTATATTTCAACTAAAAATATTGTTGACCTCTCACATTTCAGATTTGAGGTCAATCTCTAAAAAAATAGATTTTTACGCTAATTTTATTATTACTAAATCATTTTATGGAGGGACTTTTGATGTATCCAAGTTTATCCAAACCTCTCCAAATGGAGACATTTGGAGAACGTTTGGAAAAACTGCAATAACTTTTGAATGCCTCAACCCACAGACATGAATGAGGGCTCTACTGAAACCAAGCTGCTCTATTAATTGTGTACAGTTATATAGCATATCAAAACACAATATAAAATATATATTTGTTTATAAAATATAGTCAAAACAAGTGGTATGGGTCAAGAAAATAAATAAAAATATGTGTGTATATATACATGTATATATACATTTATTTATTTATTTCAGGGACAATGCACATTAATAAACATTGCATATAAATATGCCAGAATTAGCCCGAGGGCTGTTTTTCATCTGTAGTCCCGGGACAGGTGTAATATATATATATATATATATATATATATACATATATATATATATATACATATACATATATATATATATATATATATATACATATATATATATATCTATATATATATATATATATATACATACATATATGTACATATATATACATATATATGTATATATATATATATATATGTATGTATATATATGTATATATATGTATATATATGTGTATATATATATATATATATATATATATATATATATATATATATATATATATATATATATATATATATATATATATTGTATATTACATATAATGTATAAAACTCCACACACTGCTAAATAAAACAACACACACTTCAAAATTTAAACAAACACACACTGCAAACAGCAGTGAAAAGCACACTGTACATGATTATGGCTTGTCCACAAAATGGTGAAAAAATGTCTTGTACCATTTCTTTGTTTTGTGTAAAACCTGGTAACAGCCGAGAGCATCTGATAACGTCACCCATGTGCCTAAAGAAAAACACAAACACATTAAAAACAAGAAAGTACAAAATTGAAAGGGCGTAAAGTGATATTATATCATATACATATTCATAATGATCACACAAAAACAGTAAAGGACGCACAATGATGCAGGATTTACACATGGAGAGGAGCTGTGTCTCTACACTGTACTGTACCTGTGTACAGTAAAGATTCTGTACTCTACCTGTGTACAGTAAAGCCAAACTATAGACTCACTTAAAGAATTATTAGGAGCACCTGTTCAATTTCTCCTTAATGCAATTATCTAATCAACCAATCACATGGCAGTTGCTTCAATGCATTTAGGGGTGTGGTCCTGGTCAAGACAATCTCCTGAACTCCAAACTGAATGTCAGAATGGGAAAGAAAGGTGATTTAAGCAATTTTGAGCTTGGCATGGTTGTTCGTGCCAGACGGGCCGGTCTGAGTATTTCTGCTCAGTTACTGGGATTTTCACGCACAACCATTTCTAGGGTTTACAAAGAATGGTGTGAAAAGGGAAAAACATCCAGTATGCAGCAGTCCTATGGGTGAAAATGCCTTGTTGATGCTAGAGGTCAGAGGAGAATGGGCCGAGTGATTCAAGCTGATAGAAGAGCAACGCTGACTGAAATAACCACTAGTTACAACCAAGGAATGCAGCAAAGTATTTGTGAAGCCACAACACGCACAACCTTGAGGCGGATGGGCTACAACAGCAGAAGACCCCACCTGGTACCACTCATCTCCACTACAAATAGGAAAAAGAGGCTACAATTTGCACGAGCTCACCAAAATTGGACAGTTGAAGACTGGAAAAATGTGGCCTGGTCTGATGAGTCTCGATTTCTCTTGAGACATTCAAATGGTAGAGTCAGAATTTGAGAAACAGAATGAGAACATGGATCCATCATGCCTTGTTACCACTGTGCAGGCTGGTAGCGGTGGTGTAATGGTGTGGGGGATGTTTTCTTGGCACACTTTAGGTCCCTTAGTGCCAACTGGGCATCGTTTAAATGCCACGGGCTACCTGAACATTGTTTCCATGTTGACCATGTTCATCCCTTCATGACCACTATGTACCCATCCTCTGATGGCTACTTCCAGCGGGATAATGCACCATGTCATAAAGCTCAAATCATTTCAAATTGGTTTCTTGAACATGATAATGAGTTCACTGTACTACAACGGCCCCCACAGTCACCAGATCTCAACCCGATAGAGCATCTTTGGGATGTGGTGGAACGAGAGCTTCATGCCCTGGATGTGCATCCCACAAATCTCTATCAACTGCAAGATGCTATCCTATCAATATGGGCCAACATTTCTAAAGAATGCTTTCAGCACCTTGTTGAATCAATGCCACGTAGAATTAAGGCAGTTCTGAAGGCGAAAGGGGGTCAAACACCGTATTAGTATGGTGTTCCTAATAATAATAATAATCCTTCAGGCGAATGTACATCATCTTGTTCAGCTGCTCATTGGCTGTTAGTGTAAATGCTAATCTGTGCACATCTTATATTTTTTACTTTTACTTAATAATGTAAAATGCTGAATAAAACAGCACCTTTCAATCAATAGACAAATGAAGTCTAATTCATACAGCTAAACACAAATGTGCCAGAGCACATTGTTCCAATGCGCACTATGCACAGAAGTGATGCTAAGGATTACACATGATATATTTTATTTACAATTATGTAAATAGCAGAATAAACCTCGCTTACCAATCCAGAAAAGCATCCAGTCCATCAAAAAATAAGCTCCTCCACTCCTGAGTCCACCGTGGAATCTGCCACGAACCTCTCCGGGTCCGAGATGCCTCTGGTATAACTTGTACAAACATCCACAGTGTCCTCAATCACGTACTTCCTTTGTTTTGTCCGTTTCGTCATGTTTAGAATGCAAAACTGTTGCAAAATCACAGTGCGTAAAATGACGCATACTTTACGCACGAAAGGCCGTGATGCATTCACTTTGGTTATGCACGCGGCCTGCTCCGTCTGTTTACAGAAAACCATGGCATGTCATACATCATCGTGTTCAGCTGCTCATTGGCTGTAAGGAGGAAAAATCACTAAATGTGTATGATGTAACTGGTTGATTCTACAAGAGGGAGAGTGGGGCGTAAACTTTCAGTCACCTGTAGCACTGATTCACTGACTGGGGCTCCAGTAACCCACAACCCTCACCTTATTGGCCAACATTGGTCTCAATCAGAAGCTAACACGTTTGTTTATCACTGAGAAACAAAGTTGGCACTCTCTGAAGTTTATTATGCCTGAAATTGAAAAAAGAAATGCAAAAAAAATGATGGAGCAGATTTCACTTTCCTGCAGCAGATTGGACATGGAGGATCTAACTTATTTTGGGGACATAATTTCAGAATCAGAATCAGAATAGTTTTATTGCCATGGTCAATGAGCTTTGCTCACTAACTAGAAACTTACTTTGATGATAAAGTGCACATAAAAACACACCAAAAAACACACTAAATAAATAGAAATACAAATACAAGTAAGGGCATGCACAAGTTAAAAAAGATACATTTAAAAATAAAATAAAATAAGATACTTAGAGGTTGAAAATATATACAACAGCAGCATCAGAACAACAGTGCAACATGGGTTATTAAGGTGACCAGTGTTATAAAGTGTCCAGTTTAGTGCAGGTCTATGAAGTGTTCATGAGACAAACAGCAGAGGGGAAGAAACAAGGTTCTGCAGTCTCTGTCTGTCCCTGGCAGTGGCCCCAGCGAACCACACAGTGATGGAGGAGGTGAGGATGGACTCAATGATGGTCGTGTAGAACTACACCATCATTTGGACCGGCAGCTTGGCTTTCTTCAGCTGCCGCAGGAAGTACATCCTCTGCTGGGCTTTCTTGATGAGGGAGCTGATGGTCAGCTCCCACTTGAGGTCCTGGGTTATGCAGGTGCCCAGGAAGCAGAAAGAGTTCACAGTGGTGATGGGGGAGTCAGTCAAGGCGAGGGGAAGTAGGGGGGCTGTGACTTTCCTGAAGTCCACAGTCATCTCCACTGTCTTCTGGGCGTTGAGCTCCAGGTTGTTGCTGCTGCACCAGGACACCAGCTGGTCTACCTCCCTCCTGTAGGCAGGCTCATCACTATCTGAGATGAGCCCGATGAGGGTGGTGTCATCCGCAAACTTAACCAGTTTGACGGAGTCGTGGCTGGAGGTGCAGCAGTTGGTGTACAGGGAGAACAGCAGGGGGGAAAGTTCACAGCCCTGTGGAGATCCTGTGCTGATAGTCAGAGTGTCCGAGACATTCTTCCCCAGCCGTGCGCTGCCTCCTGTCCGTCAGGAAGTCAGTGATCCACCTCCAGGTGGAGTCAGGCACATTGAGCTGAGAGAGCCTTGGAGCAGAGCAGGGAGGATGGTGTTGAATGCAGAGCTGAAGTCCACAAACAGGATCCTGGCATAGGTTCCCAGACAGTCCAGATGCTGGAGGATGAAGTGAAGGGCCCGGTTAATGGCGTCGTCTACAGATCGATTGGCTCTGTAGGTGAACTGCAGAGGGTCCAGGAGGGGAGAGGTGAAGGACTTGAGGTGGTGCAGGACCAGGCGCTCAAATGACTTCATGACTACAGATGTGAGTGCCACAGGTCTATAGTCATTAAGTCCAGTGATCCTGGGCTTCTTGGGGATGGGGACAATGGTGGACAGCATGAAGCAGGTTGGGACGTGACATGACTCCAGGGAGGTGTTAAAGATGTCCGTGAAGACAGGAGCCAGTTTCTCAGCATAGTGTCTAAGGGTGGAAGGAGAGACACCGTCCGGGCCCTGGGCCTTAGGGGGGTTTTGCTTCTTTAAAAGCTTTGTCACGTCCTGTTCTAAAACTGTGAGGGTAGCGGGGGAGAAGGAGGGGTCCGAGGTGGGTTTGGCTGTGATGTCCATGGTGGTGGGGGAGATGGGGGAGGAGTGTGAGACCTCAAACCTTGCATAAAAGCTGTTTAGCTTTTCTGCTAGTTGTTTGTTGTCCACAGCAGGAGGGACTTTGGGCCTGTAGTTGGTGATTTACCTAAGCCCTCTCCAGACAGAAGCAGAGTCGTTGGTGGAGAAATGCTGTTCTGTGACATGTGTTATACTTCGCTTTAGCCTTTTCCACCTCTTTGCTAAACGCATATGTGACGCCCACAATGTGTGGTCACATAGTTTTTATTTAATGTAATCTGGTATATGAGTGTAAGTGGTGGTTTTGTTTTATTTGACATGAACACTTGTAATTCCAATTTTCGCCACTTGATGGCAGCACGCGCAGTGAGACAGTTTGGGAGAACGCTGGCTTCTGCTTCCTGTTAATAGCAGTAAGCAGCGAGTCACGACAGCAAAGAAATAACGTGTCTGTCTCATTGTTTTTATTTCAGGTTGGTACAGTTCCACCCAAGCACCAGTTTGACCCATATGGAATCCTAATAATATAACGCTTGTTGTAACGTTTTCTAGTCTAAGCTAGACGTTTGCAATTGGTAGTATTTTGTTTATATGTGTGATTAGCTTTTCATGCTAAGTCCCGCGCTAGCGCTTAGCCTAGACCTTGCTAGTTCTCCGTTGGCTCGACACTATTGTATTTGGTCCTCGTCACATTGTTATTATTTACATGCTAATGTTATGTACCGTTGCACTATTTTAAAAGCAGTTGTTAGAGTTTGATTATTTTAAAAAGGTAAAAATATAAAAATGTCATGTTGCTCTGAATTAGAAATGAATACTAAAATTAAGGAAATTAGCCCTACCTACTAATGTTTTAAGGAACAATGTACTTGCACCTGTAAAATGGAATTTGACATCACAATGTGTGTGCTTAATAAAGTTAATAGCAGTAAGCAGCGAGTCACGACAGCAAAGAAATAACGTGTCTGTCTCATTGTTTTTATTTCAGTCACCTACTCTCCCCAACAATTATTATTTTTAAACTACTAGCGGTGGTTGTACCGGCCAATACCTGCTACACATACTTGCAACGCCTGTAGCCTTCACGATCTTCTGCCCTGTAAGCCATCTCCTTTTCCATCCTTAGATGTCTCAGTCTGAAAGTGAAACAGGGTTTATCGTTGTTAAAAGTCACCCTGGTACGTGATGGGATGATGCTGTCCTCACAGAACTGTATGTATGACATCACAGTGTCTGTGTACTCATCCAAACGGTCTGTGGCAGCCCTGAACACATCCCAGTCTGTAAAGTCCAAACACGAGCGAAGCTCCTCCACAGCCTCACTGGTCCACTTCTTAGAAGTCCTCACAGCAGGTTTGGAGAGTTTCAGCCGTTGTTTGTACGCAGGGATGAGGTGAATCATGTCGTGATCAGAGAATCCCAGAGCAGCGAGGGGCACGGCTCTGTAGGCTCCATTCACTGCTGTATAACAATGATCCATTGTCTTCTGCTCTCTCGTCGGGCATTTAATAAACTGTTTGTACTTGGGCAGTTCCTGGGTCAGATTTGCTTTATTAAAATCCCCCATGATGATTAGTAAAGAGTCCAGGAAGGTTCACTCCATGTTCAGAATCTGATCCGCGAGCACGCGCTGGGCCTTGTGCGTGTCCGCGCACGGTGGGATGTAAACAGAATGAATGAAGCGAACTCATGTGGAGAATACAAAGGTTTATAGTTAATAAAGAGATATTCCACGGCAGGAGAGCAGTGTTGGGAGATCACAGTCACATCCGTGCACCAGGCGATGTTGATGTAGAAACCTCCACCTTTCTGTCTGTCCACGCGGAGGAGCTGGAATCCAGGTGAAGCGCGCAGTCCGGGATACGCTCGTTGAGCCACGTCTCCGTGAAGCAAAAGACACAAGAGGAAGAAAAGTCCTTGTTTCTCCTTATTAGCAGCGCCAGTTCGTCTGTCTTGTTACTGAGTGAGCGAACGTTGGAGAGGAAAGTCCCAGGTAAGGGCGTGCATGCGTGTTTTTGCACACAAAAACAAAAAACACACAGTGCACCAAATAACCAGGGCAACCGTACGTGGCGCCATCTTGGTTATTGACTGGATTATATTCTCTGGACCTGTACAGAACGAATGAGAACAATTTTGTGGGAATATGTTGATGTTTGACAGAACCAGATCCCTCAAAGGTAAGTGAAGTCCAAATCCACATTTTTGTTTTTTCTATAAAAAACGGCTTTCCTGACAGCACTGTGGTGACTTCAGGTGAAAATTTCGGAAAGATGAGATCTGTAGCTTTCATTTGATGTGTAGATTGTTTGTGTGGGTGACGCAGAAGTGAATGTACATTGCTGTAAAGAAAAGGCAGGCGGGCCGTTGGAACGGTAAGTGGTTAAGCACTGTATCTTCTGTATCATCTTTGGAATATGACAGTAGCATTAGCATCAAAGGCTTGTCAAGGAGGGACTATGTATCTCGGCTGGCCTAGGAACGCCTCCCGGAAGAGCTGGATGAAGTGTGTGTGGAGAGGGAAGTCTGGGTCACCCTGCTGAAACTGCTGCCTCCGCGACCCGGCCCCAGATAAGGTGGAAGAAAATGGATGGATGGATGGGCTTGTCAAGGCATTTTTAAAGGGAAAAAATAAACTAGCATATACACATTTTTGTTAGCCTTCCAAAATTATTGCAATAAATGTCACACTTTGACTGAGATGCATCATGACACTATTGTACTATGAGATTTGAGTAAAGTCATATATATATATTTAATACAATTTTCAAACCGAAATGACAGTGGAGTCAATATAGCTGAAATGTCTTCCTCAAGAGCACAACAGTGTGACTGGGGGATGGGGTTCAACTATTGGTTTTCATATTTAAACTCAAGAAGCTAGCGAAAATGACTTTTGGATGGAAGTCAAAAAATTGTCCAGATACCTTTGTCTAAAATTGTCTATCACTGACTTTCGCTGGAAGAATGAGTCAGACTCAGATGACTAGAGTTCATTTGCAACAGGCATTCAATTTTAATTTGCAGCATCCTGTTTTCAAGGAGCACCGTTCAAGGGGGAGATTTGTTTTTGCAAATAAACTCTTCCAGCTTTTAAATATCTTTAGCTTGTTACAAACTGCTTTCCTTTTCATTGCACAGGTAATGCAAATCCTCTGCTAACTTTTTGAACACAACTTTCATGATAACTAAATTATTCTAAGTTATTCACCTTATTCCAAAGGTTGCCATGGGCGCCGCATTGTCATTCCGGTTGTATTATTTTGTATGGGGATGCCGATCATGGCAGTAAATAAGTTCAACAGGGACTACAGAGCCGCTTTAAAGCCTTGCAGAGAATCGGTGCAGTTTTGACTTGAACGTGAACATAGAACGTTTTAAACAAATGAACCTTTATATCAGATTTTAGCTGCAAAACCTTTCTCAGATTCTCCTTTGAAACAAATGGGATTGCCTCTTAACCAGAAGTGCCACTACAAAGAAAGCTCAGTTTGGTCACATTTACGACAAAAGTGGGCAGGGTGCAATAAGGCTAATACAACAGGGAATCCCAAGAATTGTGTGTCCATAATAGACAAAGTAAGACTATTTCCAAGAATAGCATATTTTTATCTAATGAATAACCACCTTGTTTTACTGTGCCCAAAACTATTCTGCTAGTTCATGTGTATGTCCACCTGCACACTGCTCTGTGGCATCTAAACCTCCTCATTCTAACCAGAAGAGCGAGCGTTTGGCATGGCAGACTCAGACAGATCTTTATTGGTAACTGGGGCACCACAGGAGGGAGGAGAGAGAGAGTGTCTGTGTCAGCCATCTGCGGTTGAGTCATGACCACAGACTGAGATGTCATTATCAAACACTAGCCTTATGGAAGTTAACAAAGAGAGAGAGGGGGGAGGGACACTTAAAAGAAAACTTGCAGATTTTCAAACAACAACCAAGATTAATACAATAATAGTGGTTTATTTGATTACTGAAGTTTCAATCAAAATCCTCTTGTAACTTTGCCACTTGCTTGCCTCCAGAGATGTAATAACTTTATGTTGAATATTCCACAGTTTGGTATTAAATTCTCTCTGTGGAGACAGCAGGTGACACCACAAAGCCAAGTTACAGGTCAGATCTGTGGAGAGGTGATCCCGCTCAGAATAAAAATACACATTTTAAGCTGTAAAAACCTGTAAATGAATGGCATATAGTTTAGCAATCTGGAAAAAGTAAAAATATCTCCAAACAAACACACAGCACACTGAAAAAAGTTACATAGTGGATCTTTACATTATGTTAATATTGTCACTAGTTTGTGTTTAAATGTCTGCACTCTATGGGTCCTCTTTATTTCAGGAAGTTACTGCCGCCTCACAACCTCTTCTCCCTGGCTTTTAATACTCGCTAAACAGAATATCATGCTGATTTATTGTTCTTTTCCTATGTATCATGTTATCTGTATGTTTGTTTTTTTTGACTGGTATGTGAAGCACTTTGGTCAGCTCAAGTGTTTTAAATGTGCTATATAAATAAACTTGAATCGAACTGAATATTGTCCTCATTCTGACAAATGTCTTCTTTTTTTTTCCTCAATTTTGAAAAGTCAGTCAGTACAACAGCCAGTTGCCCAACCCACTTACCACATATGCTCAACTGAAACCATGTTTGATGCAAGTGTATGATTTTATTACATTATATTTACATTACAAATTACTTTTTTTAGTAGAAGGCCTAACACAAACTTATATCAGTGCCCTTCCTGTCTGTCTGACCATGACCAGCAGTCCCAGAGATCGGGATCATAGAGTTTTCAGTTAGCATAAACCAGTGGAGATGGTCAGATACTAAACCTAGTCTTCACCCAGAGAATATTCTAACACTAACAGAATGTATTTACCATGATCTAACAGCGTATGATCACTTGTTTACTTAAAAAAAAAAAATCGTTTTGGCTATTGTGCTGTATCTCTATGAATGTACCAAGCTTTATATTTAATGACTAAAAGTGCTGTGTATTACTTAAAGGTCCTATATTACGCAAAATAGAGTCTAGTGAGCTTTAAACCATATTAAAATATTGCACATCCTGTATCACCACATGACATCACAATGTGGAATAGAGTGTTTTCCATTTCAGAAAAAAAATCATCTTAAATATGCAGGGTATGTGTGTCAAACATGTGTTAACGAAACAAAACATAACTCCAGGTATGTTTTTGATAAGGATACAACAATAACATAGTAAAATATAGGCCCTTTAATGCTCAATTAAAATGCTCAGAAGTGGGCCAATGGTGTCTCTTTAACTTATGACCACTGCCCTGATATTGTAGGAACTATATAATAAATCCTGTGCTATCAGTGCTTAAATCAGAAGAACAAGCGGACATCAGCAGTCTGCTCCAGCACTTATACATAGGACTCTTTTTGTGCCAAGAAAAGTTAATGATCACACAAGCCTCTCACATACCATGGTCCCTTATGCATAGATCAAAAGTTGGCGTGCAAATCATGTCATATGTTTCTTTCATTAGGAAAACTTGTATTCTGCTGTTCCCTTTCTAGTATGTAAAAAGGCTTCTCCAAATTAAAAAAATGCTTGAATAGAACAAACTGTTTTTTTTATGGCAACAGTTGAACCAGTGCCACAGGCGGATGGCTCTGCTGGGGACTGGAGAGCAGAGGAGTGAGAAAAGCATGACAAAAGCTCTGATTTACAATGGCATTCTCAGTATGATGTTTCAAAAGCCACTTCAAAATACACTGTGAATGCCAGGTCCCTTTGTCATAATAAGACATGCAGCATGTGGCAAGTATGACATTAAGATGTGATAATGGCTCAGTGGTTGGAACATTTGCCCACAAACCCAGAGGTTGGAGGTTGTGTACCACTGTTGTTATGTCTTTGGGTAAGAAATTTCAGCTATTTGAGGTGACGGTGGCCTGGCAGTTCGAATCCCACTTGGATTGGAGTAGGTAAAATAGGCTTTTTCCCCAAAACACTTGACTAAAATGACCCAATTCAAACTGAATCTGTTTCTGAACCTTTTGGAGTACACACAAATGATTGAACTCTTTGTGAAGCTGGAGCTCTGTAGTTTTGGCCTCTGTTGTCTGATCTATTCAAATTATATGTGGGAACAAGCTAAGCACTGATAAACATCAGATTTCTAATCAGCCTAGATTTTGTTTTGGTAAATATAAGGATAAGTATAACTGGTGTCAAGAGAGATCATCCGTAGATTGAACATTTGTTGGATTTTAACAAAAAAATCCTGTATTGATGTGTACTTGAGGCTTGATTGCTCAGAAAATCCTACCCCCTATCTCCCCCCACTGCTCTGAACAAGCAATAAAAAAAAACTCAAAAAACCTCCAGGTCATACATCTGTAGAGTGCTATTTGTGGGACAGTGGGAGACTTACATTAGGGAACATTTTTCTCTCAAATTTGATGTGTTAGAAGCATACAAATGGGGCAGCTGAAAAAGTGTGGACAATAACCAAACTGGGCCAGAGCATCTGGAAAATGGGGGCTCTTTTACACTGCCCTGTCATCTGTGGTCAATTAAAAAAAAAAGAAAAAAATGCAGCAGGAAGTAATGAAGAGAGAGAGGCTGACCCAATGAAAGAATAAAACAAACAATCTGTTTTTACATCAAACCATTCAGCATGAATGTGTAAATAAACCAACATTTTGTAGGTTTTAATATTTAAAAGGGTGTGTAACATTTTTATTTAAAGTAATTTAAATATTTACGCAAATAGTGTTGACTTTACTGTTTAAGAGCCATTGTGAAGTTAATGTATTCTTAATTGCAAAAACATTGTTTGTTATGGTGAGGTTATTAGTGGACAAAATATCCAATAAGAAATCCATTTGAGCTCACTTTGGGTTACCAGATCGTACGAACCAGGTGGAAATAAACCCAAAATAACTTTCTTCGATCTGAATACTCACTATTAAACCAGTCATTAATTGGCCACAGGTGCTATCCAGTTAGCTGACAGGAAATTTGAAGACTGAAATGATCCAGTGTAGGTCTGGTGGTGAAAGCATCTCAATCTGTTTTCACACACATTTGGCCAATATAAAGCAAATCTGTAATGTAATATTCCAGCAGTATACGCAGACATACTGAAGGCCTTCAGTTTCATCTCCAGTGTTGTGTTTGCTCTCAGAGGTTGCACTTGGTTATAAATTCTCACATAGCCCCAGGCTTCTCATATATTCCCTTTTCTTTTCTTTTCATTCTCTTCCACACCCTCCAGCCCTCTGCGTATCTCTCACTCCCTTTTTACACTGAAAATCCACACTTTCTTTCAAGTGTTCAAACTAAACTGGCACATGAGTAACAGATAAAATGTGATCAGTTTATAGTTGATAGAAATTAAGTCCAGTAGTAATACTACATGTACCCAATAGTAATCTAATCGTAATACTACAGCCTAACCTGCAGGTAGTAACAGCAGAATGACTTTTGCATATTAAACATGTATAAACAGATGATGTCACTGGAGTGGATTGAATCCAGAAAGATTTGGAGCCAGACGATAGATGGTGAAAATCCTCCATCCTAACTTGAGATGGTCCAACCACACTCGCTAATTTCTATCACTTGTTTCTCAAATACAGAGGATGTCTCCTTTTAGATATGCTTGTAACAATCAGAACAAAATATAATTTATTTTACCTGAGATCAATACACGTACGAGTGCTTCGAGCGCTGTTTCTCAGCACTTTAAGTTGATTTTTTCCCCCTTTTTACATGTAAGCAGCCATGTTTGTTTTTAACATGAGTGGACCATGTATTTATCTGACTGGTTAATCCACCTGTCAGTCGCCCTCTGGCTCCAGATTTACTCATCTTTGTAAAGTTTTGTCAAAGTGTCTTGTTCTGGCTGGCCAGGTACTGTCTATTCTATTCTATGTCTATTTCCTATGTATCATGTTATCCGCATATTTGTTTTTGTTTTTGTAGATTTTTATGTGAAGCAGTGTTAGGCTAGGTCTAGAATCTCTCTATTCCACACCAAAATATACACATCAACAATATGGATTTTTTTTTTTTTCCTTCCCCAAATCTCTATGAAATGTGGTAGAATGTTGGGATGTAATCCAAAACCCACAAATTGCAGTAGCTGCAGAAGGAGAAAGGAGTACACTCATTCAAAATATGGGGAAATAATGGAAAGACCAACAAGGAGAGGCAATAGACAAGACTGCTTTTGTAAACATGGGTCAAATAATTCTGCAGAGTTTAAAGGGCCCCTATTACACTATTTTCTGGTCTGTGTTCTAATGTTGTTTCCTCATAACAAACATACCTGCAGTTGTGTTTTGTTTCAGTAACATTATAACCTGGCTTAAAGCTCACAAGAATCAATTTTGTATAATATAGCTGCTTTAGCAGAGCTTTGAGAATAGATAATTCTTTTGTTTTCCCTGGTTTGACTTCTCCTTAGTCTCCTCAAAGCTCATGACTTGAATATAATGGCACCACATGGCACCACGTGATGAAGCGTTACCGTGGCGACAGCTCGGCATACCTCGCTCACCCGATTGCACTCTGACTCTCTTTCTCTCTTAGTGTTGGTGATTGGCTGCACTCAAAGCAGCAAAGGAAAGAATGACTCAGGGCAAATTTGTGTAAGTCTGCAAAATATGTCTGACAGTGTTTCTGAATGTGCCCATGAGTCAGGAAACTTGGAGGTTACTCAGGTTGTCACATAAAAGATACTGTATCAAGGCTTTTCATGTAGCTGATAAACAGTGAATGCAAAGTTTAAATGCTTGAGTTTTTGATTATTAGCAAAACAAAATAAATTAAAAGAATAAATGAATAGAAATAGAATACTCAAACTCTTCTGCCCTCCTGCTATTTTCAGTCTTTTGAGTCATTTATATTACATAAGATAAGAAAACTGTAATTTGCCCGACAATAGGTAAATTGTACAGAAGAGCAATATTGAAACAGATTCAAATAGGCCTGTTAAAATAAAGATATTTCACTAAAATATTAAACTTGATATATATTATTCATAATACAATCCAATCTACATAGAATAAAAATTGCTAAGGATTTTCAAACATTTATGAACAACAGTAGCTCAGTTGATTTGAGTTTGTCGGATCCAAAGGTTAATGGTTCGAATACTAGTGCCTTGAAAGTGGGAAAGCACAATATAAAAATGTGACCATTTACTAATAAGTAAAAGTAAAAATGCTATTGTACTGAACATATGGTTGTACCCTCTTTAAACAGTATGGCACATGATTGCAACAGATTAATTAAATGAAAGCTGGGAGGAAATACATATAAATATATATAAATGCACTCTCTCTCCTCCATTTGATTACAGTTTTATACTCCACCACCACTTATTCTAACAATTAGGAAAACTAGTGTAAAAACTGGTTTAGATTTCATATTGAAACCTTTAGATACACTCTTTCACTCAGTCCTTCATTTCATAACAGGTGATGTATTTAAAATCATCACTGTACACTCTATGAACAATTAGGGTGGCCTTTGCTATTTGTCAGAAGAAAACAACACGGTATAAAATGTATTTATAAGGGACTACTTGATAGACTGTCTGAATATCTCACCTGTTTGTTGAACTTTGATATGGGAACTTTTAATTCAAGACCTCATGATTATGTCTAAAAACTGGTCGCAGTAGAAGTGAAATGGGGGGGGGGGGAAAAGCATCCTAAAAAATGTAATATATTTCAAGGATATGTAAAACTAGATATACTGGTGCCAAAAATGCACTTTAATAATCTGGTGATAAACATTTATAATCACACCTGCTCCTGTTTTTAATTGTTTTAATTGGCCTTTATTGCTATTTGTTTTGTTTGTATTTTTCTATGTTTGAACAGGGCACCCATGAAAAGACGTGTCTTTGATGAAGGCTGCACTAAGAATTTATTTAAATTTGAAAGTCAAACTTAAAAAATCTATACAAGTCACTGCAGAGGAGACAAAAATTGAGCCAGTGATTATTGCTTTCAATTTCATTCAGTATAATGAAGCATTTGGTAAGTTTCACTCATTTCCGGATGTTATTTTAAAGAGCTAAGTGGATGGTGCTGTCCATGGTGCTGAAAGAAGAAACTCTATATTATAAACATAATAAAGATACTGTCTATTCACTACACCTTACGCCAGTATTGGCTAAAATAGATACTATGCCTAAGGGACTAAACTAACATGTATTTATTTAGGCATAACTCATTTAATACAAATACCAGTGGGAAACATCTAGCCACTAGTTTTTTTCTTGCAATTTGGCCTTTTCTGCAAAGTGACTGGTCTTATGAAATGATTACACTGCTCAGCCTGTTGCCAAGCCTAATTACCTGATTTAGCATTCCCTGTGAATCTCTATGATGTAAGAGGCAGTCTACATCCAGCATGGACCAGTTGGGCCTTGATGTGTAATGAGTTTCTACCAAAAGTGGTGAAATTATGCCCCATACGCAAGTGTTAGGATGTGAAGAGCCTGATTGCAGTCAACAAACATTAATCTTGTTTTTAAAATGTGAGATAGATGGCTGTGTAACTTCAAGGTTCTTGCTCACGGCACAAAGGCTTACCGAAGTCAAAAAAGAACTAATAAAACTTGCTTAAATGAGTTCAGTGCATATGCAAATAGGAATGCATTTTTAATTAAAAGTTTTGAATTATATTGTGTGGTTATATCAGAGGAACATGCTTTGTAACACAATTTGTTGGAGAAAAAAAAGCACTTATAATGTTGGTTGTAACATTAGGATTAGTGTAGTGGTAGTAGTGTATAGATGATTCTATAGCAGTAGTAAATAGTAAGTAGGAGGACTGGTCCAAATAGTAATAGTAGACTATTTAGCTGCCTGGCCTTTTCATTCTAAGCTTTTAATAAAATCTTAAAGCCAGTTTAAATATTTCTTATTCATGGTGGTGCACACGCAAATGGAAAAGTACTCAGCACATGTTCATTCTATTGTCTATTTGAATTGTGCTGCTAAATACACAAACTAAGTGGAATCATGGTTGTTGCAGTAGCCTACAGTTGTAGTGCTAATTAGTAGTTGGCAGGTTGGCCTTTTCACTGTAATTTTGCAGGTATTGTTTATAGTTAAATGTTATTTATTGACACAGTATCTGATCGCTGTCCTTACACTACCTTCAAACTGCAGAGAGGTACACTCAGGTGGATCCCAGAGGAGCAGTAGCTGTCGCTGGTGATGTTACACTGTGTCTCAGAGCATGGAAGTCCTTGTTCCTGTTGTGGAAACCACTGTTCTGCCAGAAAGACCTTGATTCAACAGCAGTCTTCTCTTTGGTTGCCTCAAACCAGTTTCCAATATGACATTTCTTTTATACTTATTGTCAGAACATTTGCTCTGTGTGAATATACTGTTGTTACATGTGATAAAATACCACATTTATCAAACATTATCAGCAAAATTCTCCATCTTGGTTGTAAGTAGGCAGCAACCCCATAAAATAAACCAGACAAAAATTTTAAAATTGCAGACAAAAGACCTGTGCTGCTGCTCTGGTGACCACTGTAGTATCAGAATACAGCATGAATGCTAATTCAGTTTACATTACATTAAAATTGTTTATGTAAATTTAATTCCATTAGGTGAGATGTGACAAAACAATGCCAATCTCTATTCAAGCCAGCTGGCACCGTGTAAGTTGGCAATGCAGTATTATATGCAGTATTATTATGTGCAAGATAGTACAATGGAATGTAATATAAAATAATTATTCTCAGAACTAAGAGTATGGGGTGCTAACATGTACAAGACTTTCTGTTTCCTGTACATTGGCGCCATTTTGAGGAGTTTTCACCTTTTGAAAGATACAATATTTAGGTTTGATCTGTTAATGGTTATGACAACTCTTGGCCTACACAAGAATTATCACTGTCTGGCAGAGTTTATAATGGACCATTTCAAAACATAGTGCATGTGAGTGGGTGTGAATGGAAGTGCAAAAAGCATTGAAAAGCATTTTCAAATGGAATGCTGAAGTACAAAAACACTGGTGAATAAAGTTGATAAAAAAGGCACATGAAACATAACATTGCTGGTCTGGATTAAATGGAAGCACCACAGCCAAGGGCACATTCTCACAAAATATACTATATAAATACCACACATATATCCTTCTCCATTCATAAAGGACATACTGAACATACTATATCTGTAATGGCTCCAGAGGGGAAACTTGAAGCTTAAAAAAGCAACACAACTCCCCCATAGGCTCCCTGTGGATCCTGCAGCTCAGCTGTTAGCCTGTAGCAACATACACACATAATATAGCAGAACAATGTGAAGTGACCGCAGGCAAGTGTAGTGGTCTTTTGGGTATGGGAGAAACAGAGCAATAATTCTCAAGTTGAAGTGCAACTAATATAATGCAGTGGTAGCAAACAGCCTTAAAGGGTGTGCACCTGATTTTATTTGAATTCTAGTCAAGATAAATGATCTTTGTATCATGCATCTTATCACAGCAGCTAAATAACATTTACATTGAAACTGTAATACATTGTAGTGTTCTGGTGTAAGGAAACACACCAAATTTCTTCTGGTTGTTTATTTTCTGAGCACAAGGGCTGTTAGAGGCCATAACCCACAACAAAACAAGAGCAAAACAACAGCTGTCTCAACTCACTAGAGCCAGTCTTCAAACAGACCAGTAACTGATCAATAGAACCTTCACATCAACTTGCCGGCAGACCGGCTGGAATGTGGCAATCTCTGGGATGTGCTGCATCATATGGGTTTTCCATCTGGTTTTATTAACATGATTAGAACCTTGTATATATGCTGCTCTTGTGTTAACGGGTAATGTGTGTTCATCCAAATTGTCTGTGTCTCGTTCTTTGTGCAAGAACTGCCCCCTGTCTTCACTCTTATTTTGTCTGTCTTTAGAACCCATTGCGCAACTAGTAAGGCAGTCTAAAAAAAATAGCATATATTACAATATATGATACACCCCATCAGATCTCCCTGTATAAAGATGACATTTTAAGCTACACCAGCAACCCAAATATGTTATCTCCTTAGCATATTTGAAATGTTTGGAAATATTTTGGGCTACAGGATGAATTGGGCTAAATCTGCTTTGATGCCTTTGGGATCAACAATATGAAATGGACCCTCTCATAATATACCAATTGTACCAAGTATAAAATATTTAGGGCTTACCATATATTCCGCTCTTAATTCAGAACGAATCTATTGCCCCGTATAAACTTTTTCAGCTCTATGCTACCTTTAGCTCCACCACAAGGTTACTTTAACAAATTACATTCTCTTATAAGCTTATTTCTGTGGAATAAAATAAAGCCTATTAGAATTAGCCTTTCAACCCTATATAGGGATGGGCTTTCCTAACTTTGAAAGGTACTCATGGTGCTTTGCATTAAAATCACTCACTGCATGGGTTCAATCTGGACAATCTGCAGCATGGATAAATGATTAAACCTTACACTGTGCTTACCCTTTTATATGCTAAATTGCCATACAAAAATGTCAAAAGCCAGTATGTACCCATTGTTACACATTTTGTATCTGTATGGAAGTTTACAATTTTCTAGGGAAAGATGACCAATATTTCCTTCAGAGACCAATCTTCCATAATCACTCACTTCTAATTGATAAGAACCATATCTATTTTTTTTAACCGTGGGAGCACAAAGGGGTCCGTGACTTCAGTAATATGATAGGCGAGAATGGATTAAAAAAGTTTCATGATTTATAAAAATGCTATACCTTGTCAGGTACATCAGTCTCCTACCTGCAGTTGCGCACAGCAATGTATTCCCATGGTGTTCATTGGGGGTGCATACTAAAAAATCACCCCCTCCACACTATTCTGACTCAAGCAGAAAGCTCTGGTATGAGTTCTGATCTGTATAAACTACTTGTAAAGAGCTCACAAAAAAAATTAACTATTGAGCATCTTTGGAAAACTGAACTGAGGGATCACTCAGAATGGGACTGGAATCTGATCTAGTCAAACATCCCCCTTTCATCCTAAATCACCTAATCATGCTAAATCCTAATCACCAGATAATTCATTGCAAAAGAATTCACAGAACCTATCTTGACCGTAGAAGATTACATCAAATGAAAATAAAAGACAACCCTCATTGTGACTGAAAATGTCTAAGTTAATAGGCGTAACCATCCCCTGCACTCAGAGGTTTATTTTGCTAGATAACATCTCCAAACTAAATCTGACAATCAATGACCAGCGTGCACTACTAGCATGCCAAAGAAGTCAGCTCAACCTCTGACTGTAAAAGGTTGGCTTTTATCCTACCAAGAAATAATTCAGCTGGAGCTTTCTGCTACTCAAATACATAGAGCAGCAGAATGCATTGAGCATTTCCTGCTGGTCCAACCTACTGACTAAAATTGAGATCTGAACATATTACGTATCTGTTTTTTGTGTTATTTGGATGCTTTTATCATACTGTATATTCACAGATGATACACAATATGGGTACACCCAGCTTTTTCTTTATGTCCATCCATCCATTTTCTTCTGCTTTGGGTTGCCAGATTCAATGACTAAAACAAGACAAAATGAATCCAAACGGACTCTCTGTGACTGAAATACTCACAACTAAAATGCACCTGCAGCCAATCATTAATCAGTGCTAGTGCAGCCTCCATAATTAGTGATTAGTGAAGGAAATTTGACACTAGGTTTGGTATATGGACTTAAAGTGGGGCTAAACACCTAAACTCCACCCACAACCACATTTCAAATAGAGCTCATAAACTGGGTAGTCTTTGTGGACTAAAGAAAGGAGTGACAGAGGAAGATCTGGGGTTATAAGGAACCGTGTGATTTGTCTAACAGGTTTAAGCTCCACTCCTGCAGCCAGGTCTTTGTAATCAGAAACACCTGACTGTAAACAGAACAGTCTTGTGTGATGACACCAACTACTGGAAACTGTTGAATGCAGCACAAACTTAGATTTAGGCATTAGATTCAGGCACCAGAAAGCTACAAATTGACCTAGTTTGCACTAAAGTTGCCAAAAATGACTTGGAACAGTGGATAATCCTATTAAAACAGCACTTTAGTAGCTGAAAGAGAGCGTAAGAGAGAGAGAGAGAAAGAGATACTTTATTGATCCCAAGGGAAATTCTACTTTAGCTGCAGAATCATACTGTGCTTCTCAGTCGCCTTTGTGTCTCAGTCAAAAGTCTCAGTGCAGCATAACAGGAGGATTGGTCAGGTACTGTCAGCAGATCATGTGTCAGGGCAGTTTGAGGTGAGGAACAACCCTCTGGACAAAAGAGTCCCTCTGCTGCCTTATTTGGTGTAAAAAGCTTGTAGCATTTCACAAGTCTATAGAGATTATGCAAATGACATCACATCCTTTTTTATAATTTTTAGAATGAGTGGCATGATATTTTCTTCTGTAAAAGCCAAAACTAAATCTAAAATTGGAAAAAGCTGCTACAGCGTAATAACAAATATAAAAGTCTATAACTTTGCTAAATATTCAGTTTGTGCCTGAAATCTACAACAAGAAAATCAAGTAAACAGAAGTAGAAAACCCATTCATAGTTAGACATGCAGACTTTGGGATGACACGCAGAACCTTTCCACCTGGGTCCGTGTGTTGAGGATATTAATTGTTATGGGGAAAATTTAAGTGTCCTTCATCTCCCCTTATCATTAGCCAACAAGCTAGTTAAGTTTTGCATTGATGGAGAAACTCTATGGACAAAACTTTGACCAAAAAAGCATAGAAACATGTTTTGTCTGTTGAGCTGTACATAGTTCTGCCCCAGTACCACTTAGTCGGAATGTTGAAAGGCATTTTTCAGATAAAATGATGCAAGTGCATAACCTCTATAGCTAGGTCCTTAGCTAGCTTAGATTGTGTGAACCTATTTCACACAATGCAACAGTCTGCACTTCTTAGTTGGTTAAAATCCCATTACATGATGTTACAAAGTGAGCTTAAAAAACAAAGAGTTTCAAAAGCTGCTCAGTGTGTCAGCCAGGTAGCCACAAAAGCAGCCAGCCTCTTTGTTGCCATCAGAGTGGATTTAGAGTTTAGTTCCACATTTGAAAAATACACAGAAGCACTTTTACTTTACTATCAAGGGAAATGTTAGGTTTTGATGAGAAAACAATGGTAACTTCCATAAAATGCATTGGTTTTGATCATGTAATTAATTACCATAAACTGTGTTGAATTGTTACATTGTTTTAATTCTTATTTGGCTGAAATTGATACCATGGCTTTATCAATCCTGAAAATGTCCTCAAATGTGCTGACATTCCATTTATTACGATAATACACTATGCTCAGGTGTGGGATTAGCTTGATATAGCACGCAACATTATCAGCCTAATATTCCTTTGTAGTAAATGTATTGAACAAGTCATTGTGAAACCAATCAGGCATCTCTCTGCTGTCCTCGTGCTGTTATCACTGCTCTAATGATGCATGAAAGTGCTTAGCTCACTCACCTTCACCTTGTGGCAGGATTCGAATGCAGTATTAAACAACGAGTTACTCCTATTAAAGCCACTGTACCAAATTCTTTTGCTGTCTTAAAAACGTGACAGAACTCTTTCATTTTAAACTGTTTGCAGTGGTCCAAAGTTATTTCCCACTGACCTCATCCATTGCGAGTATGGTACTTACTTTTCATAATGAGTTTATAAGTGCTTCTCACAACTTTCAGAGACCAGAGAGGAGTTTTGTCATCACTGTAATGCTAACAACTACTAGCATGCTAACCACACACTTCCTGATTGTGGGACAATAAAATGTTTTCTATTTAGATGCAGACAGTACACAAAATTGCTTATACAATATATTTGCTCTGGGGAAAGACACATTTTGCTTACCTTTAGTTGCTACAGACCTGTGTGGACTACCTTAAATTCAATTCAAAATCCTACATATAACTTGAGAAAAAGCTGAGGAAGTTTGAGTTGCATTGCATTTTTATGTAACCTTTGTGATGGGGATGTGCTGTTGGTTTTCTTGGAATGTTTCACAGTATTCACCATCAAGTCAAGTTACAAGTCCAATCTGTGAAGAGACGAGCTCTCTCACGGTAAGACTGTACATCATTATAATGTATGGAATGGAAACACAATGGAAACAACTAGCAACAATGAAGCTATCAACAATGGAATGTGTGATTAGTCAAAGATGTATGTATTATTTCATTCAAGTGGTGGACCTCACGCTGATACCAACATCTTACCTTATGTCCATTCCATTTTCTGTGAGGTAGATTTCACTTTTACTTTACTTCATCTCATCCTCAACAAAATAAAAAAAAATAAATAAATAAACAACCTGCCCAAATTCAAATTAATTAAACTAAAGGCTACCCAACTTTTTTATAGGTAGAATACTTCAGTTTAAGGTGTTGTTTTAATAGTTATTATGCGTCAAAATTATTAGTATTAACATTGAGGCACAAACATCTCCAGTACTCTGGTATTCATTTTATTTGTGTAGTTTTTAACATGTTGTCAGTGACATCCACCTACAGCTCCCTGTCCACTGCCTGATCTTTAAATATTTATTAATTTTGGTGTGAGTCTGCAAAAACCTCAATAAAACTGGACAGGGAGTAAGGACGTAAACAGTAAGGTTGCCGGGCGCTGTTGTGCACAGAGCCAATTATGATAGTTTGGGATAGGATTGGGATTTTGGGGACATGTTTCGCAGCCATCACTTGAAATATGTCAAGGTAAGTACATTTTACTTTCCAAATCTGGCAACAATAAAAGCAGCAATATCCCTGCTTAGCTCCATGTATATTCCCATGTATACTGGGTTAGTATACTGTTCAGTTCTAATCTCCAAATCCTGTGCTGCAATATCTCAAACACAATAATCTTCATCAAACAGAATAAGTAATATGACACCATTTTGTTCAAATTGAGACAAATCCTGCCTCCCATTTTCGCCCTCTCCTCTGACTCACACCTCGCTCAGTCATCACACTTTGAATGATCTGAAGAACAGCCAGTGTTTTCTGTGAAGCTTTGTGTAACACTCACAAACGACAGGCAGGGACCCATGGGTGCCAAAGTGCTGCAAGTGCTTCTGACCTGGTTTGACTTTGGACTTTGTGTGAAGCTTTAAGGACACCCTCACAGGTTTCTGCAAAAGAAAATATCCAAAAGATCACACATCATTGACAGTTTGAAGGTATTCCTTACATTCAAATAACTAGGAGACTATAGTCAGACAGATGCACATGAATGAGGTTTAGTTAATAGTCAAAACCGGCTGCACATGTGAGGATTTAGTAGACTTTTAAAACAGATTTTCAGTATTACAAGTCCCCTGGAGTAGCTCTAATCCAAGGGGTGGGACGGGGCGTTAACTTCAAAAGCTTTGCTCCAGATTGGCTCTTTGGTTGCTATGATACTCACGATTGGAAATCCAAAGCTAGAACTCAGCTTCAAATTCACCCCTATAACTGCTTTCTTCAATGAGTTTCATTTGACTGAACTTGCATGCTAGGGGTGATGTCACACTCCCTTACTCTCTATTCAGTCCATTTTGGGGTCAGTGTGATTCTGTTATGATTACAAGTAGCAGCTCCAAAAGCTCAAATTGTAAGAATCCATAATGTTTGATATTTACTATTGTTGCTTGCAATCACCTTTACAACTGTCAGTCAGAACAGCCACACCAAAAATGCAGTGAACACAGACATAGAAGTTTGTGCTAACATTTTCATTGATCATCACCAATGACTGTAACTGGTTCTGTGCCCCAAGCTCAGGTAAATACACCACTTCGGTGGCTTCTTTACATCCATCCTTCACTTCAAATAAGAGTGCATGCAAAGGCAGTTACCTTTTGCTGCCTCGTGTGAGTGTTTGTTTTAATCCTGACATGTTCAGTTAAATGCAGTACATGGGACACTTTCATTGTCTTGTATAGCAAGACCATGTACAGTATAGCAATCACTCTTGAAAATGGAAAGTGTATGGGGTTGTGTCCATACAAGAGTGAGACAAACAAGATAGAGTGGCTGTGCACAGCCACAAAATCAAAGAGCCAAAATTGGGACTAGAACCAACAACTTCAGGTGTTGACACGTGTTTGGTGTAACGTGGATAATTGTCATCCTTAACTGTTGAAGCTTTAGCTGTTGGTTTCACACATAGCTACAAGAAAACTTTCCATTGACAGAAATATAAAGAAGCGGAACAGTAGTGACTTGCACAGTTTGGTGACACCTGCTGATTTGAGTTGTGTCCACAGAAAAGAACGCAGAATGCTGTGTAAAAGATCATTGCTCAGAAAGAGGATATTTCCAAATTCTGTTTTTGTGTCCTTAGGCAAGACACTTCACCTAACTTGCATATATGAACCTGGTGTGTGCGTGTGTGAGTGAGTAAGTGAATGGTGGTAGACAGAGGGGACAATGGCACAGATTGGCAACCTCACTTCTATCTGTCTAGTCCTGATTTGGCTCTAGTCCAGTTTAGCCCAATTTGATGAGTGGCTATAGCAGTTCAAAACCAAAAAAGTGTGAAGAAAAATGTTAGTTTGCTCTGGCATTTGCTTAGAGACAGAAACTAGCAGTCTTTCTGGTGACCTTTACTTGCATAATCCTTTTCCCCCTCCTTAAATTACCTAACATTTCATGATGTTTTTCTGCATCCCTCTCCTCCTGTCTCTCTTATCTAGGCTGGAGTCAGTGGGTTTTTGGCTGCCAGACCGGCCAACAGATGCTGATTTGTTAAACCTGAGAAAGCACAGCAAGACTTCAGAGCGCCGCCCCTGTTGCTTGGCACTTTTCCCTGTACAAGTCCACTTTGTGTCAGTGCGGTGGAGCTGCAGATAAGAGAGGAGGATAAAGAATTGAACGGATTCTAGCCTCAGATCCATGTGCAGCCGGGAGAAGCCTGGGGAGAAGCCTGGGCAGCGTTCACACTCGACAAACTGCTGACTAATCCTAGACAATTACAAGACATAGACATAAGAGGCATTGCCAAAAGTCAAATACTTCATTTGTGAGGGTACGTCATCATGAGGCGACAGTAGCTCTGTTTGTAGAGTTTTTGTTCACCTATCTGATCCCATTCTGATCTGATCCCATTCTCGACATCATTGATCAAGCCGTCACACCCACTGACTCACAGGTTGGTGGTGCAATTCCAGCTCCCACAAAAATGAATACTATCGTTGTGTCCTTGGGCACTTATCCCACCTCGCCCCAGTGTCTGAATGAGTGAGTGGCTTTGAGTGCCTTGAAGGTGGAGAAGTGCTATATGAAAAATGTGGCCATTTACCAGGTTGCTAATAATTAAGGAAAATGTGTACACAGCCATGTAAAAAATCAATGTAAAATAATAAACAAACACATAAATAAATAAATACCCATAAAGCAAAGCAAAGCAAAGTAAAGTTTCCTGTTAATAGATACCATTTTGAGAAATTTCCCCCATTCAAAAGGTGTAATTTATTTATTTTTTTCTTGAATTGTTTGTTGAATAGAGCATTTCTGTTGAATCTATAGCAACAGTTTACTTCAGTCAGAAACCCACAGATACAAAAGGTTATCTGTGAATATTTTCTTTTATTTTTTATGAATAACAATCCCTAAAAGTTCTGTTTTCTATTGCATCACCAATCTCCAGTACCATTTGAGAAATTCTGCTTTAGAGTATAACCAAGAATATTTTACCTTTTTTTTTTAAGGTGCAGACTTATGACATCATATTAAGGGGACATATTTTTTCATACTTTTCTCCATTATGTTTATAGTCGTCTTTAGTGCATGTATAGTATTACACACAAACACTAACATCTAATTCAAAAGGGCATACCCTGTTGGCACAATTAATGAATCAAACTTCTCATAGTCACAGCCCAGTGGGAGTAAAATGGCGCCTTATTAAAAAGTCATTGTCACGTCGCTTGATGATCCCAGCCAAAGAACTAAATGAGATTGGCGATGCCCCACTGCTCTCCACTGGTTGTTTTATTCAAAGATCACAGAGAATAGAAGCTTTGTGTTCTCAGGTGAATGTAATGGCAATGCGAAATACCAATATACAAACTCAGTCAGGTATTTAAACTGTGTCTTCTATTCTTTGGGGTTTCAGACAGTGTGTTCAGCTGTTGGAAAGTTTCAAATGTCTGCTGGTTGATAATTTAAAAAAAGTCCACTTATCTGGGGTGGTGGAGCATAACAAAGTAAAAGTATCATAGTATCACAAGAGCCAATCCGGAGTGAGGCTGTTAAAGGTAACACCCCTTTCCACCCACACTGCTGGTTTAACAGGGAGCAGGTATTTGCCTGTTATTAACGTTCATATCTTGTAAAAAAAAAAAAACAACAACACAATAGCGAAATAAAAATCAGGATTAATCACCAGAGTGTCTTAATACAAACATTTTAAGACCAAAATGACGAGCCGGACAGCAGTAGTTACGGACCGAAGGGGCGACAGATTTTCAATAGAAATTAATTGAAACGAGAGTCGGTGGAGCTGGAAGCGTTCATGCTAACTTCTTAGTTAGAACGCGGCGGCTAGCAAGTTAGCTATGTCCATTTATATATACATCTATGATCATATCTACTGCAAAGGCCTTGGGTGATGAATGAATACAGAATTTTGTATTTGGTCATTCTATAAGTAGCCAATAGCCGAATTATCATCTAGCGGAAAACAACATGCATTTTGGGTTGAGGAAAAAAAAGAAAAATTATGCATATATGATGCCAAAATCCCTTTTCATCCCATCCCCAACCTGAAGGAAGGTCCCATGTGTGATGTTTCCCATGTTGACAGGGAATAAGAGTGGGATAGTGGTTTGAATTGATCCTTGTAAAATGACATAGTGTCCTAGCAGATGAGCCACTGTCCTTGTCACATCCAGATGGGTTGCCTTTTAAGCTGGACGTGAATTTGAGCTCTCGATTCCTCTTCCTTTCAACATTAATCAGAAAAAAGGGGATTTATTTTTACATTCTGGCAACGAACACCTCCTTTTCCCATTTCAGTCCAAGAAAAAGGTCTCAAGCCATTATGAATATTGATATAAGGTATACAGGAAAAAGCGCAGCATATTATCGTTTGTATTTTTGTGGCATCAGTCAATATTTTTTCATCGTCTTTGATGTCTTGGAGTGTGATGGTTTTTTTATTTTATTTTTTTTTCATTTGCTGAAGAAAGAGTCTCTGAGGGCAATGCAAAAGTCTATTTCTTTGCACCAATCACGCATAATATTTTGAATCAATAATTTAAAAAAAATGCATTGAAATTGTACTGTACTTTGAGGACAGAAAATTGCTAAACTGTCAACCTTAAACATATACAACAGACAAAATCCTTTAACAAAAGAAGTCCTGACTTGGATTCCTGACAGGCTGCCTGAGTGGTATGCAGAGAGCAAATGTCTCCAATGTGGTGTTTCTTGAATTTGTAATTTTAACCGTGAGCTATTATTGCAGACACAGCAGACTGGCAGAGACACTGCTTAAGAGCAGACATGGCTGTGGTTGTAGAGGCCATAACCACCCCTCATTCATGTACCACATTCACATAGACAAGTAGGGAAAAGTGTCTACATTTTTATTCATTTATTTATTTATGGGGGTATCTAAAAAGCATTTTTGACCCACTAAACATTGGTGAAATGTCTCATATGGGGGTATAAAAATGACCAACCCGACAGTTTTTATTAATAAAATAGGCATTGCGAAAATGTCCAATGCTCACTGAGTCAACAGCACCACATAGAAGTGGACCCTCATGGGAGAGGGAACAGGCAAATTTTAGCATAAACTCACAAAATTCTGAACATGAGACAGGCCTAATAATAATTTGAAGCAATATGATGAACTCCAGGCAGCCATATTGGATCAAAGTTTCAACGCCACTTTGACAGCAATTTTCTTTTAATTAACTAGTCCTAAGTTTTTGGTCCGCATGAGCTCATATTTAGGATATTGCCATCACAATTCAGAGGAAGTCGCGAGTCCAAGACAGGTGCAGGGGAGGGATGTGAGCAGGGTGGCGAAGGCCATCATTGCCATTATTATATTTGATAGCCAATAGAATACAGACTGCATACAAGCCATACAAAATAACTACAGACAAAGAGTATAAGGATTTTAAAAAGGACAGTGGACACTGTGTGGAGAGAAGGGTCACAGCAATGTACACTTGTATACTTCAATCCCTGCTCTAATGAGCAAGAGATGACAAAGTTCTTAGTAATTGTCAACTCCTCTTTGTTTTCAATAATGGAAAAGTTGGATTGATGAATTATGAGAGGTGCCTTAATGTTATTTCTATTGTAAAACAACTCAACTCAGAAATCTTAAGCTCAGATTGATTAATGCAGATCTCAATAGATTGGTTGTAATGTACTGTAGGGAAATGCTTAGTATTCAGGTTGTCTTCTGCTGTACACTATAGTTGGCAATAGGCCTTTGCCAAACACTCTTTTCTCTGCTCTGTCCTCTCTCTCAACTCATTACCTTTCTTCCAACTCAAGTCAATGCCTTTTTACCCTTATCCAAAATTCATTTCAGCCTTGATGGATATACTAAGGAGCTTTGGGTTTTGATTTGGGCCGGTGATGCTGTCTGCCACTCCGAACATCGCATTGATTTCTGTGAAGATGAAACTGTGATTGAACAGCGCTCTAGTGGCAGCCCAGGCCTCACGTGTGTCAGCAGCAGCACTGTTCTAGCATATAAAACAGTCACCTGACTGTGCACTGACAAGGAAGCCAGGCGTTCCTTCACACCCCACTAACACTGTGCTAAACCAAATACTATGCTTTTATTTTTAGAGATATAATTCAACTGTTATTTTGCTTTGCTGTGATTTATTGTGGAAAA
Source organism: Periophthalmus modestus (assembly GCA_019594935.1). NCBI lineage: Eukaryota > Metazoa > Chordata > Actinopteri > Gobiiformes > Gobiidae > Periophthalmus > Periophthalmus modestus. Next base: position 24,878,702 of record JAIEZT010000054.1, on the reverse strand, counting down.
TATAAAGCCCCTACCATGTTTTAGTCACTGTTTTAAACCAGTTTTAATGTATTTAGCCCCTGTAGTGATTTATAAAAACCTAGGACTTTACTATTATTATTATTTTATTTGATTTACTTATTTTTCATTTTGAACCTTCTGTTCACCTTGGTTCTTCCACGTCCACTAATCTGATTTTTAAGTGCTTTTAGCTTTTAGAAATGGTACTTTTTAGATGCTTTTTTTAAAAACTCAAGAACTGTACTCCTTTGCAAATACACAGACTAATTCACTAAGTAGGTGATGTCCTTATGTCCTTAAAATGTTTCTATTGGGTTAGAGCAGCACAAAGCACGCAGAAGGCACAGCGCCCTTTGTGTAATGAAGCAAAAAGCACAGGGATGTGGTTAAAAATATAAACTGGCCTGTCTTTAGATTAAAATGACTTTGTAAATGCTGTAATGCTGTTTTGTGCTGCACGAACCTTCCCTCTGCTACACATCACACACAACAAAATACACTTGAATGAAATTGAGCAAATAATTTTTTTCTTAATTTTAATTACTTTTTTGACTTTTGAAACTTCCAGCCAAAATTGGTGTTCTTGCTGGCACCCAAAGAGACTATTACTGTGGGTTTGCATAATGCTGTTTTTAATACTTTATAAAGGGCAAGGTTCTACTGATGGATGGGGTTGCATGGTGGCTTTTAAGTTATTATTGTAAATGTAAAAATATATCCGTACTAGGGGAGTAACTTTTTGGTGGAGGGTATCTCTATGAAGATGTTGCCCTGCTTAGGCCAAAATGTTCCACAGTAAGGCATTGAACTTAATGTCTAGACAAGCAGGTGGTTCTATCAGGCCAAGGTGTAGCTCAGATCAGTGGAGAGGCGCCTCTAATTGAGAATAATAATAAGAAAAATGCATGTTTTTCAAGGTATATTTGAGAAATTAAATACATAAATAAATGTCTGTGTAATCCCTCAGTTGTCCAGGTATAATCTTTTTTGAGTAAAATAAAAATTCTATTCCATCAACTGGACAAAAACTTTAGAGAGAAGACTTTTTTCAGATTGCTGGTGGACATTGCCGTTTATCTATTTGAAGGGAGGAGCTAACTACACTGAAAGTAACACACCTATTTGTTTATAGTTTTTGTTATCTTTTGGTCTATTGGATTACACTATATTTGAACTGTGCCTGAGTCACATTTTGCATCCCCTCAGACAGATATAAGGCAGTTTCCACTTGCAATTTGACCAGAACGGAATAGGTGGCTTCACTCTAAATCTTTTTGTCCAGTTGACAGAATTGAGTTTTCCTTTTAATATAATTGAATAAATGCTATATAGATGCCTTACTGTGGAACATTCCAGGTAAAGCTATGACACCCCCTTCCCAAACAGAGAAGTCAACAGTGACACAGTTTTTCTTCTTAATGTGCTATGGTTAGATCAGTTGTCTTGATATGTCTGTGGAAATGGTTTGTGGAGTGTGGGTGTGTCTGAATGAGAGTGACTTTTGCATTATTCACCAGAGCCTGTCTCCTTCTCTCTCCTGAATCCTTGTCAGTGTTTTGCTCCTGTCCTCATCTAACCCCTGCAATATGAACATCCCATTGGATTCTCAACATCCTTTTCTTTTTCTGTCCTTCTGTATCTGCACATTCTTGTAGTTTCGACCTTGAAGTGGCACAATATGAATTTGAACTCTGGTATCACACCACTCACTGATGCCCTTTCACTTACAAATCAATTTCAGCTACTTCAGACATGAACATTTTAGAGAAAGCATTTGACTGCAGAGTTGTTCAATTATGCACGAGAACAGTGTCAAAGCTGTAATTAGGTAGAACTGGGATATGTTGCATTACAATGATCAGAAATAAATTATGGGGGAATGAGTTAAAGAACAAATTAGGACAAACCCCAGTGTCCCCTCTCTCATAATCAGCCACAGCCATCTCTTTATTAGCAAGCATTTGTTCAACTACAGAGTGGGCACTGGCCAATTCATCACTGAGGGATTAGTTAGCCCTCTCCACATGAAATGAGCATCTGTGGTTATGGTCAGAACTAGAGGCATAGACAATTCACAGATCTATTTGGCGAGATAAGACGTTTACAATTTATGAGAATCAACAAATCAGCAATGATGGAGATGCTGCATGTGAAATTAAAGTTTTATATTTAAGTATATCAAATCATTTGCCCTTATATACTGGATCAACAGCTCATTTTGTGCTTTTATTTACATTACCATTATTTTATTGTTCTTTTCAGAATCTATATTTTAGTGATACAATAGCTGATTTAAAATAAGAAAATAGAGATGATATAAACTATTATGCATTTTTGTATGTAAAGATATACAATTTTCACTGACATCTCATTGAGATCCTACACAGCCGCACTGGCCAAAAACTGCATAGTGAGAAGAGAAGGAGGCTAAAGAACAGTCTGATCTCATGTTGTGCTTTCTGTGAACATCAAAGCAGCACACTGAGAAACACACTGCAATAAAAACAGAAATGTAAGTCTGCAGTAGGAAAATATGCCCCCCAGTCAGGGAGAGACTTTCTACTGGTGCCATACCATGCCAATACCACAGGCTTTTTGACATTAACAAAGCTTATTTTTACTGCAGACTGGACTTCGCAGAACCTATAGGTCTATAGGTATATCTTGGCCTTAAAGTCAACAATGGAAGACCTATAGGAATATAATTGTGTGTTTTAAAATTAATTGTGACTGTGGAGGTACATGTATACAGTTCCTTGAGTTGTCTTGAACACATTTTATTCCTCTCATATCAGTTTGAGTAGGGTTATTTTAAGGAACCAATTAATGCAAAAGGCTAGCCTACTCTATACTAATGCAGCAGCCTACTGAACCAACTGTCAATTTTAATTAAATTTACGATGTTCACAATGTTCATATTAACTATTTTATTTAACAATGCAAAGATTAGATGATCTCATACCCTGCTTTCTCAAAAGTGGGAAACCTGTATCGCGTGTCACGTAATGTGAGCCATGTCAGACACCGTAGTGTGATACCCGGAAGCGGAGCTGCTGTCATCATCTAAACAAGAAATATGTAAGCGATATTTTATCCTCAAAACGCAATAACGTGTACATCTTTATAGAGTCTGCTACACAGTATATCTGCATATGTTGCTGCGTTTTAGAAATTTGTTGACGTGATCTGCGAGGCGTCGTTTTGTAAGTATGAGTGAGCTAAGTGGCTAGTAAGTTAGCAAACTTTCGGCTGCTGCTGTGCCACATCGTCAAAGTTTACAGTCGACTGTCTCAAGGAGTTAATTTACTCAAGTCACAGCCATTGGTTTTGATCCACATTGACGATGTCCTTTCGAAAATGACGCTAAACCATTTAGCGTTTTAAATGATAGTTGTGTTTATTGAAATTTTATCAAAAGTATGCGTTATAGCGTAGCGTTTATGTAAATGGAACATACAAGTAAGCTAATGTCATCATTATTGCATTTGTAAGAGGCTACAGAATCTTTGAAAAATCAGAATATACTTCAAAGATACATGTTATATGTTTTGCATGTGCTTAAGTGAAGGTACTTAAACATGTGGGCGTATTTATAATGAATGGCAATGTTCTCTATTTTGTTTTTAGGGGTTGATGTCATAATCTGTCAGTCTCTTTCTTATTGGTCTTGAAGAGAATCTGGACATGGCAACTTCTCCCAGAATTCACTGACACAGTCTACAGCTGCACTTTTCAGTTTGACCAATAGCGTGTCATGGCTCGAGAGGAGGAAGAAGAGGAGCTGACCCCAGCTGAAACCCCTAAAGAGGTGGACGTCTTCACCTCCGTACGATGCCTGGGTTACCTCTCCAGTATCAACCTTCTAGTGGCAGTGTGCGTGGGCATGTATGTGCGATGGGAGGTCACCAGCGAGCCTATGATTTTGGTCATCTTCATCCTAGGACTATTTGTAATGGGAATAGCCAGCATTTTTTATTACTATTTTGCAATGGAAAAAGCCAGCCTCAGTTTGTTCCATCTATGGGGTGGCTTCCTGCTTGGCCTTCTATGCTTCCTCAACAGCCCTGCGTTGGATTCAAACGTAAAGGAAATTGTAGCAAACTATTTACTCTTAGCATGTGTTGTAATGAAAGCTGCATGGGCATTGACTGAGCGAATATGTAACTCTGTACATTACAAACCCGCCTTACTCACATCAGCTGAATTCTTAGAACTCCTGGGATTTGCCATTGCAAGCACCACAATGCTACTCCAAAAATCTGCAGCTATAATCGGTTTGGTGGTTGCCCTGGGAGCTCTCATTGTGGATTTAAGGATGAAGACACTGCTAGCCTTACCCAATCTGGTCACTTTCGCCTTAATTACCTCGTTAGTTTTCTTTCATGCCTTGGACATTGCTGCCAACCCGTTTGCCTTGGGATGCTATTTGGGCAGGCAACTGTGTGAGCCCGTGCTTGACGTGTATTTCAGTGGTTTGGGGCCATGCGAACGCTGGATGCCGGTGTTGTCATTGGGGAAAGTGTGGAGGCTTCTCTCTCTGTTGCCTCTCAGTGTCATTGAGATATACTACTTTGTCCTGGCTGCATTAAAGGTATGTTTAGAAATTATGTTTTGTAATGTTATGTATGGATAGACTGATTACTCCAACCAACCCATGATAATGCACCTTAAAAATTATTAAAATTATGTGGTATTGTAAAGTCATTGTCCAGTGTCAAGAGTGTGTAGAGGAAATGCTATGTAGGGGATATTCAAGTGTATTTGGTGACGAGTATGTCTTGATTGTGATTTTAAATAATGATACACTAAGTTGAATTAAAGGCAATTTTAATTAAATAATTGAATTAGTAAAATGTTAATTTACTTCCTTACTAACAGGTTTGAAGTCACAATCCATAGTTGGTCAATATATTCATGTTAGCACAATGGCAAAATTAAATGGTTTATTTTTTTATCTGAATTACTTTTCTCTGCAATGCTCAGTGGTGGGGCTATTGCGTTTGTGTTTCTTATGTCTTGAAATAGATTTTAACCATAATCAATATTTTTAATAATGAGTCAGTGTCTGGAATCTGTGCTATTTTAAGACTGTGATAAATGACTGTTTGATTTCTCCCTCGGCAGCTGGGTGACTTGGAGCAGTGGTATCTGGTCATCCCTGGGTTCTGCCTCTTTGGCCTTTTCTGGTCCATCTGCCATATTATTCTCGTCATCACAATCTTGGGCTTCCACACCAAACTCAGTGACTGCCAAAAGGCCTGGAGGGCGCAGAGAACCGGGACAAGGAGCCTGGACCAAGTCATGGCTTCCAGAGGCATTCGACACTTCTGCCTCATATCAGAGCGACTGGTGTTCTTCACCATATTGTCCACCATCATACTCGGGGCTGTGTCCTGGCAGGTAAGGCCCAACACTTGTTGTCATTGTCATTCAACACTTGTGACATTTTGAGAACATTTCACCATTCAAAAGAGATAATATTCTGTTTAAATTGTTAATTGCTATGGCAGCTGTCCTAGGGCAGGTGTTCTATGGCTACAGTGATATGCACACTCAAAATCTGTCTACATACCATTTTAATTATCTTATAACTCTGGTTAGAAGAACAGTTGTATGCAAGTACTCTGATCTCTTTCTGAATATGGTGCGTCAGATTACCCACATCAAATTTTCTGGTTTGCTTGTCATGTTAATAATCTATGTCCAGAAATGTGATAATAATCATATTTTATTGTGGATGTAAACATAGCCATTATGAAATCCTTGGATTGCTATGAATCCTAAGTTGTAGTTCCTTGAGGTTATGCAACCAATCTGAATAGACCACAATAAAGTGACTTTTATTATATTATTCATCTAGGCTTGTCACCATAACACATTTGAAGTGTAATATATTGCTGAAGTAAATATAGACTCACACAATAACCCAAGACCAAATTTAAACCACCAAAAAAACTATTCTAAATCTACAATATTGTAAAAAAAACAACAACAAAAACAAAAAATGAGCTGCAATAAATACATTGCAGAATGAAACATTTAAGCACTTAGTTTGATCTCATAGACGTCATAGAAGGTTTAGCACTGCACTGTTACTTTCAGTATAAGGTCTCCAGCTTCTGTCTCTGTAAGCTTATTGTTTCTAATGGCAGTTTCTGCTACTGTAATGTAGTCCACTGTGGGGATCTGGTTAGATGTTACAGAGGAGTTTCATCCTTTGGAAAGTACCTCTTTCTCTGTCTGGGTGCGCTCACTATTGGACAGGTTTTTCACTCAGCATTACCTGTTCACTGGAAGGCGGTATTAAAAGGATAAAAAGTAATTGAACAGATAGACCACCTTCTGTGCATTATTAATATTAATATTATTAATATTAATATTGATATTAACATTTTCCCTCATAGTGGTTTTACCAGTGTTTCCTCTCCCCAGTGCTCATCCATTTCCATGGAATGTCAGTCAATATTAGACAGCCTAAGTAGTTTTGTCAATGTCATCACTCTGGATCAATCTGCATTGTATATTTTGTTGCTCTTTAAACCCAGGTGCTTCTGCTTATAATGCGGAACTGATTTCATTAGCACTTTATTATCTCGGTCTACCTGTGAAAGGGGAAGCAATAACTTATTCAACCTTATTAGGCACTTGCCTTGTAAGAGTCTCATGGGCCAATGTCCTAATTTCAATCTTCCCATTGTTGATGCGGCTCGTGAAAGTGCCTGAATGAGAGCGATGGCTACTGGCTTTACAGAATGCATAGAACTGTCTTTGCCTTTTAGTTAGTCTAGATACATCCTATTTATGAACAGAGACACTTTGAAGATCTGTATTTTCATAATACAATCTCTGTGTGGTACTGTAAAAGCCAAAACATCTGGGAGCACACAAAATACACAGTTTTTTCACTGAACTGAGCCTGAATTATTCATTTGAATGGCCATAAGCTCAATCTCTCCACCAGATAACAAGCTGCCCTTTGTAGTGCCTTTTTTAGATCTTCAAGTCTTTATAAATTAGGCTTGTGTTTTCATGTACCTATGCTACATTAATTATTATGTAGGACTTATTTATTATTTGCTGGATCTGCTAACTAGCTTTCCACTATGCTTTCTTCAAACGCATCAACTGTATGGCTGTTCAAAAAATGTATTCTCAAATACTAATTGGTACTAAAAGTCATTTTTCTGAATAGTTTTCAAATAATCTTCATATCTGTCTTCATATTCATATCAAATAATCTTTTTTTTTTTCAATTCATAAGTGGCATACTATAGCAAGCCTTTTCCTTCAATCAAGTTTGAAATTGTTGTTTATAGACATATTTACACTTTGTAAAATGTCTTTTGGGGCACCAGTTTTAGATTTATTTTGCATTGTATTTCTTAACTTTTATCTTTCCCAAGACCTTTCTACTGTATACCCAGCACAGTCACCCTAGTGTATATTAGAGAGTCCCAGTATGCTATTGTTTGCGTATACAGCTTGGTAGTTTGTTGCTATGTTAACTGTACACAGAAAAAGCCCAGATTGTTATAAGTGATGACCCCTGCAGTTAATATTCAGTTGTGATTGAACACTGGTTTTGTGTTTGGAGTGCTTGGTTCTTGTGTCTCCATTTAGTCTGGTCCTGTCATGTTTTGTCTGCTGATAATAACACTGTGCCAGTCCTGCATTGTGAAACTGTCTTCAGAGTGTCGCTACCAATTAGCTGTCTATGGTTTCTCCTGCTCAGATTACAACTGCAGAATAAAAGTGACTCTAATCCTTTCCTTTCCACAGCAGTCCAATGGGCTCTTCCTCAGTTCTCTGCTGGTGGTGCTGCCTCTGGAATCGCTGACTCATGCCTTATTTTACGAACTGGGAAGCAGTTTGGGAGGAACCTGCGTCGGCTACGCTCTGGTTGTGCCAACAGCGTACTGCAGGTAATGTGGATGACTATTTAAAGGGGCTTTGTGTAACTTTTCTGGTGCATAGTTCGCCAGTTGCTTTTTCCATGGAGATGTTATTGCTTCGCCTACAATGTTTTACAGGCTTCAAACTTGTGAGAAGTCATTGTGAAGGACAGAGGTAGTGCCTTCACCGACTGAAGCTAATTCAAGTTTATTTCACCCTAAGGTTCCTCACTGCAGGGTGACAATAAGAGTACAGCTGACCAATCATCCTGTCATGCCCAAGTAGTGGGTTAGTTTGGATAAACACCACAATCTCAGTTTTAGTTTGATTTTAAGTTTTAAGTAATAAATGTTAATTAAATAAGCTATAATTGTAATAATGATTAAAATTGTGTTAATTGCTCAGCTCTAAAATGTGACTAAATAATGATATAATGAACTTCTTTTTTAAAACTGTATTAAAATCGTTTAATTTATGTGCAAATTTCTTTTGGCTGGCCACATGCCATCCTAATGCCAAAAGTTGCTTTCTTTTCACTTTTCTGCCATGGAAATTGAGACATTTTAACATAAACATTGAATATTAAATATTAAATATAAAATGATGTGGTTGTGTTATAAAAAATAACATTTCAGTGAGATGGCACAGTGTAAAGAAATGCCTGGAGCGATCACACGCCTGTCGGACCTGAGTGCTTCACAATATTCCTTCTAGTATTTCTGTCTATATGTGGAGACATTTTTGCCTTCTTGTGCAGTGCATGTTTAAGTAGCAAAGAAAGTGAGTCCCTTGTACAAGGAACTAAATATTATTTTCCACACTTCTCAACAAATGAGGCTCATCTGAATGATGGTTGTGAGGCATGGATGAATACAGATGGTCTTTCAGAAGTCTTTAATGATCTGTATGGGACAACTGAGATCCCAAACTTTTACTACTGTAATAAAGACTCCACAAAGTTGGACTAAAGTTGAGCCCTCAAGCTACTCTCAGAGATGATTTTAGAAGACTTTAATTGAGTTGTTTTTGAATAGGGCTATAGTCCTTATAAAGAAAATGGGACAACAGCAGAAGTGAGTTAGCTGATTTGTTTGTTTGGTGTTTATATGTATAAAGGCAGATTCAGATCATGATACACATATTTAATCAGTCTTTATATTAATATATTGTTTCTTTGTACTTTTTCTGTATAAATAGTTTTGGTGTATGAACTCCTGTACAGATGTAGTCTTGTGACTGCTGTTTGGGTCAGATACATAGAGATACACAATAGTTGTCTTTAGTCAACTACAGCCCTATTTTCTACTGTCCTGTTTTGCCTCAATTGTCATTCAGATAATCTGTCATTGTCCCATATCAGTTTCTCTCGAGAAATGTTGTTTTACCAGTTTAACTTGCAGTTGCTGCACCTAGACTGTAACTTAAAATGGATGTCCTGGTTTTTGTCGCTAGATTCATTCAAAGTTTTATACCGTGGTCAGGCTGAACAATTTCAGAAAAGTATCTAATTGCAATATTTCTGATAAGCATTGCGATTTCATCTGCAATTTATGTTTTAATAATATGACTCTGTTCAAATGTCACAATTTAAACTGATTCAGAATTGGGTAATAGGCCAATGAACTGATAAACTAATACAAGAATCACATTTCAGAACATGTTTTTACTGATGTAAACATAGCAGTTTTTATGCAGAATAAGACAGGACAGTACTTCAGAAGCTGCAGCTTTTGCTAATTGCATCTATTCAAATTGTGATTTCAATTTGACGGCAATGTTTTTTTGTTTACTTTTGGCTTCGTGTTTTTGGCACTATGATCTCATACATACATCATTAGTATTAGAGATCACTAACCTTCTCCAATTTGAACCAAATTTCTTATTGGGGTCTTTCAGAGCTCTCTTATCAGATTAGCAAAAGTGGATAGGCTTTCAACTGCACAGGGCAAGAAACAGCCAGGGAGATACTTATTTTAGACCATTGAAGACACTAATTATGGTCCCGCTGCTGTGAACTATTATCTGTGATTATATAGAAGCTTTTCTTACCTTAGTTGGAGTTTGGGGAGTTGCTATTGTACACTGAGACTTTTTAATTACACTTTTAACTAAATAAACATTAAAATATGGTTCCTGAAGGCCTATATATATATATTTGCAAATATAATTCAATATAAATAAATTTACAAAAATAATAGCGTATTAGGGATGAAAATTTTAAAATGTTTTTGATGATTTGCTTTAATAATGCCACTGTCTATTATAAAAAAGTTTTCATATCAATTCGAAGTCAAGTTAAATGTATTTATAAAGCACATTTAAAAACAACCGCAGCTTCCCATAGTGCTGTACAAAGGCAATATCAATTTCAATCTTTTGAAACAAAACAAGCAAAACTACAATAAAACAATACAAAAGTGTCCCGGTCAGCTTGTGTTAAAAGTCAGTGGAAAGAAATGAGTTTTCAACAAAGACTTAAAAATATTTAAAGATCAGGCTGTTCTAATAGCCAGAGAAAGATTGTTCCAAAGTCTGAGACCAGCTACAGCAATAGCCCAGTCCCTCTAGTTTTTTAGCCGTGACCTTGGAACATTCAAAACCATCTGATGTCAAAATTCTAATGGGAACTTGGACAGAAAGAAGCTGTCATGTTGTGAAATACTGCATACGTGTCTTATCAAAATAGAACTGCTATTATTTTTAGAGTTGACTAGTCATGATCAGTCGATTAATTAGTGCAGCTCTAGTGTAGTAATTTTTGGCGTGATCATAATTGTTCTGAGATCTTTTGTCGCCCCCTTTTAGTTTTTTAATCAATGCACTGGGCATGTCTTTAGTCGACCAATAATTTGTTTGGGTTGTGGTAGGCCTGTCATAATAATTACTATATTGACCTATCATTCAGTACATAAAAGCTGCACCAATGTATTTTAGGGCTTAATGTTTATCGTGTCTACAATCTGTTTGCAAAACCTGTGAGATTTTTTTTTAAGTCAGATTTGAGCTGTAGAGGATAGGATAGATCATCCCTTTAAGTGATTATTTAACTTATTTAAATATGTGTTTGCTGGGATTATCCTGCTTTATTTTAATTGTGTAGCATAAAGTAGTTTCAATATTATTGTTTATCTCAGTATTTCTCTATAGCAGTATAACATACTTTGTTATCGTGACAGGCCTAGGTTGTAATCCGTTATTTTATTAACTGATACTTAAAATATAAATACCAAGGAGATGAACAGAATGTTTAGGAGCCAATGCATGGTTCATGAACATCACTATTACTTTGTTTTTTTTTTCCAATATCACCCCCTTTCGTCTTCTTCGCCCCTGGCATTTGTAAATATGATCACTCGCTCCAACTTTTCACTTGGCTCAAGAAGCAAGTGGATAAATAGGCCAATAACTATGCATAAACACGCTAATGTTTAGGCCCTTAAGGGATCGTTCCTCCAGTGGTTCCTCCGCAGAATACCAAATTCTTCAGCTCCAGCAAGTAGTAGCCATTAGCTGCTAATATTACTGCCTCTCCCACTGCCCTCTCTATCGGCCCTTTTTATGTTTGATGATACCGCAGTGCTCTCTCTCCATCAATTGAGTATTAGTGTTTAGTATTTTAGGGAGTACATATATTTTGAAGTGAAGGTTTTTATCAGACTGTTTGCCCTGGTTAGAAATGCAGTGCAGAAGCCTGTGATTCTGAACTGGGGGTGCAACATTTGGATATCAGGAAAGCCATAATACTATAGCTGCAAGTAGGGATGTCGCAATATCCTTACTTACAAATAATCTCAGAAGAAGCATTGATTAGTGATTGTTTGGTCACGGTACCAATAATAGTAAATAATCATCAAACAACACTGAAATGCTTAATTTTATTTTTATTCACATTGCAAAACACAAAGTTTAAATCTGTCAACTGGACAAATTGTTGTAGGAGTGAAGATGTTTCACTGCTCTTCCAAGCTGCCTCTTCAGCTTGGAAGAGCAGCTTCTTTTGCTGTGTATCAGACCTGGTCGACTGAGGGATTACACAGATATCAGCTTTATTAAAACAAACTTAAATTTCAAAAGAAAAATGTGGCATAAATGATATAAGACCATTTAATATTTCGGTTACCTTTTTTGAAAATTGAATTTTAAAGTAAGAGGGAAAAAAATGAGGTTATGGTATACTTGTTATGTTAATCCTTTGTGAAGGAATTCATTATCTCAGTTTGACCCTTTAATGCTAAGGCAATCTGCCAGGAGCAGTAAGCTGCTGCCGTATATCGCTCTGGGACTCCTCTCCAGATCTTGAGCTCAGCTTGGTCAGGACCACCTAGGTGGAGGATGGATGTATTGGCGTGATGGGGGAAACAGGAGGGCCAGGAGAGAACCCATACCGATACGATATCAGAAAGGAACCAGTTCTGTGTAATTAATCAGATGTATAATTATGATTTTAATTATATCCCTATTCAACAAAATGCATTGAAATGTATCTGTAATACAGAGAGACCGATTGGTTGGCCGATATATCAGACTGATACTTTTTAGCGTATTGGCTAATTTTAATTTTTCAGTATTTTGTTTTGGCAGACCTGCTTCCTAAAGAATGTACATGAAACTTTATTTGTATAAGAAAAGGTAACTGCATATTATAAACTACAGCTCTCTTGTACATCTGTGGTAAAAAAAAGGGCTATGGGTGAGTTTGGAGTAAATTTAAATTGCATAATTTTGGTAAAATAATGAAAAGCGGCTCTATTTATCAGCCCAAAAACATCAGCAGAGCTTATCAGCTATTGGTTTCTCTGGATTCTAAGCTATTGGTATTGACATCGGCCATGAAAATACCCTTATTGGTGGATCTCTTATCTATAGTCATTGAAAATGTATCTTCAACCTTTTAGCTGACTATTAGCTAAGTGCACAGTGGGAACAGCAGGGCATAGTACCTGTGGTGAACCCTCCTTGGTTGATTTTGAATGCATGCTCGAGTCCTGGGCGAGCAGAAACTGGCGGAGGTATCTGTATGCAAGGCTAGTGTGTGTGAAGTCCAGAGGGAGGGCTGTGAACATGATGTGAATGCAGGGCTGTATAATGGGCTGTTTGATGGCTCCAGATCATGTTTTTACAATGACAAGAGCCCCACGGGGAGATCACAGAGATGGGGGGTGAGAAGAGGCGAGGCACAGGGTGAGGCACAGGGGTGAAAGTAAACACCAGCGCTTGTAAACAATGTGTGGGGATGGGAAGGCGGGGGCCTGTTTTGATATGAGAAAAACAAAGATAGGTTAATTGAACATTGTGATGTGAATATGAGTGCTTTCTTTTGGGTTTGATACAGAAGAGCACATAATCTTTCTGGTGGAGGGTGCACTGCGCTACATTATTGCTTTGCCTGGAATGCTCCACAGTATGGCATTATGGCTTTTCTATTTTTCATTTACTCAATTACACCTGTTTTTATTGCTCAAAATACATTCTTTCTGTGAGCGGGTCGACCTCTCTTTAGATTTGACCTGTAACTTTGTTTGATGGCACCACCTGCTTGTCTCCATGTTGTTACTGCCTAGATGTTTCCACAGTATGGTACTGAATTTATCTTTTTCCATGGAGACAAGTAGCCATGGCTGATACCATCAGGTTACCCATCGGATCTGTGAAGAGGACTGGTTCACAGTAAGAATGCATGTTAAGGTAATTTTAGCTATTAAAACACCTGTAATTGAAATAAATGCAAGCTAGTTGCTTGGAATGTTACACATGATGACAATAAACTCAAAGTAAGCAACACCACCTCCATGGACAGATGGCTGACCCACCTTTTATCATCAATCAATGTGCATTCAATTAATGCAAAATTATTGAAGGTGATGTACCTGATTTTTACTGTCTTAAATATGTGAAAAACTGAACTAGTGGTCACTTACCTTACTTCTCTGTGCCTCCTGATTATCTTGTATAATTGATTTTCACAACTCGGACACAGTGGAGTTTTGTCACTACGGTAAAGCTAACAATGACTAGCATGCTAACACGTACTTCCTGATTTTCAGACAATAAAATGCCTAATAATTAAATGCAGCATGCAGCAGAGATATTTTAACCTCAAGAGCTGCTTATACAATATATCTGTACTGGGGTAAGACATATTCTGCTCAAATGTGTGTGGAAAAAACAGCCCCTTTAACATGCTAACAATGCAATCATTGTATTTTTTTTGTCTTTATGTTATTGTGTTAAAGCCTACCAAAATGTGCATTGTCTGCTGAGTAAAAAGGACGAGACTTTTAAGGATAGAAGGCGAGTGGGGCGATGTGGTGTGAATGCTAAGCTCCGAGGCTTGGTTCCCCCGGGCGCCGCAAGAGCAGAAAAGATTAGATGGGTTTAGGTGAGTGGGGATGTGCGCCAGGCCATGCAGAGGTGTCCGGCATTAAGTGTAGTATATCTTTATGGGAGGAGCGTCAAGGTTGTCAGACAGGGAACAACACATCAATTCTGTCCACTGTGATACTGTAGGCCCACCAAGTCATTTGGGAGTGTATTCAAGGACAGGTACGCCTCAAAAACTCTACTCAAAGTATTGGCTAATGCCAGCACTTCTATTCAAAATATAAGTTAAATTCAATCATTTTATTATTGGTAACGTCTTAATGTTGGTTTTAGAAGACATCACAACATTCTCTATAGGTCATCTTATTTAATACAAATGGGGGTCAGCTGAATTTAAAATTGTTTTGTTGTGATACAGTTCAAGGGTGTAGTCACAAACATAAATGATCAGGTTCAACATTTGTGTATTTACTCTTTGGATTTCATGGCAAAGTCTAATGTTCAGTAGAGACTATGACATCGTCACATTTTAGAATCTGTGAACCACCAGTTTATTTATCCAGATAATAGGCATTACTACTTCCTGTCCAATTTTACCTTCTATGACTTTTTTGTTTGAGCTGTGGGTGGATATCATCAACACTACACAAATAAAATTTATACTTCACCAGAGGACACTTGCTCTCTTTAGAAAGTGGGATGTTTGTGTCTCAGTGCTAACACTAATGCTAATTTTGAGGCATAATAAATATTAAAACAACACCACAAACTGAAGAATTCCACATATAAAAATATTTCGGGTAGTCTTTATTTTAATTAATTTGTTCTATAAAGCCAATACACGTGCTGAAATGTACAAGTAACATGAAGATTACTGAAAAAAGATAAGGGACAAGAATAAATATTTTGCTAAGTTAAAACGTAAGAAAACGTATAGTGGCACAGAAATTGCACGGATTTTTCAGCACACATTACCCAGATTGTTTTTAGGACAAAGGGTTGGGGAATTTAAAAAAAGTCACATACAGCTATGACCCCCACCTCCCAGTGAAGACAAATTTAAGTGGCAGTAGCTCAGTCAGTAGCTCAGTGGTAGAGCGTTTGTCCACTGATCCGAAGGTTGACATAAACATGGTTGGCGGTGTGATTCAAGCTCCCACAGATGAATGCTGCTGTTGTGTTCTTGGGCAAGACACTTAACCCACTTTGGCCTTAGTGTCTGTGTACACTGGTGTATGAATGAAAAACATGATCATTTACCATTTTGCTAAGCAGAGGTTCAAATTGTACTAACTATGAAATGGCTATCTATAGGCTGTATTATACTTGTCCTGGTTTAGTCCTGATGTAGACTTGGTTTGGTTCTCTTCTTATCCTGTTTTAGTCCTGCGCTAATACAAATTTTATTTCCAGGTTTAGTCCCGGTGTAGTCTGTCTCCCTCCCTCACCTCTCTTCCTCCCTTTCTCCCTCCCTCACCTCTCCTCTCTCCATCACCTCCCCTCTCTCTTTTAAACAAATGATTTTATTTTTAACAATAATAATAGTACAAGATAAAAGGGCAATAGAAATGCAGACAGTGCAGTAGCATAATAGATAACTGTGAAATTTACAAGTAACACTGAGATAACTGTGAAAAGATATGGGACAAGAATAGATATTGTGCTGAAGCGTATCTTGGGCTTTGTTTACGATTGTTCTGGTTTTGCCTTGGTTTATTTCTGATGTAGACTTGGATTGGTCCTGTTCTAGTCCTGGTTTAGTTTTTGTATAGTCTTGATTTAGTTCCAGGTTTAGTCCTAGTGTAGTCCCAAATTTGATGTGTTTTGTGTGAAAACGGTTAAAGACAACCACTTTTTCAAATAATCTTTCATCTTTCTGAAGTTCCAAGTGTCTAAATTTTCTTTTGAGCTCAACCCTCAGAGGTGCATGTCATTCCCCTCGCTCAACCCTTTTCTCTTTTGAATTTTTCTTCTTTTTTTTTTTTTTTTTTTACAGGAATAACAGTACAAAGTAAAAGGGCCATTCAAGTTCAGACAGAGCAGTAGTACACCCACCTCTCCCTCACCCCTCCTTTCTCTCTCATCCTTCCTCCCTCCCTCCTTCTCTCCATCACCTCTCCTGTCTCTCACACCTCTCTTCTCTCCCTCACCCCTCCTCTCACGTTTGGGTTCTCCTCACCTCTGCAGACAGTTACTCCACCCCTCTGTGTCAAACTATCAACTCCTCACTCATTTATCTCCTTTTGTGCATGTCTCGTCTCTCCTTCACTGCTCTACACAAGTCACCTTACAACATGCAGCCACACACAAGAATTTTTCTCTGTTTTCTTATTGGCACTCGGTGTACTTCTCATGGTGCGTTCACCCACATAAAAAAGTAATTCATTTGTTTTAGATGTAATCCATTTCTTATAGTTGTTCTCCTAAGCTCTACACATAGAGATGGGACAAATGTATAATACCGCATTTTTTAATATATATATCCATAGAGAATTAGAATATTGAGTATATTGACTATATTTAAAACTATTAAATTACCTCAAAATGGTCATAAAGTAAAATTTCTGCTCTTTTGTGGTTATGTTGTGGTCCATTCAAGTTTTGTGTAATACTTGTGCCAGTAAATGTTTTGGTTGAGGATCATTTTAGCAAATTCTGGATTTACTATTAAAATACCATCTGAATATCGTTATCAAAATAATGCTGAAAAATATTGAGTTATTCCTTTTTGTCAGTATCGCCCGACCAGGGTTAGTAGTAATTGTTTCTTGACCCAATTTCTCACCACTTCATGCTAAAAAGTCTCTTAATTTGTCTTTGTAATCCCTCAGTAATACAGGTCTGATTCATAGCAAAAGCCAAAGTTAAATCTGTCAACTTCACAAAAAGTTGTAGGAGTGAAGATGTTTTGCTGCTCATCCAAGCCGCTTCTTCAGTTCTGGTCAGATGGTGGTGGACACTGCCTTATATCAGTCTGAAGGAATAAGCTAACTACACTGAAACTGGAAACAAGAGTTTGTTTAAAGTTTCTGTATGTAGGCTAGGTCTATTGAGCTACACTAAGTGTGCACTGTGCCTGAGACATACTTAACATATTCATACAACTCTTAATGGGTGTTTTTCACACTTATTGCCATCCTGGGTAGCTCTGTCTTTCTCTTTGTTTCCTTATGTCTGAGGGTGGAGTTATAGATGGGGGATATGTGATGTCTAAGGCCCCCATTCCTTTTCAAGGAAGGATTGTCTTTCCTTTAAAAAATAGCTTTTTATTTAACTCCTCTCAAACCATTTATTTTCTCTGGCTAAGATCTGCACCTCACTGTCTTCAAAGAAGCGGTTAGTGGCTTTGAGATGGAGGTGGACATCAGACTGGGGTCCAGAGGAACTCTCACGACTGTGTTAGTACATTCTCTTATGGAGTGGCTGTTAAGCCTGCGTACAGAAACTATAAACAAAAGCTGTCTCCAGTTTCAGTATAGTTCCCTCCCTTCAGACAGATATAAGGCAGTGTCCACCAGCAATCTGACCAGAACTGAAGAAGCGGCTTGGATGAGCAGCAAAAGGTCTTCACTCCTACAACTTTTTGTCCAGTTGACAGATTTTATCTTTGGCTTTTACTTTTCATTTTGGTGAGAATGACCTGTGTAGTAGTTCTGCCTAGAAGTTCTCCTAAGCTCTTCATGTTCTAGTACTTCCTTCATGACTCCAAACTTACATGTTCTTTTGTTTTGCTCTGCTTCCTCAGTGCGGATGGCCAGCCTGCCCTGTTACCTCCAGACCAGGTGCAGCAGTTGAACATTCGGGCGACAGGGATGCTCAACAGTGTCCAGCGCCTCTTCTCCCACCACATGGTCCAGACCTTTGGGTGTGATTACTCCACCAGTGGTCTCACTCTGGAGGCTACGCTCAACAAACTCCGCAGCTTCCTGGAGCTCCGGACTGCAGACGGACCGCGCCATGACACCTACCTGATATTCTACAGTGGGCACACGCACAAAGCCACTGGGTCCTGGGCTTTGGCTGGTGAGAACTCCGCGCTTAAGCTTGGACTTACTTGGTAACAACATGCAAGCATTAAAGAGGAGAAATTTGACCTCTATGGTGCATTAACTGCAAACAAGTAACACATTTAGATCAAATGTTACCTTTAATTGTTCTGAAAATTTGCCAAAAAAATAATGTATTATCATATTTTAGAAGTTATAAGTCCAGCCTCCCACCGCTCTCCGTACTAAGTCACTCCCCCTTCACACAATACACAATCAGAGTGCATTCCGTTAATGAAACTACTGCATGTTGCATCAGGTTTTTAGGTTGCTGTGTACAATTTTGTATCATGTTTTTGTTTATTTATGGAGAATTGTCTTGTGGGAACTTGAAGCTTTGTCGTAGGCTTATGGGCTGAGCATTGCAGAATCTTACAGCTAACTGTAAGGAGGGTTCAAACAGAGCCTGAGAGACATCACTAAATAACTGAAACATGCATGGATGACATCTAAAACCTCTTCAGGCATGTTTTTTGATGAGGGAACAATAACATGATAGAGGGCTAAAAAAAAAAAAAAAATTAAATTCATTATGCTGCTCTTTAAAACGTTCTGAGCATCATTAATAACGGATTCAAAAATATTTCTTAAGGCAACATCTGAAGTGGCTATAATTTAATTTAATTGTAGCAGTTTATATCTACTGTCTCTTTTAGTGTTAGCATCTTGCATACAGGTGCAGAACAATTTGTCAACAATATAATTTTCCCCAGCAAATGAAACATGCATAATTTAAATCAATTATGACATACATTGTTTACTGACATGCAGGTGCAGTTTCATTTACATTATCCAATTAATTATGTAGACTGGATAAGACTGGGTCATAAGTGTCGGCCTTAGTTAATGTTGCTCAGTTGTATATGTCCACAATGGAAAGATCATTAAATAAAAACAGACGCAAAAGCATGCCAAGATTCAAACCTCTTGACCTCTGCTCATTGAAAAGTTACTATTTGGGCCAATTTGATCAAATGTATGAAGTTGTAAAGGTAACCCTATTAAAGACGAGCTCTGTAACTTTTCTGATGGTGATCTCTATGTCATTTCTTTACCTGAAATGAGCCACAGTATGACATTAAATTTCATATTGCGTTTATACTGTATTTACAGATGTAGTATTGCTAAATTACCTTGAAATGTATTCATTGTTACTGTGAATGGAGTCACCCCTCAGCCAATCTGACCCATAAATTTACCTGTTGGCATTACCTACTTATCTCCACAGAGCTGGATAATTTTAATTCCATACAGTACAACATTCTAGTCAAAGCCCTAACATCTCCATGGTGAAAGCAAGTAGCAGACCCTCCACCAGAAAAGTTACATAGTTTACCTTTTTAATTGAAATCTGAATTTCCGTTAGCATTCCACTTTGGTTTGAGATCCAGCAAAAGCAGAAGTATAATTTATTAAGGAATACCTTTTTATCACCACAAAGCCATGCATTACAAATTTAGATTTTTTGCGATAAGATATTCTAGGTATTTCTCCTCCCAGAGCCATTTGCATTACAATCAGACAGTGCCGACTCTCATTTTTTCTCCTCCAGCCTCTTTGTCAATTAGAAACTGATTTGCAAAGATCACATAAGAGAAATAGTTTGATGAATTTGTCTGAAGTTTGCCTGCGAGAAAAGGGATTCTGGGAAACTTGGAGACATTTTGCCAAGTTTAGCATCATCCCCTGAAGAGAGATGAGAACCGCAGCAGGTTAACACTGTGTCAGCCCCGGCTCTTCTGTTGCCAGATTACATTGACACATTATCTCCACACGGAGCTGCAAACAAGAATAAAAATCCCCCCTTGAAAAGATAATGGCTTCCCCGTGTCACCAAACCCAAGGTGGCGCGACGATGTTTCCTGGGGGATAATTGTACGCAGTCTGACGAGTTTGCTCTGTTTTGGCGAGAGCCCAAATTGGGATCCGTTTATTTTGAAGTCCACATTTAGAGAGACACTTTATTTTTGAGTTGTTTGTTTGTGCGAGCTGTCTTATTATCTTACTGGTACTGAAGGTGGTCTCAAGGCTCATTAAAGCAAGACTAGCCAAAGAACGTCGCCAGTCCCTTATCCCTACTTTTTAGCTTAAAAATGAAAATGGAACAATATCAGTACTACAGTGCTAAAAACTTCTCATGAACTCACACAGTTGGGTACCTTTTTAGAATATGGTTTCAGATGAGCGGGCATGGGCAAATATCACTCCATGGATGATTTGCTAGTTTTCAAAAAATCGAATCCTGACTGGAAATCCACAAATTAACTTTATAATTATTGGCTATAAGTCATTTAACTGACCTTTCTGAATGAATAATGCCAACACTGCCAACACAATGTTTTGCAAACAGAAGTTGAACTTTAATGACTAGGCCTATCCATCTAAAACAAAAACTGCCTTTTGATCTGCCCTCCACATCAATTTCTGAGATATTCACTGGTTACAGAATGTTAAAACTATGTTGTCATAGCAATTAACAATTTAAACCAAAATATTATATCTTTTAAATTATGAAAAGTCTTAAAAATGTCGCCTCTAACTGGAATTTGAGACCAATGAATAGGTTATTTAAAATGGTACGCTTTAAACTAGCAATGTTTTGAAAGAAATGTAGACAAGTGCTTTTGACCTGTTGGGTTTCTGCTAATCCTGTCCTGTTGGTTACTTTTTACTCTGAAGACTCCATCTTCTTTGTGGACATTTAGTGGTTCAGTTTCAGGAAGAAGCTTTGCCCCTGGGATGGGACAATAAACAATATTATCATTTATTGTGACAAAAAGGGTCGACAATAATTGTCCGTGGGACATTTTATATAATCGTGATAATCACCATTATACTTCACTTCATAAAAAAGTACCATACCAGTTTGAATATGGAACCTGTTCATAATATTAAAATTATAATTATTCATATCCATAACATTTTTGAACTGTCAGCAACTTTAAGAATTATCATGATATAATCATTAATAGCAATTACTTTGGCCGTGATAAACACCAAATTTCAATATTGTCCCATGCCTAATCTCAGAGCATCTTACAGTCATATGGCACATTAATTAGGACTATATTTTACCATTTCCAGTGTGTTTCCCACATTTCTACTGAGACTGTGATGGGGCTAGGGACTCTCATTTAAAGTGCTGTACCTCTATGTAATTAATCTATCTCTTCTCACCACACTATGTAGTTTTTGGACTTCTTTTTATAGTGTAGAGCTTATTGTAAGACTATTGGTGATGAAAATTAGACTACAGGGTCCCACACTTCTTACTACCTGATTTTCACACCGCAGAAGGAGGAAATAGGTATTTAAATCTGTCCAACTTATCCCTAGCTTTCACAAACCCTTTAGCACATCAGTAATATTCAGATGCATATTTTTTGGCACATGCACGGCTTTAGAACTGCTTTTTTCAAATTGCAAAGTGAACCTTGGATGGGCCGCCCAAGTCCAGCCATTCAGAGCCCTGCTTTTGGCTAAATACAAATACTTTACTAATTATTAGCTACAGTCAGAGTGTGTATATATAAAGGGACATGGCTAACATGCTAACCGCCACATTCCAAATAGGAAGTGGACATGGGTGTGCTTCCGGCTCCATTTCACCGAAAAATTGTCACCCCTCTGTCTGTAACTGCTGCAGTCAGACTCATAATTTCGTTTCTGTGTTCATAAATCAAGATATGAACATTAATAACAGACAAATCAGGTGTCTTCTTTCCCTGAAATTGCTCCCACTAGTGTTTAGCAACAGGTTTAATTGACAGCATTGCTAAGTGCCCGCTCCATGCTAAACCAGCAGTGGGAAAAGGTGTTACCTTCAACCGGATTGGCTCTTTGGTTGCTATAATACTCGTGGTCAGAGTTTCAAATTTGAAACTCAGCTCCAAATTCGCCCCTATAACTGCTAGCCTTTATGAGCTTCATTTGACTGGAGCTGCATGCTATGGTTGACGTCACACTAGCTCAATATTGTCTTGGGGGGAAATACAAAATTGACTTGCCTCTATCAAAACAAAACAAAAAAGTTGTATACCCCAGGTGTAAGTGATTAGTGCTTTATATCTGAACATGATGTGGACTTCACTTACCTCTGCTTCTGTTCTGTGGCTGTACCATCTGGAAACCATGGGGTGCTATTTATGCGTTTGACATGACAGTAGAGAGACAGACAGACAACCCGCCAGCCTGAGGTGACAGGTTTGATCCCTGTAAAGACACTGTCCATCACGAGCTTTGTGTCCCGCCTCAGACGCCCTTGAACAAGACTCCACTGCACCACAGATTCTCAAATGTGGCACAGGCAGATACTGGCGGTGGTATTTCAGTGTGGTGTTGTCATAAAACACAAAAAAAATACTTAAACTGAAATTTAAAAGACCCATATTACTCTGTTTCCTGATCTATGTTATAATTGTGTTATAATGTTTCCTCATCAAAAACATAGTTGTGAGTAGAGTTGTGTTTTGGTTCATTCACAAATGTTTAACACACAAAGTCTGCATATTTAATTTCAGTCCTGGAATTGCCAATTTGTAGTGAACTAAAGGTCAAAGGTAGCTGTTAACTTGAAAACTACCACTTTATGATATCACAAGGTGGAACAGAGCATTTTGAGCTTTGGCGATGTAGACAGCCCAATAATGTAGGAAACATGTGTGAAATATAAATAATAAAATACAGATTTTGATACCACAATAATCATAAAACTGCTTCATGTATAATGCATCACAATACTTGAATATAATGTAATTTTGAAGGAAAAGGCTTGATGCACAATGCCAGTTTTGATATTATAATGAAAATAAAAACACTCATTTTTATACAATATAATAATCATGATAAAATAACTTTGATGTGTAATCCCTCATTGCTCCTGAAGTGATCCATGACTTTCAGACGGTCAAAACGTCTTGAGCTTAGAAACGTTGTCTCGATTGCTTTTGAAACAGTTGCTACTCATACAGAATAGTTTCTTTGTAATTGCCATGTGGTCCTAGATGAGTTCATTATTGATTTCTGCTTAAATCAGCACTTTGTACAGTGATGGGTTTTAAATTCATCACCTGTTATGAAACACTCAATGAAAAAGTAGAATGGCTGTATAAAATGTATTTATTAGAGACTACTTAATAGACTGCCTGAATATCTCACTTGCTTGTTAATCAGTTCATACAGGAACATTTAGTGCAAGATCACATGACTGCATAGGTCTAAGGACTGATGCACCAGGACTGAGATGGGGAAAAAAGGGCTTTTGACTGTTTTCCGTCACAAAAATTGAATATATTTCAAGGACAGACATCGGTGCCACAAATGCAGTTAGCAATCTGGCAACAAACACACTCATACTTGCATCTGTTTGTTTTAAATGGACCTAGCTATTTTTTTGTTTTTGTTTTTGATTTGTTTTTTTCTGTATTTGAACAAGGTGCTCATCAAAAAGAGAGTGCCCTCATTGGGCTTTCTCTGTATAAATAACCTAATGCTAGTATCCATACTAGTTTTTGAACAAAGCAAATGTGCATTTTTAGCACTTATAAGTAAGACATTCAAGAATTTAATTTTTGTTACTATTAAAAGCAGGAAAAACATAACATACTGCCCGCATTTAGAAACAAGACTGTGTAATCCCTCATTTTTCCACCAGTGGTTCAAAAAGCTGTTTGAGGTAGTCATCTGGGGTCTCATTTATAAAACATTACATGGAATTCTTGCTATGAGACTCCGGACACTGTGTTTAAAATCAAGATTGAAACAAATCAAAATGGAATGGCTTCTGGATGAGAGCTGAAAAGTCTTGATTTGATATTGTCCATATGACCACGTTGCAAACCTTTTCTTCTTACATCAAAAATCCAGTCATATTAATTGTTCATATTGGCCAGCCTTCACAAAAGGCCTTCCAAAGTCTTAGATTGTGCCCTGGGGGTGCCCTGAATAATATCTTTAATCCTCTTTTGCAGGTAATGAGAGTCTCCACCTGGCCCAGTTATTGGAGTTATGGAAGGAGAAAAATGCTGGCCATTGTGCGCGACTAATCATCATTTTGGACACCGAAAATTCGTTCCCATGGGTGAGGGACATCCGAAGAGTGGATGGCGCTTATGTGGCCGTGCAGGGGGCGGAGCTAACCCACACCAGAGTGGACCCAGAGTTTGGCGAGATCTCATGCCTCGGAGACTTCACGGCCGAGTGGGTAGATTTCAACTGCAACCCCGATTCCAGCTGCCAGTGGTCAGACAAGGCTCGCTCCGTTTCGGCTATTTACGGAGTGTCCAAGCGCTGGAGCGACTACATGCTGCACCTGCCAACAGGAAGTGATGTCGCCAAGCACTGGAAGACTCACTTTCCGAAGGCAACGTATCCCATGGTGCACTTGTCCAACTGGTGCTGTGGGCTGAATCTGTTCTGGTTGTGTGGAGTGTGTTTGAGGTGCTTTCGGAGGTGTAAGCTAGCCTGGTTCCCGCCCGCTGTACTGGACACTGGGCTAGGCATCAAACTGGTACATTCATAGACAATAAAGAGAAATGGATGAAAACATTTGGGAAACTGCAGTAATATTTTCAAAATGTGTTTTACAAAAGGGAGAATGTAAAAGGTTTGGTTTTAAAGTTTGCAGATTTGTACTTGATTTGCCGTATACGGTGCCTATTTAATACATGTTACAAGAGCATTAGCATGTTACATGCACACATAAGTAAATTACTGAATTGTGAAAAAGTTGTTCTATTGCAGTAGATTTTCAAAGTGGGGGTTAAATGGTCTTTGACAAGTGTACTAAATAAATAATTTAATCTTTTAGTAAATTTGTAAATTTGTTCCTTTTGGGTCCTGGTTGAGGCCAATTTAGTCCTGATGTATACCTGATTTGGTCCTTGTCTAGTCTTGGTCTAGTCCAAGATTAGTCCCAATTTGGATGTGGTCTATGTGCATGTGTGACCGTATTCTTGAAAAATATAAATTTTTATTAAAATGTATTAAAAGTATTATTAAAAGTTTTATGGCATTTCACAAAACTTTTCTGTTGGAATTAAGATAAAATAACTTTTCCTTGATTTACTGATGTGTGCTTGTACAGTGTTAAAATAAACGGGACATATTTAATGTCAATTTATTGTAACCAATGTAACCATTATTAGTTTTTTGTCTTTTAAGTTATCCATGTTCTTGGGTTTTGGGGTTTTTCATTTGCCTTTATAAGTGCCTTACTGATCTTTGTTTTTAAGTTTTATACATTCGTGCCAAAGTTATGTTTATATAAGTTAAATGTGCATTATGTAACTTTTTCGGTGGGGCGTTTGCCAACTGCTTGTCTCACTTGAAATGCTATTGCATTTCCTGGAATGCTCAACAGTATGGCATAATATTTTTATATGTCTCGTTTATGTTTTTATTGCTCAGAATTACTTTTTAAAGAAGACCTATCGGGCTTGTTTCTGCTATATAGTTATAACCTATGACACTCATGGATCGTTATGTTATAATTTGCACATTTTAAATCTCAGTATTCGTCTAACTCGTGTCTTCTTTACTGTGAGCCAGGCCACCTATCCACAAATCTGTAATGTGGCCCGTTCGTATCACCTTCTTGTCTCCATGAAAATAAAAACGTTTACCATACTCTGGAACATTATAGGCAACCCAGCAACATGAGACAAGCAGGTGGTAGATCCTCCACTAGAAAAGTTTCATAGTGCACCTTTAAACATGCATTTATAAAGTGACTGCAAGTAGAATGCAGTTGTTAATATATGTGTAAGGAAAACTGTTCTGTGGTACTGGTTAAATGGCTTTTGGACATGATTCACTGATGCCTCTGCCCCTCTGCTAACCACACTGACAAACCACAATGTCGATCCGTCTTTCAAATTGAAGGATACTTTCCATCTCACATTTTAAAAGCCATTTATCATTGAAATCTGATGACAGGGCTGTTCTGCATGTTGGCAAAATACAACAGTTGCACCCTAAGTTACAATATTGTATTATCTCTGACAATCAAGCTGCAGGAAAACCAATTTACTCCAATAGTGACCTTGTAATCTGATCTACAACTCTTTCTGTATAGTTTGCAAAATTGCTCCACATATCTTTACCGTGCTGCCTATTTTTTTTTTTTTTTTTTTTTTTTTTTTACTTTTAAGTATTATTTTCCTATCCTTTGCATTTTGCCTGAAGAAATGTTATGCCTGAAAATGACAAACTTTGGGAATAAACCAATTTGAAAACCTGATATGTTTTTGTTTTTTGTTTTGTTTTTTACACGGGAATTATTCATGAGATGGGTCTGTTTGAGAATGTGTCTACAGTAGAAAATAGTGGAAATAAACCATGGTGTTTCAGTTGGTTCATTTAACATGACTGCTGATACAGACACAAAGTAAACAGACAGTGTTGGAGCGCTGCCTGTCAAATATTAGGTTTGTCATTGGCATAGAGATGTAGAATTGGGTAAAGGAGCGGATTCAGTCCTTCGGGCTTTTTTATTACAATGATTCTAAACTTTTTGCACCTACTGTGAACATATTTGGCAGACAAAGTGTCCTTTTATACATAGCCAAATTCAGGGCTAATCTTGCTTTGCCAGAAAAGCACTAAACAAATGCATGAATAACAGAACTGAATAACAAAATTTACAAAAGCATTTACAACACTGTATTCAGACTACAATATAATCTGATGAATGTGTACTGCATTCAATAATATTACATTACCATAATTAAATTACCATAATGAAAATCCCTTTTTCTTTGGTAACTATTGGACACACAGCAAATTTGGACTAAACTAGGCCTCAACCTGAACTAAGGCATGGTTCTGCCAAATTCCAACACATTTGGTTGCATATAGAAAGTTTCGTTTCCTCCAACATTTTATTTGGGGGGGGTTAATTATTTCTCAAACAAATAATTATTAACTTTTGTAGGATGTAATCCGTGAAGACAGATATGTCACTTTTCTATTTAAATGAGTTGGTACAGAGCTCGATTGGACTTTTCTATAGTACTGTGACTGGTCTGACTCATACTGCTGCTGCTATAATAAGAACAGAACATAGACTTCAGACTCTAATACAATACAAAACAATACATGGTGATAGCATTTATTCATAGAACCCATTTCAGAATACTCTGAATAGGTGCCTTTAATATCCATGCATTAGGCAGGTGTGTGAGAAGTAATTTGATCTTTTCACAGTAGTAATTATTGGGACAGGAATAATAGAGTACACGTGGGTGTTATTTTCATTTCTTGTGCCCTGTGTTAAAGCTAAGGTCAGAGATTCATGTATATGGCTGTGGGATTATTAGATTATAGGATAGATTCATCTCCCAAACAGGATTAGGTAATAAAAGAGCCCTCTAACGCCCAATGTGCTGAGTCAGAGATGGACATACACAATGGAAATATATGCATAAGGAGAGGTACATGGAAATACAAAGCAAGGTTGTTTTTTGTTGCATTTTATAAAATTCAAACTCTTAAAGATGAATGAAAATGAATGGAAGTGAGGCTGCAAATGTGTTCCATCATCCTCTCTCGATGATCAACACTTACACACATAACGTTCATAATATGGGACGAAGTGTCGTACCAGTTTTAGTTAATTGGTTGGTTAGTTAGTTAGTTAATTCATTGATTAGTTAGTTGGTTTCTTAGTTGATTGGTTGCTAAGTTAGTTAATCAGTTAGTTAGATAGTTGTTAGTTTGTTAGTTAGTTGATTGGTTGGTTAATTAGTTGGTTGGTTTGTTAAGAAGTTGATTAGGTAGTTAGTTAGTTAGTTAGTAAAACAATCCTTTGTCAATATAACAGTGCTTATCAGTTTTATGGAAGGATAATCAATAAGATTAGTGACTACAGATACAAAGACCAAGCTGGTTTTATTCTATAACATTCTATACCATCAAAATTAAAATGGTTTAGCATGAAAATCAGTATTCTTTGTGTAGACTTGCAGTATTTTACTGACATGTGGTAACAGGTTTCATGTACAATATGTAATTTGAATAATCTCTGAGATTATTAGATTATGGGTTAGATTCATCTCCTAAACTGGATTAGGTAATAAAAGTGCCCTTTGAGGCCTTATGATGCTGAGTCAGAGATAGCCTATATCCACGCACACACACACACACGCACGCACACACACACGCACACACACACACACACACACACACACACACACACCTGCCCGCACACACATACACACACAGACACAGATTAGGACAGCATAGCGCCACATCCATCCACTTTGCCCTCGTCTCCGGCTCTTCCTCCAGCTGAGGCCCCTGTCTTTGGGGTAATTACAGCCTGTCATGGGGCGTTACCTTCTAATACAGCCAAAGTGATGTGCTTGTCATTTGCATGCAATTTATTTGAGAAAATACATTAGCTTTTATGGCCTGTGGAGCAAAGGGCTGTGAGAGCAGAGGCGCCAATGTTCCACTGTTTATAAGAGAGAGAACAGAACACAGAGTACTGATTTTTTTAAAACAAATGTGTCATAAAAATGCATTGTGCTGGTTTGAACTACTTGCACTAATAGGCGTAAAGGGCACCTGGGCTTTGATTGAAAATGTTAGGATGAGGTGGCAACTTTAATATAAAACTCTTAAGATAACATAATGTATTATTGTAGCATTGTCATAGGCAAGGCAAGTTTATTTGTACGTATAACACGATCATACAGAAAAGTATTCAAAGTGCTTTACAAAATAAGAAAGACATTAAAATCTAAATTCAAACAAATCTAAATCTAAATATTCATCATAAAATTAGCATTAAAAGAGATGAGTGCAGAATAAAAACCTTTCAGCCATATGCACAGTTGAACCGTTTTGAGCCTGGATTTAAATATTGTCAAAGTAGAAGCCTGTCTCACATCTTCAGGACAACTGTTCCCAGTTTTAGCTGCATAAAAGTGAAACACTGATGGCACTAACATGTCGGAGATGTACTTTGGTACTAGGCCATAGAGAGACACAAGCAGAGCTGCTTTAAAATCTATTCTCTGAGTCACAGGAAGCCAGTGCAGAGACTTGAGCACAGGACTTATGTGTTTGTACTTCCTGGTTCTAGTCATGACCTGAGCAGCAGTGTCCTGGTGAATTCACTGGTCCATATTCCCCTGCTGCCACTGAGACATAGATTTGAAAGTCATCTGCATTGATGTAGTAGGGCATATTATTGCTGCTTATTAACTGGAAGTATGTGGAGGTTGAACAATAGTGGTCCCAGGATCGACCCCTGGGGCACCCCACAGGTCAGGGCCATGTGATCTGAGACACAGTTTCCAATTTCAACAAAGTGCTTCCTGTTTTCTAGATGGGACTTGAACCAGAGATGCCCACCCAGTCCTCCATTCTCTGTATGAGGATCTCATGATTGACCATGTCAATCATAGCTGATGTAGTAGTGATGAAATGTTTTTTGTTTTTTTTTTTTGTGTAAATATATATAATTTACTGAGATCCTTTACTGACAAAAGAATAGACATTGAAGCCGTAGTTTGTATAATAGCATATCACTTTTTTTGAGCATCACTGTCATTTCTTTATATATATACATTCTTTTGTTTTGTTTTTTTCCGTAAACGCAATAAAGGTTAAAGTTTCCATTCAATTTCTAGTAGTTAATAGCCCAGTGTTTTGCAGTAATCTTAGCTGTCTCTCATAGCTCAGTGGTATTGCTAGTAGTTCCAGTTTTAGTACTTTGTAGTAAATACTTATACCTCTGCTATATTGCCCGAGCTGTCGCACACTTTCAGGACCCTAGGTAAAAGGGGATCTGGAATCATTGTACAGTTCATTTTTAAGAGGACATCTTGCTTGCAACTGTTACTTTTCTAATTATGTTGGTAAGAATGCCATGTCCTCTAGTTATCCCATTGTGGTGATGTTAGTCATTACTAAAACACTTCTATGTTTGATTCAAGTAAAGTTAGCAGGCTGTACTGGTATGGTCTTGTAATACAATATTCTTTTGCACATACTTCAGTCTTTTTGATATTAGTCACACTTTGTCTCTTTCCTCCTCACTCAGAATGACCACCGGACCAAGTGATTACTCATACAACAAGAACAGCACTCCAACTTTTCACCCTGCTCCAGCGCGTGTGGATGCGGCATGTCCGACATTGAAATGTCAAAGCCATTATGTGAAATTACACGGGCTGAGGACGTGTTTAGAAACCGTTTAGTCACGTGACGCTCTCTACTATGTCCACACACTTAGGAGGAGCTGCCCTAAGAGACACATTGTTCTTTTGACTTTGGTTTGGTAGGCTTCCTGTTCTGTAGATTTTACTTTTTAAAGATGTTCATATTGTTACTTAATAATTTAGACACAAAAGCCTTCCTTTATAAACAGTGTCCTCCAGTGTTCGTATTCACCTCATTTGTGAAATGTATATATATAAAAATCTGTGCCACTTTTGCAGTTAACCTCTATTATGTCCATGCACTTGTCATCTCTAAGAGCATTGACAAAGTTGATTACCTGGAAACTGTGAACTGAGACTTCAGATACAAAAATGCAGAAATGTTTTGTCTAATTTGTACTTTTTCTGCTGATTTTAAAATTGATGAGAGCTGCTGGAGTGAGTTTTGGCTGGTATATATGCTTACAAGTATACGGTGATTGTGCCAGATGATGTGGATGCACTCGATTCAATTAAAAGTGTCAATGGGAGGCTAACGAGACAGCTAGCTCAGTGGGATCAGGGCGAGTGTAATTATCTTTGTTGTCACAGTCGGATTGAGATGGGACAAGGCTGAGCTGAGACTGGAGGCAGAGGAGCTCCTGTTTGGTAATACACATCTGTTGTTTCAATATAATACAGAAACTCAAGTAAAAGTACTCAACAAATGTACAACAGAAGGTACAAGTTCTAACTTTTTTGATGAGTAGTCTGATACCTGGTTGCTTCCATGGTAATGTAATGGCTTTGCTTGGAATGTTCCACAGTATGCTTGAAGGTCCTATATTATGCAAAATTGGCTCTTGTGAGCTTTCAGCCATATTGTTACCCCATCAAAAACAAACCTGGAGTTGTTTTATTTCATTTATACATGTTTGAGTAATGCTTTATTATTAGTAGTATTAGTATATATCTCCAAAGCTCAAAAGTGTGATGTCATGAAGCAATAGTTTTCAGGTTAACAGCTACCTTTTACCTTTTGATCAGTAGAGATTGGCAATTCCAGGGCTGAAATGATCCAGATGATTCTAGTGAAGGTGTATGGAATTTAAAAACACGGTGGAACACTTCCTGTATTACCATACTGTGACACATTACAAGCAAAGCAATAACATCTTCTAGGAAACTAGCAGGTGACAGAACTGAATCAATTTCAGTGTTCCATGTTCAAAGCGCTGCTAAGAGCGTTGTGATGTCTCTATCACTAAGCCTGAAATTGGATGCTGTTATGATACATTATATCTTACATTGAATGTATAGTATATACTCAGCCTCAGTACATGGTGTGCCTGAACTCCCACCGTCCTTAGCATTTTAGAAATATAAAAAACTGCAAAGCTGAGTTCCTAAGAACCGTGGGAAGGCGCAAAGAAGTCCTTTGAAGAACTCCTTGGAGGACATTTTGGTTGATTATAATACTTTTGTGAATGTTGTTTTGAAAATGTTTGACTCAAAGACATGGTAGGTGTCTGTGGATGTCCTTCAAACACTTTCTTATGCCACCTGCTCCTGCCTCATCTCAGCTTAGTCTTTACCTTTGGGCCTTCAGTGGCTTATTGGAATCACAACAGGGGTCTCTTCTTAACCAGGACATAACAGCGTCCAGGTCTGGACTGGAGACTGGAGATTATAACAACTAAGCTTCAATGAAAGCAGGTCTACAACATGGGCTCAGCTCTATGCTCTATGTTCAACAATTGAAAACTGAATTTGATATAAAATATAACAATATTCTATACTTATTATTTTACACACTAATGATATAATCATATAAAAATACAGTATGCAAAAATGTAAGAAATAAAAAAATACATTAAAGGCACAGTATGTCAATGAAAATTAAAACCATATTTTGGAAGATTCTCCATGGAGATAGATACGTTTTATGCCATAATGTGGAAGATTATAGCCAACAACATTTTCATGGAAACAAGTATAAGGAGGCCCTCCCCTAGGCCAAAGATGAGTCAGGTTTGTGGAGATGCAAGACCACAATAAGGACACAAGTTCTTCAGTGCAATAAAAACACCCAAAAGAAAGTCTAGTTAGTCTATTTTTTTATTAAAAATGTACATGGCTTTAAAGAAATAATGTCTAAAAGTTGACATCTAATTGATCATGAGTTAATAACACCCTTTTTTCTTAAAAAAAAAAAAAATAAATATGATGTGAAGCAAATGAACACACAGCTGTCTTCCGTTTATACCCTCTAAAAGTTAACTAATAGAGCGTTTTAGAGCTGTGACTGTTAAATATCTTGTTTTTGTTAAGTACACATGTGCGTGTAACAGAAGCAAAGCCTCAGGAGGTCTCACAAAACCCCAGTTCATAGCAACCCCACAGCTGCTCACAGCTTCAGCCTGACGGGACATCACATAGGATACAGGGGAGAGGATTCAAACTACATATGACAGGTTTTCATGTTTTTCTAATTATGACTTGGTTTGGTGCACTAGAACCTGTGGGAAATATTCATCTTAGTTTTATGTCAATTCAGTTAACTACAGGAGTGATACAGAGTCCATCTGTCACTCACTGAGAAAAAGAAAGTTTATTTGTAGAGCTCTGTATGCAAAGTAATTCAAAGAGCTTCACAGAACAAAGACACATTAAAAACGCAATACAAACTAATGGCAATCAGAAATAATCACGGTAGATCCACTGATCCACAGGTTGGCAGTGCGATTCCGGCCCCCACCGGGAGTAATGCCGGCACTGTGTCCTTGAGCAAGACACTTAACCCACCTGTGTACACTGGTGTATGAATGAATGAGTGATTTCTTGATGTTAAGCACTTTGAGTGCCTTGAAAATGAAAAAGCACTATATAAAAATGTGGCATTTTACCACTGAAAATTATGAATTAATAGTTGTTTTTAAAGTACTTATTCAGTTGAATGTAGTCTTTTTTTCAGACTCAGTTAAATTGTTTGCCAGAAGGGATAACAAAACACAAATGCAAAAAACAACAACTGTTAGTAAGATTTTTTTTTTGCAAAAATCTGTTTTTCATACGTTTTCAATAATAGCCTCCTGGAACAAGTGCCTGTGGTTATTCTGGCCAGCAGCAGTAATAATCGAAAAGAATCAAGCTGCCTCTGCTGCACACTATTTGTCCAAATAACTTGTATATTGTTCTGTTTTTCTTTTTGTTTTGTTTATTTTGGGTTATATTGTTGTGAGGTTTGTCTGTACTGGCATATGTACAGTCCTAGTGCCGTGTGTATCTGATGTGATGAGCATTTTGTACTGTGGAAAACATTTTGGCATTGACAATACTGCAACTTGGTGCCACAAAAATGTACCCGATATGACAAAAGAAGAATACAAACTGTGGCAGAAACAACATTCAGTGTAAGCAGTTTTCTATGGCAACAATACTATTATGTAACAATGCAGTGTATAATAACCAACATAGAAATATATTGTATTAGAACTTTTGTTGTGTCACAAAAAATGCAAATAAAAAAGATCATTATTGAGCACATGTCACATCGAGGTTGACCTAGGTTTTGTGTATTTGTTTGTTTGGTAGTTATTGTTGTTTTAAATAAAAACTAAACCAATATAAAAAAAAAAAAAAACTATTTTTTATTTCGATTTTTTTCTCATTCTAAACCAAACATTATACTGAATTTGATGGTTAAAGCTGCTGCCCGGCTTTATAAATAGATTATATAGTAACAGAAGCAAGTTAAAAGATAATGGTGTTTGCAGAGCTGTCTCTACACCATGGACAGGAGGTGCTCTGGGGCCTCTGATGAGCACAATTTTATAGTAAAGTCATATAAAAAACAGTAATTTGTGCTTTGACAATAAGACAAAACACTGTTTATCATAACAGTTACATGTTGTTACATGTTCAAGCCTGTTAATGAGGTGAATTCTCCTCTATGAGTCCCTTTTTAGCCCAGGGACACAGTTGCATGGTTTGCCTACCCCACTGCTGTCTCATCAAATTGTAAAACATTTTATTGAACCCAGAAGAAAGAGACAGATGCTTTGGGTTGAGAGCGCTGTCTGAAAAAAGCTGTTCTAAACCTCTATGTGCATAGGCCCAAAAATCCACACATGTAACAAAGCTGAGAGCCCAGATGAGTTTGAAAAACAAGTACTTCAGCATTAAGCAGAGAGCTGTTGGCAGGGCCAGGTCTATACCAAAATACAAAGCTGTTGAGTTTTTCTGGTTATTTCTTTTGGAGGTCCATTTTCTGATCTCTTTGTTGGACCGGCCGCATTTCACCTTCGTTTGCTCTCAGGCTTTTTAAGGTTGAGCTATTTTACACCCAGCCGTTGATCATCTGCAGTTTAATTACCTCTGTGTGGACCCAGGCCATATTAGAAATCATGATCTGATGCATATTCAATAAATCGACTGAAACCGCAAATGGGAATGCTACTCTGCGATGAGGATTCGTCTGAAGATTTATGCAAGAATGACCTTCAGGTACTGACTTGTTATTCCTCAGCTAAGAAAATTCTCACCCACATGTGGATTATATGGTGATTTAACCTGGTATAAAACGTGAATAGCAGACCCAAATCCTCTCCAGTTTGGTGTAAAGCTAGATCGTAACATGAGGGACCACCAGCAGAGTGAGGGCTCATTCATGCATGTACAATACAGATTTAGAGGGTCTATGTGA
This sequence comes from Periophthalmus modestus, assembly GCA_019594935.1. NCBI lineage: Eukaryota > Metazoa > Chordata > Actinopteri > Gobiiformes > Gobiidae > Periophthalmus > Periophthalmus modestus. The sequence continues at coordinate 24,843,591 of JAIEZT010000054.1, read as the reverse complement.
GCTCAATTCCCCACTGGTGTCCTGGTTTGACCTTACATTAGATAAGTGCAGTTCCTGATTTGTCTGTATCTGTTATTAGCAAAACTGTTTTATTACATCCAAACTGATAAAATAATGTTATTTTTATTGTTTGACAGCAGGTTTGTAGATGTAACAGTTTTGATAGAGATTCTACCACATTCCTTTGCCTTGAACAACATTTCTGTTTTCATGAAGACAAGCAGGTGAGTGCTTCCAAGTACTTACATAGCTGTGGTGGGCAGGGATAGGGGGTAGGTGAAAACAGAACTTTTCCAAGCACTCAAGCTTCAAATGTAGGACAATGCTGGATTACTCATGAATTGTGACTTAATGGAAATACAACTTTAGGTAAGTTAATGAAGAGGGAATATAATTATAACATGTTTGAAAACTCAAAAAAGACATAATATGCCCTCTTTAAAGTACGACCCGGTTGTGTAGAGTTTTTGTTCGTTTCTATATTTGGGCAGAGGAAGTCCTGGCTGTGCGGGTGAGTAATGTGGAGCAGGTGCGCAGCAGGTGACAGGTGCAGGGCAGGAGCATTGTGAACCTTCAGGGGGTCAGTGACGAATCACCCAAGTCTCCCTAATGCACTTCAGACTAAAAAACAGGGAGTCAAAGGCACTCGAGAGCTAGTGTTACGATCCAAAGCCATCTCCTGATTATGGTGTCTGATAACTATTGGAAACTATTGTATTGTTAATTTGTTCTTATTTTTTAAAACAGAAAAAAAACATTAGACATGATGGCTAAGTTGTTTATGTTATAAGATTATTATCCAACCTAAAATCCTCTCTCTGATCTGAATGGTCACTACTTAAACCCCAGCACCTGCAGCTAATCATGAATCAGTGCTAGTGCAGCCTTTGCAGCTCAGTAAGTGCATTCTGGAGGTTCACATGAAGCATGGCCTGTCCAAAGGCTGGGAATGAGAAAAACCTGTATGTGTGTACTCTGTATGCAGGTTAAGGCTCTGGCAACACAGGTTCAGTTGTGATTGTGGTACCTTTTTTAAAACGGTAAGAGCGCAGGTTTTAGAGGCTCTTTAAGGTTAGAAAGCACATCGTATCATTAAGATTAGGAACATGGTTGCGTATAGAAAGCAGTAACTTGAAAAAAAAAAAAAAAGACGATACTTGCCTTATCACAACCCAAACCATAAAAACTGAAAACTAGTCAAAAATATGAAGGTCTAGGCCTGATACCATAGCAACCAGTGACAGCCTTTTTCAGTCATCTGCACCTGTCTTAGGTGTTTGTACAAATATGATTACAGCTATCACAGAGTCAGCTCACTACACTGTGGTTAGCTGCACCTGTCAGAACACATGGCTAACATTTGTTCCCCGACTAAACGTGTTATTTTGCAGTGAATTTAACAGTAAATGAGAATTGACAGAAATATTTGGGTAGTGAATCGCACCCCTCAATAAACAAAGCTAATATTTGGAATCACGTCAAATTTGATTTAAAAAATAAACAGACCTAGATTATGAGCTGAGCTATCATTTTCTGAAAGCTGGTGAAAAAGTAATGTATTCAAATGCTTACTACAGTTTATTTCTATTTATTTGTTTATTTCGAACATTTGTCTTCTTGTTTGTTTTTATCAGTTTATTTCTGTTTGCTTTGAAAATGTAACTTTCTGAACTGGAAACTTTTTGAATACAGTTAGTTAATATGACTAAAACTATTCATAACCTGAAAATGTATCAGAATAAAGATAAAGATAAGATAAAATAATAAGATAAATACTTTTGTTATATGACCTAGCCTAGTCACGCCTCCACAATAGTCCCAAATGAGACTTTAGTACTATATCGTTTCCATTCAACTCAGCATCAGTCTGCCACATTACATTCTTTATCTGATTTCACCATATTTAATTAGGAGTTTCACATTTGTAATAAAAGCCAATTATGAGACTGTCGAGGCCTGACACACGAGGACATTTTGCATTATCAAAAATCTATGACATTCATTTATCTAGCCCGAGGAGGTTTGCTAATAAACTCTGTACTGAAAAGTTCCTCTCTTTAGCTCTTGATGTGTGAAAAAGATAATAGCTTTGCAGTAAATGGGTGGCTGGCTCCTCTAATGATAAAACAGATATTGGTGACAATGCTGAGATGGCATATAAGGCCAACATATATCAAAACTACATGGGGACAACTCAACCTTAACCTGTGCTTAACCAGCCAATCAGCTCTCTGCACAATGGTAGCTGGCTAGTTCCAATCAGAGGGAACTCGGCCCAACCATTTCTGGTGTAATGTAATGTCTTGTGGTTTTTGTAGAGTCATGCTAAAATCAATACATCCTGACAGATCTTGCAGTGGACAGGAAACTGCAGGTGGATGTCACTGACAACATGTTAAACACTTCAAAATGTGAGGAAAACGTCTGCTTTTAGGAAGATACATCTGTGTGTGTCAGTAGTAAAATCCAAAAGTAAATTTTGTAAATTCTGTCAACTGGACAAAAATTGTAGGAGCAAAGATGTTTTGCTGCTCACCCAAGCCACTTCTTCAGTTCTGGTCAGATTGCTGGTGGACACTGCCTTATATCTATCTGAAGGGAGGAGCGAACTAAACTGAAATTGGAAATAGCTTTTGTTCACAGTTTCTGTATGTAGGCTAGGTCTATTGAGCTACACCGAGTGTGCACTGTGCCTGAGACATACTTAACATACTCATACACCCCTTAGAGAGTGTTTTCACACCTATTGGCAACCTAGTTAGCTCTATTGTTCTCTTTGTTTCCTTTGTTTGCTTTGAGTCTGAGGGTGGAGTTATAGATGGGGGAAAGATTATGTCTAAGGCCCTCATTTCTGTTCAAGAAAGGATTGTCTTTCCTAACAAAAAAAGCTCCTTTAACTCCCCTCTCAAACCATTTCTTTTCTCTGGCTAAGATCTGAACCTCACTATCTTCAAAGAAGTGGTTAGTGTCTTTGAGATGGAGATGTATGGAGGACTAGGGTCCACAGGAGCTCTTGCAACGATGTTGGTACTTCCTCTTATGGAGTGGGTCTTTAGTTTCTCCAATGTAACGTTCACTGAACTCTTCACTTCACTGAATGACTCCATTCAGTGCAGTGAAGAGTGCAGTGACCACATTGCTTTGTTCGTGGCTTGGGGTTTTGTTCTTTGGGTGAACAAGTTTTTGTCTTAACGTGTTTGTAGGTTTGAAATAGACCGGAGTAGTTCATGCTATCTGAAAATTCTCTGAAGCTTTTCAAACACACCAGTTGTGTAAGGAATAGTTACGCCTTTCCTTCTAGGTTCAGACTCCCTGTTGTCCTGTTATTGTCCTGTTTATTTGAAATTAGCATTAGCCCTGACACATAAAGACATCCCTTTTGTAAACACAGAAGACCCCTCTGGTGATGTTTTCCTCACATTTGTTAAGTGTTTAACATGTTGTCAGTGACATCCACCTGCAGCTCTCTGTCGACTTAGGATTTATTGGGAGACGGTCGGGACAGACTGTCCTTCTGATTGGAACTAGCCAGCTACTGTTGTGCACAGAGCCAATTCAAGTTTTACTAGATTTTGGAATATGGCAATTTATATACCAATGCTATCCTTTTTTCAAATTTCACTTTTAAAGGCACTGTACCTGATTTATGCTGTCTTAAAAAATGTGAAAATTGGAACTAGTTTATTGTAAACGGTTGGCAGTGGCCCAAATTTATTCCTCACTTACCTTATGCATTCTGAGCAGCCTATTTAAATCTTTGTGATGACTTTACATGTACTTTTCCCATTTTTCAGCGGCTGGTGCAGAGTTTGCCGTCACAGTAATGCTAACAACTACCATTCTAACCGTACTCTTACTGATTCTCTGACAATAAAACGCTTTATAATTAGAGGCAGACAGCACACATCTGACTTATTTTGGCCTCAAGAGCTGCTTGTACAATATATCTGTACTGGGGCAAGACAAAAATACATGGGGAAAAAAAATGGGTACAGGCCCTTTAATAATTGTGATTCCAGTGATGCTTGGCTGCCTCTTGCGCTGTTCTCGCTCTTGAAAATTTTGAAGACCTCTTTGCATAAGATGGCATGATTGGTTGTGATTTCTCAAGCAGAACTCACCGGCTATAACACTGACAGGCTCCAATGACATCACTGTAAATGTCAAGGCGAGCAAATCAACATGCTGTCAGAGAGAGACTACCAATTACCTCGCAACCAATCAGACAGGTTAGCATGCAGATTAGGTACAACAATTTCATCTATTTCTGACAAGTGCTTTTTAAATAAATTCAAAAGGAGTTGCACAAATTGTATGTATATTTGCATGGGTGTCATATCCCAGCTGAGTGGTTAATTTATCTCGCCTTTAAAGGGGAAAAATGATCTGTGGGCCACTGTGAGTTTTTGCTCAGTATGAAAAAGTGATTTATTTGTAATGTCATGGCGATAATAAATTTTAGCCCTAGAGTGTGGTAGAAGTGACAGCGGCTCAATTAGAGTGCTTGTCTTTAAAGGTGCACTATGTAACTTTTCTGGTGGAGAGTCCGGCACTTGCTTGTCTCATGGAGATCTTATTGTTGTACCAGTAATGTTCCACCATAGGGCATTAAACTGATAACATTGTGTTTTGTTACGTTTTTATTTCTTCAAAAATACCTTGTTAAAATGAATTCACACTATGAGAGCGCTCTTCTCTCCATAGATCTTACCTGTAGTTTGGCCTAGAGGTGTTGTACCTGCTTGTGTCCACCACAGATAATTTTAATGCCATACTGTGGAACATTTTGAGGAACACAGTACCATCTCCATGGATACATTGTGCACCTTCACTTTACTTTACTTAAATTGTGAGTCCAGTAAGCTTCTTCAGTTTGATAAGGTATTTATTTAACTTACATTTAAGATCTGGTACAGCAAAAACCTTCAGAATGGAATGAACTCAAAATAACTTTGCAGCCAGCTGCATAATTTAAGTTGAGTCTGTTTGTTTTTATAGCTAGATTAGAGGTTCAATCTCTGCTCCAGTCAGTGCATAGATGTGTCCTTGGGCAAGACACTTCACCCACCTTGTCTTAGTAAGTGTTTTGTGAATGAGTGATTGGTGGTAGTCAGAGATGCCATTGGTGCAGACTGGCAGTCACGTTACTGTTAGTCCACCCCAGGGCAGACAAAGAAGTAGTTTAAAGGTCCTATATTCGCAAAATGGATTTTTGTGAGCTTTAAGTTGTGTTAAAATCTTGTTATTTCCTCAAAAACATACCTGGAATTGTGTTTTGTTTCTTTCACACATGTTTGAGTAACCCTTTATTATTAGCCTGTCTACATCTCCAAAGCTCAAAATGCTCTGTTCCACCTTGTGATGTCATGAAGTGGTAGTTTTCAAGTTAACAGCTATCTTTTACCTTTAGTAGAGACTGGCAATCGCAGGGCTAAAATCATCCAAATGATTCTAGTGAAGGTATATGGAGTTTACATAGGAGCACTTCCTGTATTACCACATGTGATGTCATGTGGTAATACAGGAAGTGCTCCCATGTAAACTAGAGTGTTTTCAGTTTGACAGGAGAACTCAGCCAACACATACAGGGTTTGTGTTTTAGACATGTGTGAATGAAACAAAACGCAACTCCAGGTATGTTGGTGACAAGGAAGCAACATAATATAGCATAATATGGGCCTTTTAAAACAGGGTGAGGAGTGAATGAAAAATCCAATGTAAACCCAATATATAAACCAAATACTTTATTACTACAGCTTTGTGCTCAAATAAGTCTCTAATATGGTTGCAGTATGCTGGCTAAGCACTTTTCCTGTGTGGATATCTGGGTACTACCTTACAACCCAAGAAACCAATTTCATCCCCCAGTACAAACATTATGGTGTTGATGGAAATGAATGGCCAGGCACGGAAGTTGACAGCCACACTTTCCATGTATTGGTTTCTGGGTCAGAAGCTCCCCAAGATTTACTACAGCATGTTCAATATATCCACACACAACATGAGAAAAGCCGGGGTTATTCTGAGTGCTCAAGATGAATGCGTTCAAACATGAGGTGCACAATTTTCTCAAGTCTGTGACCTAAACTGGATAGATTCAATTTATCAAATGTAGTCGCCTCGCAGGACATAGATTGGTACTAACTAATGTGATTGGTTTTATGAACTGTACGGTCTATGTCCTTTTTTAGAAAGTAACAACATATTTCATTGTCAAGGAAAGCAAGCAAGAATTTCATTGCATAGTACACTGTTTTCACTGTGTACATGACAATATATCTATATTTTTTAATGTCTAAACAAAGTTGTTGATTTGATGGGAACTGTAGCTCAGCTGGTAGAGTGTTCACCGTCCACTGATTCAAAGGTTGGTGGTTCAAATCCTGCTCTTGACATAAACACCATTGGTTGAGCTGTCTCCCACAGATGAATACTGATGTCATGTCCTTGAGCAAAACACTTAACCCCCCCTTGCTGTGTACACTGGTGTATGAATGTGTGAATGGGTGTAGTTCCTTGATGTAATGTGATTTGCGTGCCTTGAAAAAGTGTTATATAAAACTTACGTGGCAATTTATCATTTAATTTAACCAACAAAAAGTTAGAAATTCAAACAGTGAAACAGTCATTGGTCAATAAAAAACTAGCAAATTAACCAACATTCTCAGGAACAAGCAAATCGATAATTGTCCCAAAGCGCCCCCTGTCCGTAGACCCTCCTTCTCAGCAAGGAACAACTACAAATAAACAGTGGGGAAAAGAGAAACCTGGAGGAGAACCACAGTGAAGGAGAGATGCACTCCCATGGATGGACAGGCTGCAGATGTGTCCAGGACTCATGCATCTATTTGGCACCGTGCTGTTTATTCAAGGCAAAGCAATATGGCAGAACCCCACCAGAAAAGTGACTTGGTGCATCTTTAAGTTATTGTGTTTAACAAACCAATCAAAGCAGGCAAGCATTTGATGCACACTGAATAAAGCAAATATATATTCAGTTCAATTGTATTTATATAGTACATGTAAATACAACCTCAGCTGCCAGTCTACAAAAAAACAAATACAGGTAATATGATATATAGGCAAAGAACAATAAAAGTGTAAAATACCAGTAAAACACCAAGAGCTAGTCGAGCTAGTGTTAAACACCAGGGAGAAGAGGTGGGTCTAATCTGACAGGCAGAGTGAGACTGTTCCATAGTCTGATACCACAGAAAAGGTCTGTCACCTCCGTCACCGCTCTGGGCACAGGCAGTCGGAGCTGGTCAGCCGACCTCAGGGATCTGGGTGGAGGTCTGCAGTAATTCCTTCATATAAAGAGGACCCATAGAGTGCAGACATTTAAACACAATCAATAACATTTTGAATAGCACCCGATATGAAATAGGGACGCCTTTATATGACTGTTGGCAAAGACAACTTGTTGGCAACAATTCACCTCCTTTCCACATTATGCGGAACAATTAAAGTGAATTGAACAGCTCTAGCTGAGAAACTGTGGAGGCTGTGTTTTAAAGGATTTTAAAACCGCAAATGATGTATTCAAGATATTTGTCCATTTTTACAGTGATAATAATAGAATAGAAATTTATATTTATTTTGTATTTATTTATTTATTTATTTTTATCTTTATCTCTTATTAATATGTTTGCACTGAGGTGGGAGAGGACAGCAATTTCATCTGTGCTATATATCTTGTACGTATATTCACATGTGACAATAAAGAGAAATTGAATTGAAATTGAATTGAATAGTACTATTATAGTATTCAATTTAAAACTATTGCTGGGTTTCAGATGAAATCACAACAGACTAGGCCAATTAAGTAATACAGATGGGGGACGGCTAAAATGAATATTGCTATTGTGTTTAGTTCACAGTTGACACCTTTTGTTGTTCTTGTAACTGTTTATGTGTTGTTAATGTAGCTGCTTTTGTATGTGACACTTGGTTACTATGCTGACAAGTTGATGTGAAGGTTTTATTTGTCAGTTACTGTTCTGTTTTTGGGACTGGCTTAAGTGAGTTGAGACTGCTGTTTTTTTGCTCTTGTTTTGGTGTGGGTTATAGCCTACAATAGCCTTGTGTTCAGAAAATGAACAACGAGAAGACAGGCATGTTTCCTTACACCAGAACACTACATTGGTGTCAGAAGTGGCATGATCAGTTCCAAAATTAGTATTCTTACGTTTTGGATATATCTGAAAATAACTGATAATAATTGTATATCTATAACTTCTATACTGCTGTGTCTCATGCTATACTGCTGCTACTACTCAAGTTAATGTATTGAGAAACTGTTGAAATTCTCGTTCAAAATGAAATTATAAAATCTGTAAATCTTTTGATCCGTTTCTCAGTCTATATAGATATATGTGAGAACAGGGATAAACAACACTGGTCAATTGAGTAAAGGTGTTCTTATTCAAACACCAATTCATTGTAATTTACAGTGGCACATTACTTCAGTTGACTTTACTGTTTTGACATTGGCGATCCTTAGAACATCCTTGCGTCCCGGATAGTGTCCATTCTCAAATTAATTACTGTCTTGGGGAGGCCGTAGCATCGCTGAGTGCCCGCTGTTTTAATTAACACAGCCAAAGCCACAGCTTAAGTTATTCACTCAGTTAATTCTCTGTAATGCAGAGCCATGCAGCCAATAAAATGTGGGCACAGTGCAGCAAAGTGGAGTGCAGCCTCTCTGTTACACATATGTGGGTGTAAATATGCATATGGCAGCACAGCTGGACCAAGCGTATGGGGGAAACAATACAAAACAAATATTAGGAACATTAGGGAGGCACGTCTCCTTAGATAAAGAAAATAATACATAATATAGCTTTGATTTTATGGCATCTGCTTCCGAATATTCATAAGATCATCCATTACAACTAATCACCATTCCCTTATTGACATGAACAAAGAACTACAGCCAGCTAACTCACAGGTCAGTGGTTCAAGCCCCTCTGTGACTGAAAATAAACATCACTGTGTTGGAATTACTCTGACTGGTGGTGGATGCAGAGAAAGGTGACTTGTCTCAGAGCAGCTCTGGCTACAGGTCACCATAGAGTTTGGACAGTAAATAGATGCTGATATGAGGGAGATATATAATACTATAGTCCTGCATTAAATATTTGGTGAATGGTCAAATGGTAAATGGTCACATTTTTATATAGCGTTTTCCACCTTCTAGACCAGGGGTCACCAACCTTTTTGAAACCGAGGGTTACTTCATGGGTACTGAGTCATATGAAGGGCTACCAATTTGATTTGTTCTTCTGAAATGACAAATATGGTCAGTTTGCCCTTAGTTACACATTATTAATAATAATTAATGATAATCATCTCTGAAAACACTGATCACGTTCATGATTTCTCACAATCAACAATGACAGCAAGGTGGGAAACAGATATCAGTATTCAGCACTTTAACTTTATAAATCTCAGTACTTGTTAAATTTCCAGAGGATCACTTCATCTCAGTGTCCCATTTTCACAGGCCACTGACAAACCTTTTTAACAAAACAAAATATTTTGCACCATGTTTCAAAAAGTTATCAATTATGTAATGTTAAAGAAAAATCAACTTGCATATTTTTAAATAAATCTCTGTTGCTTTTTATGATTTTTTTTTTTTTTTCTCTGGTCTCGTGAAAAAAAAAATGTTGTTTACCTGAAGCTGCCGTTAGCTCACGTGCCTTTTCTGCCCGTAGTTTACGTCCTGGTCGTAGTTTACGTCCTGGTGGTAGTTAGCGCAGTAACTTTTGTGACACGTAGTGAAATGTCCCTCCACGTTGTGCCGCTTTGCCATTGCCACAGTCGCGCCGCAGATGAGACACACGCAGGTTTATTTTACAGTCGTGAAACTACACTCAGAGATAATCTTCACAGCGCTCGCGAGCGGAGCACTGGTTTTGTCACGCGCACAATACTGACCTTTGACCTGAGGAGGTCAGAGTTCACCTTAACTTTTCTAAACTTCATGTATAATGAATATATTTTTAAGATGTTGTCATTTTTAAATCTATGTAAATGTAAGGGTAATTAAAAAAAATAGCAACAGAATAAAATAAAATTTTAGATGCAGCTCATTAGTGAGTTGTGCTATTTTTAGAAGCGGCCTGCGGGCGCCTCATGTAGGCCTTGCGGGCGACCTGGTGCCCGCGGGCATAGGGTTGGTTACCCTTGTTCTAGACACTGAAAGCACTTTACATTAAGAAACCACTCACCTATTCACACACACATTCATACACCAGTGTACGTAGACATTGGGGGCAAGGTGGGTTAAGTGACTTGACCAAGGAAACAATGACAGTATTCCTCTGTAGGAGCTGGAATCGCACCACCAACCTGTGGGTCAGTGGATCTGACCACTCTACCAATGATATTTATGTCAAGAGCGGGATTCATCTGCTTTTTTACCAGATTTTATTCAACTTCCATTTCCAGGTAGGCAAGCAGGTTACACAACAAGGTCAAATTACAGGGCAAATATGTGGAGAGGCATACAGAGGAACTATATATGTTTTTTTCTCATTCTTAGCAGAGACTGCACAAGCACTGATTAATGACCGGCCGCAAGAGCTGGGGTTTAGTGAGGATTTCAGCAGTGAAACTGGTAACCCAAATGAGAACCCAAATGAAAGACTCATGTGAGGCTCAGTCTGCTTTCTGATTGGATTATCATTTTTTTTTTTTTTTTTTTTTTTTTGGTCAAGAATAAATCAACATTTCAATTGTAAGAGCTATATTGGATTTCAACATGTACCTGGGGACATTTTTTATGGAATTTAAAAAATGTTGTATATAGTTCCTTTCAGTAAAGTACTACTAAAGTACTAGTAGTACTTTACTGTAAGAGTAGGACAATATAACATAACATAAAAGAATCCCCCATAAAGGCATTTCCACTTAGCTTCACAAAACAATGACTGCTAATATGGCTTTGTCTCTTGGCGGTTGTGTCCAAACCCTCTCCACTGGTCTGAGCTAATCAATAGAAAGCTTTTTGCAGTGGGCAGGGCAGAATACAAAGGACCCCCGAGTAATAAAAACCTCTCCCTGATGTCCCAACTTCAATCTCTTAGGCGCTGGTAAACATCATTGATGAGTAAATAAAGCAATGGTGGAGGGCTCGTCTGGGCTCCTGTCTGCAGGTCAGGACACCACAATCAGTCATCCCAGACTTTTGTGAGAGAAATAGATACATTTTGTTAAATACAAAGGAATAAGTAGGGGTAATGCTATTCTTAAAGGTCCTATATTACATAAAAAATACTCTTGAGTGTTAAGCCATGTTATAATGTTATTACCTCCTCAAAAACATATGCAGACTTGTGTTTTGTTTAATTTATACGTGTTTGAGTAATCCTGGTTTACATCTCCAAAGCTCAGAGGCAAGCAGGTGATGCCACTGTGCCAAGTTACAAGTTAGATATGTGGAGAGGCAAGACTGCTCACATTAATAATACAGAATTTTCATGGTATTTTCTAGCAATAAAGCTCTGTGTTTTTTTAAGTGTCATTGTACTTTTTCAAATTAATAATAGCCTACTATAATGGGTCCAGAATCATGAAAATAGGACAGCTAAAGTGTGTAACAATTTAAACAAAATATGATACTGTTTGAATAAAAAAAGTTCTCAAGATGTTGTATAGAACAGGAAGCTGAAACCAATGAATATTTGCTTTGTGTTTTTCTACTGAATACCAGCAGTGGATGAAGCACTCAATTTTGTTACTTAAGTAGAAGTACACATACAGAGGTACAAAGTTACTCAAGTAAAAGTATCACATGAAAAAATTTACTTAAAAGAATTTAAGTACCCATTTAAAATGTACTTTAAGAGTAAAAGGTAAAAGGAATTCACACAAGTGTTGTTAATTTGTAAAAGTGTAAATGTAGTGATATTGATAAAAAAAAATGTGGAAATACAAATCAATTTATTTTTGTTTGCACAAAGCCGAAGTTTGAAATGGAAAACATTAGTCAGGATGTTACCAAGAACATCATATGAAAAGTACTTTTTACTTTTCAGTCCAGTTCAAAATGGAGTAGAAAGTACAGATATCTCCTCTCAAATGTAGTGATGTAAAAGTAAAAAGTATCCACTGCAAAATGTACTTAAGTCAAGTACAGGTACCTAATTTACTACTTGTACTTGGTTACCTTACACCACTTCTAAAGACACGAGAAAACCCCAACGCTATGACACATGTACACGCTGGCTGCCCTCAAATCCATCTGACTCAGAAAGGACCTCAGAAGTTTGATGCCATACTGTGGAACATTACAGCCAAAGGAACAAACATTGCATAGAAACATGTCACTAGAAGACCAGTTTGTGGAGATGCGAGCCCGCTTGGAGTAAAGACGCATGTTTTTCTGCTTTTTTTTTTTTTTTTCTACAAACAATGAAATATTATACTGTTTTAATGGGAAAAGGTTCTCAAGATGTCGTATAGAACAGGCAGCTCCTTTGTATTTTTCTACTGAAGACACCAGAGAACCCCTATACTCTGACACAGATGGACCAAAAGCTCAATATGTGTTACTCTTGCATCACTTATTAGAATATTATGAAGTCAAATCCATATTATAATGTCCAAAGTGTGCTAAGTGTTTGTGACAGGAGGTTCCCAGAGCAGTCGTGTGGTGTGCCTGCAGAGGAGCAGCACAGAGCCGTCCCGGGCCGCAGAGACTGGATTGCTTATTTGTTGCATCAGTGGTTTAGCAGCACAAAGGAGGGTCAGGGGAGCGCTCAGGGTCCTAGGGGAAGACACATTCTCCAAACTTTTCAGAAGGTTTATTGGATTTTCACAAAGTGGCTCTGAGGGGCAGTCGGACGGATGTGAGGACGGGCGACGTGCACTTGAGTGAACCGCGAAACCAAAGGAAATACCTCGGTGACAGCCAAAGCAGCTAATTGATTATTCACTGTGTCCTCATGCAGCAGGACACTCAAAATCCTATATTTGCAGCAAAACGGCATTGTGAATAGTTGTCAGCTTTCTTTTACATTAGTAGCGATGTGATGTACATGAATGAGTGGACTTTTTTGAACAGTTCCTTAACATGAATGATTGGAACCAGATTTCATTTTCATGCATTTTTATACTGATTAGCGCTGAATCAGAACAGAAGCAGAGCAGGCAACACGAGTGACATAAACAGTGGTAGAGGTCAGATCCACTGACCCATAGGTTGGTGGTGTGATTCTAGCTTCCACAAATGAATGCTGTCATTGTGTCATTGGGCAAGGCACTCAACCCACCTCGCCTCCAGTGTCTGTGTACACTGGTGGATGAGTGTGTGTGAATGGGTGAGTGGTTCCTTGATGTATAGTGCTTTGAGTGCCTTCAAATAATAACAGTTCATGAGAAGAAATAGTAATTGTAATAAAATGAATACAAATAATGAATAGATGCAGTCATATGGAAAGGGCACTAGTAAAACTAAACCTTGCAACATTTTCTCAAGCATTTTGGCAAGTACTTTTGTTCTGCTGAGTAATGAACTTTTTAAATACACATGTTTGGGTGATATAACTGGAAACATGATTTGTTTTGATTAAGAAAACATTACAGTTTGAATTTTTTAAAATGTTGTTTTTACACAGCGCTTTTCCATCTTCAACTCACTCAAAGCGCTTTACATCAAGGAATCACTCACCTATTCACACACACACACATTCATACACCAGTGTAAGCAGACACTGAGGGTGAGTTGGGTTAAGTGTCTTGCCAAAGGACACAATGGCAGTATTCATCTGTGGGAGCTGGAATTGCACCACCAACCTGTGGGTCAGTGGATCTGGCCACTCAACCACTGATGTTTAAGTCAAGAGTGGGATTCGAACCTCTAACCTTTTGATCAGTGGACAAACACTACCAACTGAGCTACTGTTGTCCAATCTTACATTTATGCATCCCCTCCACAAAAACAGTTACCTAGGTGCTTGTGGATGTAATTAATTTATTAAATAAATTTCCATTATAAATCTTCATAGCCCAAAGACAAAGAGCTAGACAACCTTTCCCCAGACTCTTGGCTAAACCGCACCAAAACTACTTCATATTTCAAAATGCCTGAAGTAATTTATTTTGCTGCTATCTTCTGTGATGTTGCCCAGACTGTAACGGTGTATCTCTGTGTAAGCCTTCAGTGCTCAGTATTGATTAAAACTGGGTGTGAATGTAGAAAACTAATGAGCTGCTAATGTGAGAGGGGCTGCAGGTATCCGAGCGCTTCACCTCTCTGGACAGCAGCCAGCCCCTGTCTCCCAAACAGCCGAGGAAAAATCTAATACAGATGACTTCATCATTTTTGCCTAGTGACCTTTCTGGCATCCTTTCCTACTCTCCTCCTCCTCTTCTCTACACACTCCCCTTCCATCCTTCCTCCATCCTCCCTTCATCCTCCCTCCTCTGCAGCTCTTTAAACCCAGTGTTTCTCATTGTCTTTCACCTTGTGTTGACTTCCACTGGGCACCTCTGCTGTAGTTCCATTGCAGCTCAGGTCCCACCCCCATCCCAAGGGCATTGCTCATACCTTGGGTTAGAGATGGCGTCAAGGTTATAAGGTGTGGTATGGGACACTGTGCTGACTCGCTGTGCATGTTATCATTGTCTTTGTGTTACTATGGCAGGTGCATCAAGGCCCATCACAGAAACAGAAGACATTTTTTTTACAGTCTCTGGCCACCATGTTGAGGACTGGGACCGGAAAAGGCATTAGATATGTGGGACAACATTCAGATATTATCAAATCTTATGATGAGCTCTACGTATGACCAAAATATTACAAAGTATGCTTAGATATTTTTGATGATTTGGCCTATTTTGTATGATTTTGGCATTATTATAAGAATGCTAAAATCATTGGTTTCTCTGGTTCTCTTTGGTTAACAAATATGTTTTTCAAAATATAAATAATCATTTTTATATGAATGGGCATAAGCTGCTTTTAAAATGTGTTGTTATAAGCTATAAGCAATAAACTTGTTTGAGAAATCAGTGAAAAATAGCTTTAAAGACCCATTACATAAAATTTTAGCTAAAAATAAATAGACTGAAATAAGATCAGGTTTTGTTTTGGGGTCTGTCCTTACTCCGAGCGGGCTTGCGTCTGCTCAAACCTATCTCCTAGTTACTTGTTTCTATGTAAAATTTGTTTGGCTGTAATGTTCCACAGTATGGCATAAAACTTCCCTCTGAGATCTTATTTGAGTCGGGTGGACATGAGGACACACAGCGTGCACTAGAGTGAACTGTGATCATATAAGATGAATAGAAATACCTTTTCAAATGGCATATTTGATGTGTGCAGCAGGCCATTCAAAACCATTCAACACCCCATGGGTCTTGATACATTTTGGAAACTGTAAAAAAGAAAGATTACAGGAGTATTACATTTCTCTATCGCTATAACAGCTCACTACTACTACTACTACGACCACCAATCCTGCAGACTCCAGCTCACACACAATCAATAGTTTTTCAATATGGCCACTGACTGCAAATGAATCTCTATTTTATTTTTGCAAGATTGTGCATTTATTAGATGAACACATATTGATGACTATATTGGCAACTTGTGCTCTCAGATTTCAAAGACACTGGAAGGGGAACGGGGCATGGTGGTTTGGGGGCAGCAGCAGAAGCGGCTATAATTCACTTGGCATAGATCAAGGTTTTATAAGGACATATCAACTGCCAGATGCCAATGGACGTAAAAAGTGGGGCGGTTCTCATATACTTTAATAATTGCCGGATCGTGATGTCATCTGTCAATTTTGTTTTTATCCACAAGCTACGTTTTATGGACAATACTTGAATCATATAATAGGACTGGGGGGATGAACAAGGTTACTTGAGGTAGTCGCTGCCATGATCAATAAAAAATGCAGAAGAGGCATCGAGCGCTGAATGTCAACTAAGTTTGAGTATTTTTATCTTAAAGGTATACTATGCAAATTTTCACCTGTTTGTCTCCTTGTCTACAGAATTACTTTATGTCGAGAATATTCC
Organism: Periophthalmus modestus; assembly: GCA_019594935.1. NCBI lineage: Eukaryota > Metazoa > Chordata > Actinopteri > Gobiiformes > Gobiidae > Periophthalmus > Periophthalmus modestus. Next base: position 24,827,556 of record JAIEZT010000054.1, on the reverse strand, counting down.
ACAGTATGGCATTGAATAGACAGTGGGCATGTGCCAATAGCAGAGAAAATGGTGGTTGATGGGCAATATGGCGTCTTGAAAATATGCTCAAACAAACATGAATAACTCCAAATACAACTTTGATGGGGGAAAATGAGAAGAGGAAACATCTATAACATGATTTAACAGAAAAATACATTTTGCAAAATAGGTCTGCTTTAATGCCATACTACTGTGGAACATGTGAGGAGGCAAAAACAATGACATCTCCATGGTGACAAAGAGGTTTAAAAAGTTGCATAGTGCACCTTGTTTATTAAGTGTTGTTTTGAGGGAAATGGAGTAAGTCTGGTACATATTTTTTCCCAATCGTGCTTGAATTGTTTGTTGACTAAACACAAGAGCCAAAAGATGGAAATGGCTTGTTCAAAATATACAGATACTTTTTGTCAGTCTGTATTACTGAGGATCTAATTATCACCCTTTTGGCAAACACTTAACAATTGTTCAGGCCAGCTTAGACATTTGCTTCAATACAAAAAACATCACTTTTTCACATATACTCGAGCTTGAAAATGCGCCAGTGCAATATGAATGTCCCTATGACCCTTTGTTCTCCTTCTTTCTATCTGTCTCTTTTTTTCTTCTCTCTCCCTCCCTCACTCTCACTTGGTCTCATTCTCTTTCCTCTCTCTTTGTCTGTGTCTCTCATTCTCTCTTCTTCGCTCTTCCCCCTACCTCACTCTCTCTATCTTTTTCTCTCTCTGGCTCTCATTTCTGTCTCTCTTCTTCCTCTCTCACTCTTTTCCTCTCTTTGACACATCGTATTCGTATTCCTTGTATTCCTACACCTCTTTATAACTTTCACTGTCCCTTATTCACTCTCTCCGTCCCACTCTCTCCCCCTCTCTCTCCTTCTTCTCCATTCACTCTTGCTCGCTTTCTCTCTCTCTCTCCCTCACTCTTCCGCCCTCTCATTCCCTCTCTCCCTCTCTCTCTTTCTTCTCTCCCCTGTTTCACTCTCTCTCTCACTCTTCTTCTCTATCCCCCCTCCCTCCTCTTCCTCATTCTATCTTTCTTCTCTCTTCCTTCCCTCTCTTCTTTTTTTCACTTCCTCTCTCTCGCTCTTCCTCTCCCTTATTCTCTCTCTTTTTCTTCTCTCCCCTTCTATGTCTCTCTCTCTCTCTCTCATTCACTCTCCCTCCCTCTTTCACTCTCTCTTTCTCTTTCCCCCTCCCCCTCTCCCTCTCTCTCCCTCATTCACTCACTCTCTCGCCCTCTTCTCTCCATCTCACTCTCTCTCTCTGCCTCTCATCTCTCCAATTTCTCCCTCCCTCCCCTTTCTTTCTCTCCCCTTCATTCACTCCCTCTCTCTACTCTTTCTCTGCCTCTCTTTCTCTCTCTCTTTCTTCTCTCTCCCCCTCTCTCTCTGCCCCATCACTATCATTCACTCTCTCTCCTCTCATTCACTCTCTTTCTCTATCCCCCCTCTCCATCTCTTTTCTTCTCTATCCCTCCTCCCTCTCTCTCTCCGTCTTTGCCTCATTCTCTCTCTCTCTCTCTCTCTCTCTCTTCTCTCTTCTCTCTCTCTCTCACATCTCTCCTCTCTCTCCACTCTTCTCTCTCTCTCGCTACTTTTTCTCCCCTCTCTTCTCTGTCTCTCTCTCTCCCTCATCATCACTCTCTATCTCTCTCGCACACTCTCCACACCTCTCTTCTCTCTCATTCTCCTCCTCCCTCATCCTCTCTTTCTCCTCTCTTCTCTCTTCTCTCTCTGTCTCTCTCTCCTCATTCCCTTCTCTCTTCCCCCCCCTCTCCTCTCTCTCCTCTTCCCTCTCTCTCTTCCCCACACTCTCTCTCCTCATTCTCTCTCTCATCCTCTCCTTCCCATCTCTGTATCTTCCTCTCATCTCTAATCTCCTCTCCTCTCTCTCCCTCTCCCCTTTCCTCTGTATCTTCCTCTCTGTCATTCTCTCTCTCTCCTCCCCTCTCCCCTCTCTGTATCTTCCTCTCTCTTTATTCCCTCTCTCCTCTCCCCCTCCCCTCTCTGTATCTTCCTCTCTCTCATCATCGAGTTTCATTCTCTTTCCCCTCTCCCTTCTCTGTATCTTCCTCTCTCTTAATCTCTCTCCTCCTCTCCTCTCTGGGCCCCTTCACTGCCTCACATCTCTCGTTTTTTTCCTTATGTGGCCCTAGGGAAAGGGGTCTGATCCTTCCGAGGTGTTGGGACCAAATCTCCATGTTTACAGCCGTCCCCGTGCATCACTTCGCAGCCCTGGGGTGTGCTCCCAGCTCCTCCGGCTCTTGTCCACTTGTGGGAGAGAGATTTACTGGGATCATTAGAGCAGAGGAGAGCTGCTGGAGCATTATAAGAGCCCTGACAAAGTGTAGCTGTGAATTACAACACACAAAGGTTGTTTTTGGAAAAAAATATTATGGAGCTAGACGCACCATCTCCTTGTTTCCACAGTGTGTAGTTACTCACTTTTTAGCTAGCATGGACTTTTTCAAATGGTTGAAGATACTCTTAGTTTAACGGACAATGCTATTTTTAACTATATATTACTGTGAGAACTTAACGTGGTACTACTACTATTGTGGGAACTTCACATTTATTATATATACTATACTACTACTACAACTACTAGTACTGCTACTACTAGTGGTACTACTGTGAGAACTTAACTTTTACTACTACTACTACCAGCACTACTACTACTACTACTACTACTATTACTACTACTACAACTACTACTGTGAGAAACTTGTTTTTAACTTTATTGCTACTATTACTGTAAATGCCGGCAGTATTAGTCAGACTTGTTCCCGATGCATGGATTGTGTTTAGCCTTATTTATACTCCGCAAAGTTCACAAAGTCTGCCCTTAAAATATATTCAAGGTAAAGAAATGTTGTTGACTTCCTGACAGAGCAGGAAGCAGTTCAGTCTTTCTGTTCATTGTTTTTATGGACAGAATTTCTAGGCGCAGTCAGGGGCTGGAGGGGGTCTGGTTCGGGAACCACAGGATCTCATCTCTGCTGTTTGCAGATGATGTTGTCCCTGATGGCCTCATCGAGAGGCAAAAGCTCTCGATTTACTGGTCAATCTATATTCCAACTCTCACCCATGGTCATGAGCTCTGCGTTATGACCGAAAGGACAAGATTGCGGATACAAGTGGGTTTGTGCAGGGTGGCTGGGTGCACCCTTAGAGATAGGGTGAGGGAGCTCAGTGAGGAGCCGCTGCTCCTACACGTCAAGAGGAGTCAGCTGAGGTGGCTTGGGCAACTGCTCAGGATGCCTCCTGGATGCCTCCCTAGGGAGGTGTTCTGGGTATGTCCCAGTGGGAGGAGGCCCTGGGAAGACCCAGACACGCTGAAGGGACTATGTCTCTCGGCGGGCCTGGGAATGCCTTGGGGTCCCACCAGAGGAGCTGGAGGACGTGTCTGGGGTGAGGGAAGTCTGGGAGTCCCTGCTTAGACTGCTGCCCCCGCGACCCGGCCCCGGATAAGCGGAAGAAAATGGATGGATGAATGGATACTACTACTAATACTACTACTGCTACTACTACTACTGCTACCACCACTGCTTCTACCACTACTACTGTGAGAACTTAACTTTTATTACTCTTACTACTACTACTACTGCTACTACCCCTACTTCTACTACTACTGTGAGAACTTAACATTTATTATTATTACTACTACTACTACTCTGAGAATATAACTTTAATTACTACTACTGCTTCTACTACTATTACTCCTACTACTACTACATTGATATAACATTTCGAACAAATCGGTAGTTTAAAGGTCCTATTATACAAAATGGATTTAATTTTGAGCTTTTAACCGTGTTGTGCACTCATCGTTACTTGCTGTTGTTTCATGTCACATGCTCTTGTAATCCTATTTCGGGCAATCCTTCTTCAGAGCTGAACTGAAAATGCACTGTTTCACTCTGTGATGTCATTCAAGCAGGATTACACAAATGTAAATGAGTAAAGTCCTTACACTTTCATTACATTCATTTTGATCAGTTTACCATTACCTTCACAAGATGCAGTACCAGGATATTGTGTTTAGCCTTATTTATACTGCTTCTCAGAGCAAAAACTAGTTCACAAAGTCTGAATAATAAATAAAAACTTAAAATATATTCAAGGTAAAGAAATGTTGTTGACTTCCTGACAGAGCAGGAAGCAGTGAGTCAGTCTGTGGGAGCCTCAGTCAGGGTCAGCCTCAGGCCAGTCTGGATGCTTATTTTTCAAAAGTCAATCAAAGTCTGCAACTCTCTTGTTTTTGCCAATAATATTTATTTAGTCTAGACACAGTAAAAACAATATAATGTGTGAAGCTCATCATGCTCAAAATAAAAGGTTATGACTTCAAGTGGAACTTTTTTTTTTTTAACAACCTATGTATATGATGTTTTGGTAGCATTGTCTACTGTTCCTAATCCTTTTTGGCAGTTTTTGAACAAACTAGGTATATTTGCAACTTTGTGCTCAAAAGCGTGCTGTCTCCATCTCTGACATCACACACGACTGCCTTGATTACAAGTGTTTCTGATTACAAACACCTGGCTGCAGGGCGGAGTTTGAAGTGTTGATAGTAAGTAATAATACTGCGTACTTTCTTCCCCCACTGTAACCTTACCGAGGACTCACAATGCATTTCAGTAAGCAACAAACAGGCTATAGATGCTTATGTTTATGTCTATTTATTAAATATGTGACAGTGCAGATGAATCAACATGTGTTAGTACAGCATGTAAATGTGAGAGTTAGCATGTGGGATATTTTTCATTCACAGTCCCTCTGGCAGGTTGATGGCAAGAGAGAAACAGGACATAGGCACAAAATATTCAGTCCATACTCATGACAAAGACATTAATGATCAGTAAAATACAAAATGTACCATATTAGTAAAATTAGATCGTGCTAAAAGGGCTCATATTACGCAATTTATTTTTTAATCTTTTAATGTTGTGTTATAATGTTGTTTCCTCAACACAAACATCTGTTCCTTTTGTGATGTATTGTGTTTACATTCATGCACATTGTGTTTTTAAAACACCTTCACTACAATCATGCATGATTTCAGAGTTGCTCTCTACAAACTGGAAAGCAACTCTGTTCCATTTTGTGATGTTATGTGACTATATGTAGGCACTAATGCTCCAAGATTGTGAAGCATTTTAAACTCCAGACACCTTCACATACAATCATTTTGGGATGATTTCAGACCTGGAATTGCCAATCTATACTGAACTAAAGGTAAAGGGTAGCTGTTAACTGAGGGAGGTCCATTTCACTGGTTCACAAGGGGTCCAAATTCCAGGAATATGTGTTGCGGATTGAAAAGGCCTCTCACCGTGTCAGATTAATCTTTCGAACCGCTGTTGAGCTGTGTAAGTGAACTATCACTCCAAATCCACTATTTTCCTCATTTGTTCATTGTTTGTCAGTGTGTTATTCTGTGACATAAAGCCATCAGACTCACTTTTATTAAAAACTGAACTCATTGTAGCTCCATCAACCGCTTCTATAGCACTTTATTCTCTTTATTTTTGGAATAGGGTTGCCAGGAAATGTGCTTGTCAAATGAAAGTATTATTTGATCCTCCTACATTTGATCTTCATTGCAGTTCCCTATTATTATGCTTCATCTGAGAATATAGAGTGAATAATTTCTTAGAATTTGCTGAAAAGGCACAGATGCAAAAGTTCACCTGGCTGAAATGTTGCCAAGTGCTTTTGATGTGTAAATTTCTCTCAGACTTGGCATCCTCATCCTCCATCTGTCTCACCTGCGTGTGTCAATCTGAGGTGGGGATATACAGGGTCGTATTCTTCTAAGAAAGGGCATTGTTACTTCAAAAATGAGACATCACAAATAGATAAAAGGAATTCATCCACAATATTGATTATACAAGAAAAATGGGTGCACACTTGGTTCATTTTTCACAGAATCAATAGTAATACATTATAGAAGTGAAATCTGTGTGATCCTTCAGTCGACCAGGTATGATCCATAGCAGTGACGTTCGGTGAGGTTCATGGCTGGTGAGGCGCTGATCATCACAATCAGATTTACAAACATATAAACCAGTTGTCGACGAGTACATTTGGCCCGGGACAGTTTCTCTCCCAGTGACTTGGGCCAGAATAAAAAACAATTTCAAAATAAAAGTTCCAAAGTCCGTATGAAATAGCTCTAATAGTATGAAATAAAAAGCAAGCTGGTTTCGTATTGTTTTTTATCCTTCTTCTGTTTCCCAATTTTCAATGGATTGAAGTCATTAAATTTCTCACCATTTCATTCCTCTCTGTTTGAAAAGAGTGAGTCTTTCATTCCGTCGTCTGCAGCAAACCATTTAGCTCCTTTAGCGTTGCTCTTCCTTCAATTATTACCTCCTGCTTCGACCAAAAGTCCAGTTTAGAAAACTGCTTGAGCTTTAATATGTAATCTTCCTCCATTTAAAAAGTAGGGCCAGACAAAAAGAAAAAGTAAACGGATTGCTAAACTTGACTTGCTAACTCTAAATTGTAGCTTGCTGTCACTATTCTGCAGCCCCTATTCTGTGGCAGTTACAAGAATCCCTGTGCTCATGAGTGCCCCCTACCATGAGGCCAGGTAACTACGCTCCTCACCCAGCGCCTTTTCACAGCTTAAAGCAGCAGCGTCACGGCTGAGCTACAGCACAGTCAGTCCATGTGAGGCACGAAGGGCCGGTGCCTCTCCACACGTCTCTTCTCAGTATTTCAACGGTGAATGTAAAAATTCAGCAATTTTGAATTAAAAAAAAATATTAAAATCGCAAAGTTAAATAGAAAATAACTTTATAGTACAAATCACTGGGGAAATATAACCATTTCATTTATTTTTCTCTGTGATGACAGGTGAGACAATGCCTCACCTTCCTCACCTGACTGCACGTCACTGATCCATAGTAAAAGAAAAATTCTGTCAACTGGACAAAAAGTTTTAGATTGAAGATGTTTTGCTGCTCATCCAAACAGCTTCTGTTCAGATTGTTGATGGACATTGCCTTATATCTGTCTGAAGGGAGGAGCTAACTAGACTGAAACCTCACACACCTGTTTGTTGACAGTTACGTTTGTTAGCTAGGTCTATTGAACTACACAAGTGTGAATTGTGCCTGAGTCATATTTAATATAATTGTAATCGTAATAAAGCCCCTAATGGGTGCTCTCACACTTATTAGCATACTGGCTATGACTACTGTTATGGCCCGAGCACCAAATGCGCGAGGAGGGCGAGGATGGTGAGCGAGCAACTCGTCCACCTATTGTATTGAGCCCTATTGTATTGTAATTTTGAGGAAAATCACAAAACTCAAGCAGTAAACAATGTATAAAGAATTAAGTAATATCAACAATTAGAGTTTAGTGAGCTCTAATTTTTGAGTGCAGACCCCGAGAAAAAATAATGAAGATGAAAGTTGCTCCACCTCAAAAATGTATTTACATTGCACCAATGGGAGCCTGGCCTAGAAAAATGTCATTGTAGACCAGTGGTTCTTACCTGGGTTCGGTCGAACCCTCGGGGTTCGGTGAGTCAGTCTCAGGGGTTCAGCGGAGGTCAAGACACACACTCGACTCATATGATTCATGATGAGATGCCCCCTGCTTGGCCATCACTGGCTGCAGGTGGTCAGTGACTCAGTATCCACTTGTGACTGTCGTGATTGTCTGTCGTGTCCATTTCTTTCTTAACTCTATAGTTTCAGATGCTGTCACCGCTAATAGACTCGCGGACTGCGAGCGTCTCCAGACACCGGCCATGTCATGTCAGTTTCTACAAATGCATATTCGATGTTCCTATCGAAGTACCCCGCCCGACTTAAATGCGCCGTTCGAACAGTTAAGTCGGGCGGGGGGGTCACTTCAACCCTCACTTTGAACAGTACATCGAAGGTGCATTTGTCGAATTGCTGTCTCAATTCGCCAAATGCACCTTCAAAGTGCGGGTCGAAGTACCCGCCCGACTTAATGCACCATTCGAACGGCGCATTTAAGGGCACTTTGGTGAACTGAGACACGAAAAAGACTTTGCTGTGAAAATGACATGAGAGTGGCACAAGGTGAAGCCGCATTTCTGAACTATTCTCTCAAAGGCAAGAGCAGAAGTCACACTGATTTGCAGTAAATATTCATTATTATTGTAGCCTGATGGAATTAGGTGATGGGTGTTTTAAAATGTTAAAAATAATTAATAGCATAAATACAATGAGTCCATTATTAGAATACATAAGGTTAAAAATTTAAATAATTTCATTGTGGTAGTATTAAAAGGTCATGTCTTTTGTGAAAAGGTATGTATGTTGATTTGTTGTGAGTTTCATGTATTGTATTGGTTTTGTTCTTTGAACACAGTGATGTTAATGCACAGCTCATTCTGCGCACCAGTAAAACATACCTATGTATTGAATTTGAAAAAATCATATTTTATTTTTCAATAAAGAAGGGTTCGGTGAATGTGCATATGAAACTGCTGGTTTTCAGTAACCTTCAACAAGGTAAGAACCACTGTTGTAGACAAATGAAACTTAGCATCAAAAAATAGTCATGGCAGGACATGTCAAAACTGACATTATGGCCCCGCCTAAAGCCTTCAGGATCAAATCTGGGATTGCCAAAATTACCAATTACATTTTGAATAAAATTGTTGGTCGTGTGTGCCGTGGTGATTTTCAACAAAAAATATAATTTTTTTATGAAAAAAAATAAATCTTATAAGCCAATCTATTTTGCCGTGGACTTATCAACTAATAATATCAAAATATCACAGTGAA